>CAOKZL010001196.1:0-401089 GCA_948472985.1 Iguana delicatissima | reverse complement strand
TTCCAATAAAATACTGAAATTTGAACAGTTAGCCTGATTCTCTGTGATCTAATTCTGTAAACACTGGGCTCAAGATCCTTAATTACCACGCCCTCTTCACATTGCTACAGCAGCATTCATAGCTAATTTTCCCCAGAAGTAATAATTTTGACAAGCATCGGGAATCCCCCTAAGGCACCTCCAGCAAGAAGGGTAACAAGAGTCCTTATATGGAGGATGGGAAGACCTTTTTCAGCCTGAGGGCCAAAGGCCAAACCTACCGGCATATTTTAGATTACAGTAACTAAGCTTGTAGAAGAAGTATTGCCATATTTTTAGAATGGGGGGGACCCTAAAAAAACCCAAACACAATGTCATGGCAATTAGGATATGGCCACCTGAGGAAACCCAGAGGGTTGGGTTGGGACCAGGAGAGGTAGATTTGGTCCCAAGGCTTAAGCTCTCACACCCCTGTGTTAAATGAACAAAGATATGTAAAGCCAAAGAGATGGAATGAATAATGCAAATACACAGTGGCATAACAGCAACATCCTCCAAGGCCATTTCCACATGACATTGATGTCCCATAGTGGGGATGCATTGCTGCTGGTCCATGAGTTGTGCTTTCACACGTCATCACAGTCCTGCTGCCAACACATCCCTACCTGTTGTGATCATCAGATATTCCCTTACCAAAAAAAATCCAGTAATGGCCTGCGATCGCACAACACTCCCATTGTCAGTGACTGTGTGAAATGGTTGGAAGTGTGATCTAGGATCTTCCTTCTGCAATGCAGCATGGGAAAAAGGCTGACTGCACTGTGGAAGGAAAGCATGTGTTACTCATGATCCCATCTGCAGGCAGCTGGCCAGGTGCAGAGGGGAGAGTTAGGGATAAACTCCCATCCCAGCAAAGGTGCTGCTGGGATGATGCTGGAAAATGGTGAGGTGTAGAAATGGCCCCTGTGGTGTAGTAATAACATCCTTTATTTCAAAAAATGTATATTTTTCCAACCTTACATTTTAACTTTCCTAGGTATCTGAATTTGAGTAAAAGAAATGACAATACAGCAAGGGTCTTCCTATGTTCAAGAAACTTGAGGGAAAAGAGAAATAATTAATAATTAAACTTAATAACTGATCCATTTGCTGGTTACAACTGAGTAGACTAAATGAATCATAGAATCTCAAGAGCTGGCAGGGACCACAAGGGCCATCTAGTCTAACCCCTGCCATGCAGATAAACACAAATTAAGCTCTCTTGAAAGATGCCCATCCAACCTCTGTTCAAAGAACTCCAGAGAAAGAGAATCCACCACCCTGTAGGGCGGACATTCCAGTGTCAAACACCTCTTACAGTCAAGAAGTTCTTCCTAAAGTTTAGGTGAAATCTATTTTCTTGTAACTCAAATGCACTGGTTCATGCTGTAGTCCCTGGAACGGCAGAAAACAAGCTCAGTCGTCCCTCTAAATCAGTTGTTCTTAAACTTTGGGATTTCAGCTTGCAAAAGCCCTGGCTAGCCTGCACAATGGCCAGGAAATATGGGAGCTGACACTCAAAAAATCCTGGAGAATGAAAGTTTGAGAAAACACTGCTCTTCATGACATCCCTTCAGATATTTGAAGAGGGAAATTATGCCACCTCTCAGTCTTCCTTTATCCAATCATAAGACCTGGTTTCCAGGTCTTCGATCATATTGGATCATCCTTCTTTGGATATGTTCCATCTTGTCAATTTCCTTTTTGAACTTTGGTGACTAGAACTGCATAGAGTACCCAAGAGAAGGTCTGACTAGATGATCTCAGACTTCATAAATGCTAAGAATGAAACAGATGCACATTGTGGACCCAATCCATCATGCAATATAATGGGCTAAAATTGAAATGGGCTAAAACTGAATGAAGGTAATGACTTTAAGAATGAAGAACTTAGTACAGGATTGTGACCTGTTACTATGGTAGACTAGCCCAAGCCCGAGGTCTACAATTTAATAGTAATAATATCAGCTATAAAGATTTACTGACATCTCCATGTGGTTAATATTAAAGATCATTCCCCGTGTCTGACAGGGTCACCGAGCAAGCACGTAGGCAGGCACAGCCAAACGGCCACAATTAAGAAAATCCAGGTCTGGCCAGTAAACTAATCTGTCATGTAGCTCCAAGGAACCCTCCAGACACACCTAGTCATCAAGCACACAAAGATTCCTCAGCCCCGAGATGCCTGCCTGACAGGATTAGCATCCTTGACAATCAGCCTGTTAAGAGAGGGCAATCTACATACTGCTGGAGCCTTTGTCTGACTCTGGCAGAGTCAGTCAAAATCAAGCGAAACTCATCAAGCTGGAGATGTCTGTCATCAAGGGCTTTGTCTTAGACCTTCTCTCTATTGTCCTCCCCAGGAAAGGGCTAGCCTCCAGGTACGATTTCTCCTATAAGAACCCCTGATTTTGAGCACTTCCTCGGATCGCTCTCGGCTTCCTTCCTGCCTTGCTGTCGCTCCATTCGCCGAGCCTTCCCCTCAGCCTCCATGTGCTGAGAATCACCGCTCCCAACTCTCTGGCTCTTTTAGGATTCCCAGACTTCAGGATCAGGTATAGTATTCCCCCGATCTTCCTCTTCAAATCCCCTATTAATTTTCCTCCCTTTATTTTTGTTAGGCCTGCGTGAATGAGTGCGTATGTGTGTAGTGACTTAGGTTTTAAACAAAGAAAATAATTATATCTTCATTTTGTCTGGGTTTTGACTTGGTCTGACCCTGTAGAAGTTGGCTACAAGGTCCTGCAGGGTTACCCTATCTCTCGTGCGTGCTGGGTGCATGCTTGGTGCAACTGGAAAACCCCCTTAATATTGGGGTCAGACTAGGTGTCCTTTGAGGAATCCCCAGGAACTCGGGCAGTGACCAGGACCCCCAGATACTTGGGCAGCATATCTGGTGACCGGGACCTCCCTGATCTCAAAACAACTGATTAGGTGACTGGAACTCCCAGGACCCCCAGAAAATTAGGGTAACAGATCAATACTTCATTTCCTACGATTTACTTATTTATTTTATTCATTTAAATCCCACCTTTTCCCCAATAATGGGAATCAAGGTAGCTTACAACTTAATAAAAAATTACAGATTAAAAATTGTACAACACCCCAATAAAAATATAAATATACAAGTTAAATATTACATTTGTATTAGTGAAATTTCACTGCATAAAGCACAGCATGATGCATGTTATATCCATCCACTATGGAGGACTGTTTCTGTTCATTTTTTTCAGGTACATTTTGCCAGTCTCTTTCTACAGTCTATGGCCATTTCTGCACTGTTATAGTGCTACTATTCCACTTTCAACATTCTATGGAATCCTGGGGTTTTCAGTTTAGTGAGGCACATTTAAAATTCTCAGCCAGAGAGCTCTTGGGCCTCAGTAAACTAGAAGCCCCAGAATTCCATGGGATGTTGAAAGTGGAATGTATATAACAGTGACTATAACTATAACAGTGAAGTGTGGAAATGGCCATAGTTTGGGCTGGGAAGCATTTGCAGACAGCTGTGAGAAAAGTAAGGCACATGGATAAGGCAATGTGTGAACATAGGCTGATGCCACGGCCATCAAGAAATCATATGTGCTATTTAAGCCTGCTGTTCCTAAGGATGTGCCACAACTTGGTAGCCATGGCAAGCTTAAGAATGGGCCAAAGGTTGCTTCCTTTGCTTCTGGCATTGATTCTCGGTAGTGGCTTGGCACAGTTGTGTTATCTCCCTGTCACAAGCAGGCCAGGAGTTGATTTCCATTCCACAGCCCAGGAATCACAATGGACTTGCGTCATGGCAGAAGCCATTCCTGAGGAGTGCCTCACACCCTGCAGAGCAAGAAGTCAAACCATCTGCTCTGGTAAATCTAGCAGAACTGATCTAAGATGTTCTGCATCATACCTACAGTGCCAATGGGTGGACCTGGTGTGGAGTAAGAGCACCAGTGGGTTTCCTCAGTGGAGCCTGGCTCTGCAGTGGCAGCTTCACTGTGTCTCCCATGGAGAGGGGCAAAGAGCAAGGGCATGCATGGGGAGTGAAATGGAAGGGATTCTTTCCAAAATGAAATGAAATGAAATAAGCAGCTTGGGGTGCTGGGCCTGAAGACATGGTAGCACTGATACAGATTTTATAGAAAAGAAAAGAAAAGAAAAGAAAAGAAAAGAAAAGGGGAGAGACTAGCATTAAATAGCCTAGACATCTGCTCTGTTTGTGGGAGGAATAAAAACTTACTCAAATGTTACATTTATTATCCAGATGACACTGCCTTTTCATCAGCAGTCTCAGCGGGGGTGGAGGTGCAGCCTGTAAAAGTGAACAAGTCCTCAATGAAGAGCAGGTTCTACAGAATGTCCCCAGGTGGGGCCCTGGCATGCTGTTATGACATCACATAAGGTGGGTATTAAACAAATGTATGTTCCTCCTTACCTCACTGCAGGACAATGATTATTGTGATATTGATAATGGTAATAATAATGATAATGACAGTGGTAATCTTAGTGATAACAGAAATGCTAAGAATGATAGTGAATGGGTTTGTGTATATATATGTGTATGTATCTGACCCCTTGGCTGTGTCCCCTGCTCACAGGGGATCTTGGAGATTTACCCCTGGAGTAATTGGCATAGGCCATTTTTGTCGGAGTCCCATGTCCCATAGAGCCCATAAGAATCACGGAGCAAAAACATCATTTATTCTTCCTTCTCAGTAGTGAACAGAGTTCAGCAGAATTGTTTGAGCTGGCTAACTCCATTGATTCTACTGCTTTCTAAAGAGCTGCCCCCTCCTCATGTATGAATGATAACTCTCAGGAAACGTTTCACAGTAGTCTAAAGCAGTTTCTTGTGTCAAAACATAGACTGCATCCTGTAAAGCTAGCACGGTACAAACAATACTGTCTCTGTTATGCAATACAGTGACCCTCCAAGCGTATCTTCCTTTAAACCATATATTACAGTCAGATTATTGAAATTTGAGTCAGCAGCCTATTTATGCTACCTTACACTTATACCATTTTTTTGAAATAGTGGCTGGGTGTTATTGCTGTCATGGTGGGTGGGAATCAGTGCTAGCACAATAGCAAACATTCTCTGCAATGTTTGACAAAAATTGCTGCCATTTCAGTGACACAGAATGAGAAACACAAAATAAGGTAAATTGGTACTTTTTCAATCAAGGTAGTTTTCAAATTTGGTGGATTTATTTATTTCTTCCTCGGGGAATGTCAGAACTGATCAAAGTGTGATGTGCCTGATTGGGTGACTTCTGACCTTCTTCAACAGCCAGAGCTGAAGCCTGGAGCTATTCCTTTATAAAGATCCATGGATGCTCAAAACCTCCTTAGCTAATTCTTGCCATTCAATGCCATTACTATTCTTTCATTTATAGTCTACCTTTCCAACAAAAAAGGCTCTCAAGGCAGCTTTAGTCCCATTTCTTCATACTTGTGGTGTTCCATAGTTCTCTTCATTCATGCAACAAATCACAAGCTGTTGTTAATGCTTTGGAACTAGAGTTCCTCAAATAACAAGTGACATTAATTAACTTGCTGGCAGCTCTGCCTCATTATTTTATTTACTCCAGAGTAAGTCCCTCTCCTTATGTCATCATATATCTTTTCTGGTCATTATAGAGATTCATATTCTCTTTCATGCACCACAATGACCAAAGTCCCCCCAGGACGCATGACTTTGCTGTGATAGCCCCCTTAAATATATGGCTTGTTAGTAGTATGGAGGATTTAATAAACACTTGGCTATGCCCTACAGCCAAATACAGACTATCACATCATCTGCTGAGACCCCAGCAGATTTCAGTGGAAAATGTCATTGGTCCATGTCTGGCAACGAGGCATAGCTAGACATTTCTTACCCAACCGTCCACTTTCCACCAGTTGTGGAAGGACTTATTAGGGTGGGCTGTCACAGCAAACCCATGAGCCCTGGGGATGGTGAGTGGGGATCCATAGTGCAGTTCTGCCTCTGGAACTATTACAGTACACTAGGAAATGAAGGATCTCCATTATTTTATTATTTGTGTCTAAATATGTCTATCTTGCTTTATATTAGTGGATCTACAGGAATGATATAAATAAAATAAAAAATGTTCAGCATAGTGTTGAATGTAGATCAGTGGTAGAAGCCATAATAACTATCCTTAAATATCTGAAGAGATGTCATGTTGAAGACAAAGTAATTTTGTTTTCTCCTATTACACAGACAAGAATGTAAACCAATGGATTCAAATGACAAGAAAAGATTCCACCTAAACATTGGGAAGAAGTTTTTTACTGTAAGAACTCTTCAACAGTAGAATGGACTGAAGATTTTTCTTCTATGGAGGTCTCTAAATAGAGTTTGGACAGACATCTTTTCTGAGTGCTTTAATTGTGTATTCCTGGATGGCAGGATGTTGGACAGATGGGCCTTGTGGTTCCTTCCAGTTCTAAGATTCTGATTCTATGATTTCTTTGTAGAGAATTCAAGGTTAAGTTCCTAGAAGCTACTGGCAGTGCTGGAAAAAACTCTCATCTAGAATGTTGGAGAGCTGCCCCCAGTCAGTGTAGACAATACTGTAAGTGCTGGCTTTGACATACAAAGCCCTAAACAACAGCTTGGGGCCAGGATTTCAGAAAGACCACTTCCTCACATATCATCTTGCCCCAAATTTGATGTTTCCGGTGGAGGCCCTGTGGCATGTCCCCTCACTTTTTATGGATAGTTCATGTGTACATGTGACAGGGCTTTCTCTGTATTAGCTCCCTGACTGTGCGAAATTTGGTCATGAGGAGTTAGGCTGGCCTCATCTCTACAGAGCTTCCAGCAGGCAGCTAAAATGTGTTATTCTGCACAGTCCTTGAAACTCCTCTGGCTCTTTTAATGGATTGGTTTTAATTATTTTTTGAGGATTTTCTTCTTTGCTTCCAAAAGTTTCATTGGTGTATTGTTTGAAATTGTGTAATGTCTTAAATAAATAAATATATGCCAGGCTAGATGGATCTGCGGTCTGACTCAGTATAAGGCACCTTTATGTTTTCCCAGCAATGAAACAGTAATTTTGTAGCCCAATATAATAATAATCAGAAGAAAATGAGAATTAAGCATATAGATCAAGCAAACAGATCAAAACTGAACTTCGAAGGCTTCAGTAAATAGCCAGGACTTAATCTGTTGGCAAAATAAAACTCACATTGGCATCAGCAAAGCCTCCGAGGAAGGACAATCAGTGTCATCTGCATCACAGTGAGGAAAGCCTTCTTTCACATCCCCACATAATGTACTGTATAGTTTGTTCAGTCACCTGTGTGGAGGGCAATACGTTTCCTCAAATACTGATGTTCGAAACTGCTATCAACACCATGAACTTAGGCCCTTTCCACACGGGCATATTGCCCACGCTAGGGCGACCTCTCCAGGAGGTCTTCTTCACCGCGGGGTGTGCTAGAGCAGTTTGAAAAAGTGAGGCTCTACACCTAAAACTGCTCTAGTGCAGCTGCGGGGGTTGCGCTGCGAGTTTTATAAAAACCACCTTCGCAAGTGATTTTTATGAAACTTGCCCGCGCTGCTCCGCGGCAGCCACCGGTGAAGAACTGCAGAAATGTGGTAGCGCATCCCTGCAGATCTGCCCAGGGGCGGGCTTCCGGCTGGCGCGCTGCCCTGATAAGCGGAGTGCTGCCGGAAGCCGCAGGCCGCCATTTTGGGCACTGCCGAGCACCGCCGAACACCACCGAACGCCACTGAAATTCAGCGGCATTTAGAACGGCGAATCCACGCTCCCCGCAGGGACGGAGCAACCCGCTACAATGTAAGCTCTGCCCCTGC
Organism: Iguana delicatissima; assembly: GCA_948472985.1. Lineage (NCBI taxonomy): Eukaryota > Metazoa > Chordata > Lepidosauria > Squamata > Iguanidae > Iguana > Iguana delicatissima. The sequence goes on along the minus strand of CAOKZL010001196.1, from coordinate 393,261 downwards.
ATGCGGTGCCCCGTTTCGGCCCCCCCACGTGAGGAAAGGGCCTTAGACATGATCAGTGTGCTTGCTGCCACCTACCTCTTCTTCCTTAACACCATAATCTTGTATATATTAACTCAGAAGTGTTCACTGAGCCTTACTGCTAGTTCAGTAGGTGTAGGATTACAACCTAAGGCTGTGGGTTTTCAAATTGTTTGCCCCTGGGTCCCCCTTTACATCTAGATGTACATCACCCCTCTGCTCCATGTAGCACACCCCAGTGTCCTACCCTACACTTCTCCCTTTCTCTTTCTCTCTCTCTCACACAGGCCTTCATGCCACAGGCACCCTCCATCTTAACATAGAGTTCTCAGGACCACTAAGGGGCATGCACCTGCTGTGCCAGTGATGGAATGTTTGGAGAAGCTGAATGGGGAAAGTATTTTTAAAAAGGGAAGCTGATTTTCGCTATGTCTGGGATTGGAGGAAGGCATAACAGGGGAAGACAACTTGTGTTGCTCCTTATAGAGGCCAGTCAACAGTCTCTCTCTCTGTGTGTGTGTGCGCACATGTGTGCGCGTGCACACACACACTAGCCCTTCTTCATATTTGCTGTGCTTGCAGGCTGACTTTTCTTGCACGCCCCCTTGAACAACTCTTGCCCCACAGTTGGAGAACCACTGTGCTAAGATATATTTTCCCCACTCTGACTTTCCTTGATTGACCTTCTATCCATTTTTCCTTCCATCCTTTTCTTCCCTAATGTGGATCAGATTTGGATAGGGACAATATCTGTAGGCACAGATAAGCCTGCTCCATCTTTCATTTTGCTCACATTCCCCCCAAGTATCCTAATGTTGGTAAGGATAGTCTCCATTAATCACCTGCTGTCCCATTTTCTCAGCTGCTTTAAAATGTCCTAGTTTCTCTGCAGTCCTCTCATTTCCCCTCTTACACTCAGCTTACTTCAGTTGTGGAAAACATAGTCAAAGAACAAAAGTAGTTTATGCTGAATTAACTCAGCAATGGGGAGAGGAAGGGCAAAATCTTGTTCTTCCCAATAGACTCAGGCAAAAGCAGCCTGCTACAACCTCTTCTAGCTGGTGTGTTCCTCCTCATTAAGAGCTTTTGCCATCTTGACCACACTCTGCTGTCACTTGGCCACACATGTCCCAGTTTTTTATCTGTGAAATGTTAGAAGGCACGTGTTCAACATTTAGTGGTCATAGACAGTTGATAAACAAATATAGATTTTTTTAAATGATGTATTTAGAATCTACCCGAATGTCAATCTATTTCAAATTAATTCCTTTTTAATTTTCTGGATTCCTTATTTTTCTTTATTGTTTTTCAAGTGATTAATTAGTAAAATCATTAAAAATGCACCAAAAGCAGTAGCTTTTTTTTTTTAGATGCTGTTATGGCTGTTCCGTTCCATTAAGCATTCTTTGAACTATTGAGCTTGGACATTATATTTCAAAATACACTTTTAAAATGAAATTGAGTCCTTTCCACTTTCCGATGTTAACTTTCTATGTTGTCATACACCACTGAAAATTGTTTATTTTCATTCCTTATCAACACAGACATTTATGCAAAGATCTACAAAGTCATGCAATTTATTTTCCCTCAAACAGGCAGGATTTCAGAACATGAAGGTTACCTAGAGGTGTTCAGTAGTATATATTTAATGAGAGATTTGTGCATTTCTCAGCTTCTATTCTAAAGGGAACAGGCAAGCTCCATGGAAAAGACTAGGGCTTAAATCCAGTTTATTGATGGTATAGGGAAAAGCTCTGCTGGTATAGTTAAACTGGATTCCACCAGAAGTGACTGCTGTTGCACAATCACACACAACCACACAAAATATTTACACAACAATTGGATGCCATCCTTGTATGAAATTGAAAATTTGAAACCACATGCACAACAGATGTTGTGCAAACATAATGAAACAATTGGATTGCAGCCTAAGATTTTTGGACACCCTGCAATGAAGAACAGAACAATCTGCCAAAAATGTAGTACTTTTAGAAAGAAATCCAATTGGTAATGATAAGGAGATCTGATGGAACGCTATATCCAAATCTATCTGGCCTTATGCTCATAGAGTAAAAGTGAGGAATGAAAAATTTCTCTCCTTTTCAATGTATCGTTTACTTACTTCTGTGATTCACATCCCTTTGGCTGAAAATTATGTATGCTAGCTCCAGGCAAAATTGAGTGCATTGGGGGCGCTTCAGCCTTCTACTGATACACCCCAATACACGCTGTTCTGCCTCCAAGATTGTGCCATAGGTATTTTCATGGTAGATAGGGAAAGGGGCCACATGAGCAGATCCTTTCTGTACACCCTCAAATGGGGAGATTCATCCCAGAAAAGCAGATGGTAGTTTCTGGAACAAACTCTCATGGTCCATACAATTGCCATGAGCATCTCAGCTATGTACCAAGTGTAGAAGTATCCTGGATGGGAAGTGGCTAATTGTTGGGAACAGCAACCTTAGCATGCTCAGAATTCACTGCCTAGTTAGGTCACATGAGCTTCACAGATCTAGAGGCAAGGCCTAAACTAAACTTCTTGTTTGTTTGTTCACACCCATGTCCTCTTGCACATAGGCACTTTTTTTTTCTTAAAGAATCAGTCTTGCTCCTTACTGCTCTCTTTTGTTTTCTGCCTTTTTCCTGAAAGCATGTGCTGTAGGATGCTCTCAGAGTTGCTTCCCTACAAGCATGTAATCCTTTATTTTCTTCTTACCTTTCTTCAAGAACATGAACCTGTGTAGATTATGCACAAGTCTCTGTAAGTAAACTTTTATATACTTTTAATAAAAACTGTTTTGTGTTTACTTCTGAGCTAGAGTTGAGTGTGTTTGGGGGAGAAAGACGTGGGGCTGGTAAGCAGTTCATCTTCTGTATGTGCATTACCAATGCTCTGCTAAATTCAGAAGATTCACCATCTCTCTCTCAATTTCCAATATTAATTACATTAGCTTCATGTGAGAAGCAACTCTGCCCTACAAGTTGTTTGATTTCCTGCAGAAAAAGCACATAGCTAGTAGTGAAATTATGCTTTTGAATAACAGGGGTTACACGACAATATTCCATAAAAACATGTGTGAACTAGCACTGATCAGTCTGGGGCTACATTAGCTTCAATGTATACAGATTACTTTTCATGTGTTAGAAATGTTCTAATTCTATATCGTAGTTATGGATTTGTAACCTAGAATTATAGACTGCCACTGCTCAGTAAGACCACATAGTCTTACTGTAAGACTATGCAAATACCTCCCCCAAGCCCACCTTAACAGCCAGCAGTTCTAGAAAAGATGTGTTCCACTGCCAATCAGGAAGATGTCATTTCCAGGCCCCTCCACCACAAACATGGCTGCGACAATTAGAGAGCAAGACCTTTGCCACAATTCCTTCTGGCAGATTCACTTGCTGATGGAAAGGGGCTGGAAATGTCATCCTTCTTCCACCTCCATTTGCAGCTGAACAGTCCTCCTTTGCTTGGTGAGGCTTCTGGCTGTTAATGTGGGCGGGCTTGGGTGTTCAGGCCAGGAGATGCATATGTAACGAAGTTACACATATTTAACTAAGTCAGTTTAGAATATCATCAGTTACATTCTTCCTTGAATTGGTTATGGTTACAATTCTACATAGGTTTATCTGGTGCAAGTTCCACTGAACTTAGTAAGGCTTACATTGAGGAGACATGCATAAGATAATATGATTATGTTTAACATAACTACCTCCCTTACCCTCAACTTGTTATTGAAAAGTAGTACATAGTATGTAGACTTTCACTGACAACATTCAATTTGGATGTGAACATTTGCAATGCTTCTTTGTGTAATGAAGTGTAGGAAAATATGTGCTAAAAATGTGTTGTTATGTCAACACTTCAGTTTGTATGAATGAGTGTATATGCCACTGTCAGCCTCACCAATGATGTGCAACTAGAATGTTCTTTCAGAAATTACCTCTTTGCTAATTAATGTTATAAATTGTAAAGATACTCATATAGCATCTTCCATGCGACAGATTTCAAGTATTGTTTGGGGTGGGGAAAGAACCGTGTAGACTAAGGGTGGAGTTTTATAATCCTTTAAATGTTGTTAGACTCTTAGGTCTCAATAGCTCTGTTGCAGGAGCCCAGAGAACACAGAGACCACAGAGCAAGAAAAAGAGTAATTTATTACGCGCGGGCTTTTGGCTGGATTTCTCCAAAAGACCAAAAGCCCTGAATTCAAGTTTCACAGCTCTTTTATAGACAAAGTTCACAGCATACACAAAGATCACAGGCAAAGATCGCAGGCATGTCTCAGTCCGCCCCTCCGGGTTCACAAATACCACATGCTGTTACTAGCTCAGACCCTGGAAATAAACAACATCCTAGCTACGTGATACATTGGCTCTCGTGACCTTTTTACCCTTCTTAAATCTTTCTCCATTCCTCTGACCTAAGCCCCAAGCTTCTACTTTATTTCTACTTTATTATTTCTAATTCATACCTATATCAGCTCTAGCCAGCATAGCCACTGTGGAGGAATGCTGGAAAATGCATTTTAAGAACATTTGGAGGGGCACATGGTTCTCACCCATGATATAGAATAGACTATGGGTTTCAAACAGATTCAGAAATGGAATATTGATTGCAGGTAATAACCATCAATTTTGCTATCTCGCAGGAGGGTCAGGGGAAGAGATGGTAACAGTTCAAAGGGCTGAAGTGCCTGGCTTGTTTGATCAGTACGTATTAGGTCATTCGCCATCCCTGGGAGTAGCTGCAACCTTAATTGTGGCCAGTTGCTGGTATGTGCTGTCAAGTCAGCTTCAACCTAATGGTGACCCTATGAATGAGACACTTCCAAAGGACAGTCCTGCCTTGGCTTTGCAATTTCAAGAAGATAACTTCCTTTATTGAATCAATCCATCTATAATTATCTCTCTTTTCCTGCTGTTTCCCCCTGATGGACATTGTGGTCTTTTCCAATGAGCCATCTCCTCTTGTCATATGTACAGAGTCTCTGTTCAATCATTTTGACTTCTAGTGAGCGTTCAGGCTTGATTTGTTCTTGAACCCATATATTTGACTTTTTGGTACTCCACAGCATCCACTGAATTCTTCTTCAGCACAACATTTCCAATAAGTTGATTTTCTCTCTGTCATCTTTCACTACTATATAAAGAAATGAGAAATACTAAGGTGTGGGTGATTCTGATTTTGGCATTTTTGACACATCTCTGCACTTGAGAACCTTATATAGTGCCCTTCCAAATCTTCCAAATCTTCTTGTGATTTCTTGACTACAGTCTCTGTTCTGATTTATAACTGAGTCAAAGTATAGAAATCTTAAACTATTTAGATATATCCAACATCTACTTAAAAGTTATATAAATCTTTAAAATCTTTAAAAAAAACTTTTTTAAAACTGTTGATGTTCCTTTCTCAGATTTTCACAACTCTCTCTACAGTTTTAATTCCACTTTCCATATGACACATTAGATGTATGAATTAAACAGACAGGGTGATGCCATGCAGACGTTTCCAACTCCCTTGGCAAATGGAATCCAGCCTGTGTCTCGCTATTGTGTCCTTGTAATGATCTCTTGTCCAAAGTATACATTACAAATCAAAGAAACAAAATCTTGTGGCATTCTCATTTATTTTAGAGCAATCCGTAGTTTTGCATGATGTACACAGTTAAAGGCTTTACTATCTACTATATAAAAATCAAAGTTTGTGAGTGATCTTTTGTGTTTGTCTGCATCAAGCAGGAGAAGATCTCATATGATTGACTGTGTGAGGCGAGAAGACCTCATAAGATGGGCTGGCGGTGAAGATTCTATGGAATCCGGGGGTTGGCAGTTCAGGGAGGGGCCTTTAGAATTCTTAGCCAGAGAACTCTGAATAGACTGGTTGCTATGGAGAAGAGGCCTAGTAGCAAGTCCCCTCATGAGCCCAGCCTGTGTACTCTGAATATAGACTGGATTGGGGAATATGGGCAAAAGTTACAGGTACTGAACAACACAGTTTGGAAAATTAGAGACATAGGATCTCAAATCTGTGTATTTCAACTGCATCTAACTCCTAAGGTATGGTAAGGTAATTCCTAAGGTATTTCTAACAAGTGTTACGTATGAGAAAATAAAATCCTGGGCAATGCCAGGTAAATATGCTAGTAATCTATAAAGCATGGGCAGATTTTCTTCTGAAATTCTTTCGTTTTCTCCATTAGCCAGTGTTAGTTTCCGTCTTCTGTTTCTGAATCCGGCTTGGACATCTAGCATTTCTTGCTCAATATAAGGTAGAAACCTTTGTTGTAAAATCTTGAGTATCACTTTACTTTATGGAAGATCAGAGCAATGGTTCAATGATTATTATAATCCCTGGTGTCCCCTTTCTATTGAAAGTTTTCAATCTATGGGCCATTGTTTCTTTCATTCTTCATATTTGTTGCCAGATTTTTCTTAGGGTTTGGATGGATTATGTCTCTGTAATAGTTTTATCAGCAAGCAATGCTTTTTGGTGATTTATTTCTCCCCAGTGCTTTGATAGCAAATTATACCAATTTTCTAAAATGTTATGATTTTGGTCAAAAGTTCTACTTTGAAGGATTCTGTCATTCTTTCATCTCTTTTGCATAGTTCTGCAATGTATTGATTCCATTTTTTCTTTTTGTCTTGGTCACGTAATGTGTTCCCTGTTGATCATTCACACCTTCATATGGTAAAGTGATGTGAGTGTGTCAGAGAAGCTGAGAGTAATACCACCAGAAAATCAAGACTCCTCATAGTGTCACCCAAGGGACAATACTAAAAGTGGAGATACCAGACTAAGATCCATCCATCCTCTCCACAGAATAATTACTCCATAAGTAGAAGAGAACTGATAGTCCAGTGTTGAGGGTAACCTCAAGAGGGAAAGCCACTAGACAGCAGCAGTAATAAGAGATGACAATAGTGGAGGATCTCTTATGGGCAAAGGCAGTGGCATTTTAGCTAACACTTGTTAGCCTTTGCAGAAGACAACATTGTTAAACTACTTCTGAATTATTATTATTTTTTTGCCTTGAAAACTCTGTAATGAGTCAATCCAAAATGAAAATTGATTTACTGAGCAACAATATATAGTTGTGATAGAACTGTCCCAGTTACAAATATCATTGGATAGTTTGATCTTGAATATCATTGGATAGTTTGATCTTGAATAAGCAGATTCATTACTTTTACAAATGACCTGCTGGTAGTGGATACAAAAAACAAACAAACAAATGAAAAACCTCTATCTGGATTGTCAGTATCAAGCAACAGAGGCCTTTTCTGCGCTTTGTTTTTAAAATGGGGCAGCGCGTCCTCCAGCGAGGACGTTTGCACTTGGGGGCGAACTGGGTCCAGACTATTTTCTGTAGTTTCGGACTTCAGCCTGCTCCGGAATGACCAGAACTGGTGGTTCTCTGTGCTATTGAAAGACCACTTAAAACAGGTCTTTCAATAGCCCGGGTGCCCCACTCCATCACTGGGCTCCTGTGTAGATCTGCAGGCTCGCACCAGAGCGAGGTTGCAGATCTTCCAGGGGCAGGCTTCTGGCTGGCGAGCTTCTCTAGTTGGTGGAGAGCCTCCACCAACCAGAAGCCTCCATTTTTGTCCCCGGAGCAGTGTGTAGCGCGGGCACACACTGCTCCGGATCAGTGTGGATCGTCAGAGGGAGCACAGCAGTCTGATGAGTAACAGACTGCCCCGTTTTCTTCCCAAAGTGCGAAAAAGCCCAGAGTCAGTCTGCACTTTTTAAACCTTTTTAACATCGCTGAGAGGAGTCTCATGATTAGCAATGGCACTTCAAAATATACCACTCTAGCGCTGTGCCTCTCTGTGTCCTTTGTGTGCTTAGACTTTTGAACACCAATGAGCCTTAATGTTGAGCTGACATTAAACCTAAAAACCTAAATATAGAATTCAGGATGTAGTTGCCCAAATGTTATTCTCTTCTCTGTGCACGTATTAAAAGTACAATGAAAATTTTTGACATTTCTTTCTAAGTGAGTGGTGACAGTTGTTCCCTTTTGCTTGCTTGCTTTCAAGCAACAGTCATTATAGGTAAGGCCTCAGAACATTGTGTCTGTCTGCTACTGTTAAGAATTTATGAGTCATGAGCTAGAGACTGTGTTGATCCAATACCTTTTCCTCCTAGCCTTCCATTTTTAAAAAATGCTTAAGGAATTATACACTGGTGGTCACTACCAGTTGACATCCACTAATGTTCATGTCCTTTTCAAGTGGTAGGCTGGATAAGGTATAGTGAAGGTAAAGGTTTTCACTATCCCCTTTGGTAATTCAGAGAAGAAGATATTGTATTAAATCATGCATTGTTGCAGCGATATCTACATTTTATTTTGCTTGGTGGTATCTATGTACATTGGTTTTGATCTGGAAAGAAGCTGGCTTCCACACCACTGTGAAATGTTCCTCCATGAGAGGCCCCAGAACAAACTCTTGTTTTGGATCAATTTTGCCAATAAATTTTAGCTCATTTTTAAAATTGAATTTACCTGGATGTCTGTGATGGTACGGATGGCTTTTTCAGGGAATTGCAATAGTGTAGCAATGAAGCACTGGTAATGGGGAAATTCCTGTCTGAAATCCTGGAAGCTGCTGTCAGCCACTGTAGATAATACTGAGGTAGAGGAAACAATATTTTGATATAATACCAAGCAGTCTATCTATCTATCTAGGTATAGATATACAGGAAAAACATATTTCCTGTGTTTGGCACAAGTTTAGTGGCATAACCCACATGGATTTTTGTGCATATAGGGAGAAAGCAATAGAAAGGGAAGTACTGACCACTTATTTACGACTTGGGTAGCAATCCTAAGGTGAAAGAGCCCTAGAAACTGAGAACTATAGTACCAGAACCTTGACGAAAACCTTTTGAGTTCTTCTCAATAAGAACAGAAGCAATAATAAGAGGTTTGTTCCTAAGTTTGTTCTTCACTCACCTTTCCCATTATCTAGGCTTATCAAAGGGAGATACTTCCCTCTTCAGGTAAACCAAGGGTTAATGAGATGTTGGGATTACATCAAGGGTCACAGGGTGAGAGTTGACCAACCAAAAGGAAAGGGTCAGCATCACAGGTCACAAGGTGAGAATTGACCAACCAAAAGGAAAAGAGGTGGGCATCTTGGAGATGCTTCCAGATCCTTCCAAGGAGGAAAATATAAAACTTCTGAGAGGCCATGTGGCCAGAGAGAGAGAGAGAGAGACAGAGAGAGGAGAGCTGGGCCAGTCGAGCTGGCAGGCATGCCGTGTCTCCTGGAACCCCCCTCTCTTCTCCTTCAAACCATCTATGCCTGTAAACTAATTGTGAGTAACTTGAAATAAGTAGTTAGTCACGTTAGGGATGTTGTTATTTTGGGAATTGGCTGATCTTAAGAATGTATCTGTGCTGTTATATCTGTTTTGTAAATTCTTGTAACTAAGTGTACCTGGGAGAGGGGAGTCTCCCAAGTGTATATTGTTTATTTGCATGCTTTGATTAAACACTTCTATAAACCTCCATTTCTCTCCATTTCCATGCCAGGTTTGGCACACGCTACATAGGATCTCTCTCACTCAGGGGGAGGTGGAGGTGGAAGATCCTTACGCTTAGAGATTGGGCAGGGTCCCTCCTGTCCTGTCCAAAAATTCATAATTCGGGGGGGGGGTGGCAGAATACCTGATAGAGTTGGGGAAATTGCCAGTCGTTCCAAGCGTGGGAATCAGCTTTGGGAGGCTGGCAAGAACCCTAGTAAAACACTGGGAGGGAATTTCCAGTCTTGCAAGGCTGGAAGTCAACTTAAGAGACTGGAAATAAACCTTCAGTGTCACACACCTGAACTTTGCAGGGTGGGGTGGGGTGAATCTTTCGTCTTGTAGTTAATCAGGAGAACTCCATTTACAGCCATCCTGGCACTGGTCTAAATGTTTCCTTGGGTGTGGGATGGTGGCCAAGGTGATGAGGTGGAAAGATAAGAAACATGAATCCTTTCAATTCACATAATTCCCTGCTTCACATAGAGAGGTCTTTGGATCAGGTGGACCATTATCCCTCACCCCCTCTGCCTTACCCCTACATTCTTCTTTGTCTTGATCTAAAAGTTTAGACTTCTGAGCTTATAAAGGAAGGTGTCCTGGTGGTTGGATGGGCCTGAAAAGAGACTCTGAGATTTCATTGCCCTATTTGAGGCCAGACCTCCATCTATGAAAGGTGTGGGTAAAATGTGGTCTTCCAGACATTGAACTGCAGCTGACTAAGCATAGAAAGGACAAAACCTGAAAACCAGTTGTGAAGAATGCTGAAAATTACAGTTCAGGCGTATTGGGAGGCCCAATCCTAGTACAAGTTGTCAGAGGAGGTTTGAGAATTCATCCAGTGGTCCAGGCATGTGTTGTCAAGGTCACAGGATTGTTGTCTGGGTTGTTACTGAATACTTTCTAACACTGAGGCCATTTTCACACAGGGTGAGGGAATTGCCCTGCGCCGCTACTTACCGGATCTTCTGGCTCCCCAGTCCAGTCCAGGCTGCTCCGGAGCAGTGCGTGGTTGTCGATCCGCTCTGCTCCAGCATCCAAAATGGCGGTTTCCGGTTGGTCATGGGTCTCGACCAACCGCTGAAGCTTGCCAGCCTAAAGCCCACCCTCGGCAGATTGCAGGCTCGTATTGGTGCGAGTCTGCGAATCTGCACAAGGGAGCAGGCTCACAGTGGCACAGCTCCATGCTTTTGAAAGACCTGAAAAATCAGGTCTTTCAAAAGCACTCTGGAGGACCACTTGGGGTCGTTCCAGAGCAGACTGAGGTGCGGGTCTACAGTAAGTAGTCCGGACCCAGTCTGGTCCAAGGTGCAGACGTCCTCCGTGGAGGACGCACTGCACTGTTTTTATTACCCTCTGTGGAAATGGCCTGAGATTCTGACATTATACTGAACCAAACCAAATATGAGGATCTGGTAAAGTAAAGCAAAGTCATTACACAGTTATAGCCTTATTGATTAAACACAGGCATAAATGAATGTAGAAACCAAAGTGAGTACAAGGAAAATTCTGATATGCCCCCTTAGCTGGTGAAAAAAGACACAAGCAGACATAGCTGAACATATATATATACACACACACACACACATGCATATAATGTGTATGTGTGTGTATGTGTGTGTATGTGCATATATATATACACACACATACACACACACACACACACTACACACTACTACACACTACAGGATGTATTACCTCCACATGCTTCAAAGATCTCCTAGTCTTGGATCTGGCTTTTAATTTTTTAGGACTGGGACAAAAAAATGGCTTTCAAGGTATGTGGTGTGGGAGGAATTATACCTATCCAGCACTGACCTTCTAAAAGAGATTTCACAAGTTGAGAGATATCTAATTCCCCTTTGTTTGCCAGGGCCTCAGCTATCTAGCAAAGTATGGAGTAGTCTCACAAAAGAGTGAGAAATAATAACCTTATCAATGGGAAGAGAGGGTCATTTGACAAACTAGTTGCAAGAATGTTGATAATAGACTGATATCACCTGGTATAATTTGGTCAGATGAGGCCTTCTAGAAAAGATGAATTAATAAGAGGCTTGCTACAAAGACCTTCTGACTAGCCTACACAATTATCTAATATGTTTATATGATGATTCATGAGGGCACAACTACCCTCCTTGCTATTTTTGTGGGATCAGGACCACTACACTCACATAAACATGACTTTAGCTCTGCCTCTGAAGAAAACAAAGCTGGAATCCCATTGGGAATTCACAATATTGTAAACCAAATGATGATTATGGAACACAGATCTAGGCCATTTCTGCACTAAGCTGTTGAAATGCTATTATTCCACTTTTGACATAGGGTTTGCAGTTTAGTGAGGGGCATTTAGAAGGCCTCAGTGAAGTACAAACCCCAGAATTCCCCAGGATGTTGAAAGTGGAATAATAGCACTATAACAGTGTAGTGCAGAAATGTCCATAGAGTTGTGCAATGGTCATATTCCCATGATGAGAACACTGTCATAGCTGTGACATGGGGATGACCGCACAAGTGGAATGAGTAGTATGGCTGTTGTCATGATGCGCAACAATATGGGTTGTGCTCTTACACAATGACAGTGGAAGAAGGAGGGTAATAGTTCCCCAAAAAGCCACAGGGGTCTGTTTATCCAGAACTGAGGGCAGTGGAAAGTCATGGATGTCCTGGAAATGACTGGAAAAATGTCCTTCTTTCATGATGCCTAGTTGCGTGTTGGAAGCTCCCATTGTGCAACAGGACATCTTACACAGTCCCCTGCCATGTGTGGGAACCACTGTTGCGCAATGGAACAGTAGATGATACCCTGTTGTGTACCATCACAATTCTCTAACAGTTGGTTATCATGTCAGCAATATAGCTTTGTCATTGTAAAGTTACAGATTGCAGCCCATAATACAGGATCTCAGCTCAGGTTTCATACAGAGAAATCTATACAAGAAGGCTTGCCTACCTGAAAAGGCCACTTAAATAAATGCATAGAATGGATAAGCCAGCAGGAGCCACATGATGGGATGAAGACATGATTTTGTAGCCTCTCTCAGAATTTGTTGGTTATTTAAATAAATAATGTGTGATGGGGCTAGTATCTTCCAGCAAGAAGGGCATAACATTGTTTCAGTGCCAGAATAAATTTCATTGTGGAATATTCTATCCATGTACCTTGCTATATACTTGCTTCTTTTTTTCTTTTTAATTGTCATATCATTCCATAATACAATGAGCACTAAAAATTCACTAATATATGATCAAGAACTGTAAATATATTAAATCAATAGAGAAAAGCTAAAACACTAAAGCTGCATACCAAAGTTTCTTTGCATTTTTGGTTATAGAAAGTTCATGATTTGCATTGCATTATAAAAACTGTTTTTGAGTTCACCAAGACAATATTCGCACATGATATTTTAAAATCAGTCTGCTTACAGGGAAGAAAAATACCCCTAGTGTCTTGACGTCAATGAAGTATACAAGAACTAGTTGCAGATGGTATTGTTAAGCATATTTGTTCATTGAAAAACACTATTTGCATACTCACATACATAAATTCTCTCTCACTCATGCTTTCTCTCTCTCACACAAAGATACACAGTTCTTTTATACCTACCCACCTACATATATTAACATATTCACATTACCTTTATATAAATCTGGACCAAATTATTCCCATCTGTCAATGTGTAAACAAATTCTCTCTCTTTCTCTTCTAGACACACACACCACACACAGCCTGAGGCAGCCTCCCTCCAACCAGTTCAATGAATCATTTTCTTTCCATCTCCTTTCTTAGCTTTACTGACTTCCTAAAGAACAACAGTCTAATCATTTTGTTTTTCAGATTTCTGTTCATCACTGCAGTGGAACTGCATTGCCACCGGGGAATTTTTTAAATCCAGCATAAAACTGTTTTCATTCCATAGTTGTTACTGAATCCTCATTTTGCTGCAAAGTTTATTTCTGAACTCCGGTTCTCACAGTGGAATTTTCTAAAATGCCCAGATACAAAATCTTTTTAAATACTCAATGAAAATGTTTGCTTAAATGGAGCAATCTTTGATTATTCTCTTATGCGAGCGTAATATGTCTAGACAAGTTTTTTTAAAGAAAATGAAATAGTTACATTTTCATTTTGCACATTTATTAGGGATATGAATATTAAATTTAACAGTGTTAAAGTGAGGAAGACATGAATGCATGAATTCAAAAGTTTATTGTATGAAGAAACTACTAGAGCATGGTTATCATGAAAACTGACAACAAATACAGAAATACTGTATGGCAACCATGTAGTTGATTGCTAGTGTGTGTCAGTACTGCTTTATATTGATTTAGTTAAAAATGTAGGTCAATAATTTATCACACTTTGATGCCATTTTAACTGCAAAGGTTCCTGGGATTTGTAGTTTTGTAGAATTTACAAGATTTTCTGCCAAACAGCTGTGGTGCTTCTCCAAAGTGCAAATCCCTGCATTCCAGAGGATGAAGCCATGGAAGTTAAAGTGATATTAAGGTGCCATAATTTTACAGTGTGAAAGAGGCTCTAGGTGACTCCATTTTGTGGGAGACATAAACTCTATTGGTTGTTGTGGGTTTTCCAGGCTTTGAGGCCGTGTTCTATTAGTATTTTCTACTCACATTTCGCCTGCATCTGTGGCTGGCATCTTCAGAGGATCTGGTGGCAATGAAGTGAAACAAAGTATATATGTGTAGCCCCCGAGTGGGAGGAAGCAATTTGCCTGTGTTACAGTTGGCCTGTGTAATGGCCTATTGTTCAATGGGATATCCCCCAAGGTTGTATTGTTAGTCAGGAGATTGGCCTGTAGAGCCCAGTTTAGATGATTCAGTTCATCTTTCAGGAGGTGGAGTTCTACAGGCCAGTGGTTACTCCAGTTCCGACATCAGAAGAGCCTCAAGACCCAGAAAAAAACCCAAAACCACAGGAGTGAAGATAAGCAGCCAACCAAAGGGAATGTGTTTTTACCATACATCAAAGGGGTCACTGACTGCATAGAGAAATAGAAGAAACATAACCTCCAAAGAATCTACAGACCAACCAAGAAAATTCAACAAATGCTACGTTCAGCAAAGGACAAGAGGGATCCTCTAACTTCTGCTGGAATTTATTGCATACCTTGCAGTTGTGGGCAGGTTGACACAGGGACTACAAAATGCAACATCCAAACACAAATTAAAGAATGTGAAAGACACTGAAGACTGATCCAGCCAGAAAAATCAGCAATAGCAGAACATGTTCTAAAACAACCTGGACACAGGAATGCTTTTTGAAAGCACAAAAATTTTGAACCATTCTGACAACTATTATGTCAAACTACACAGAGAGGCCATTGAAATCCATAAACACATGGACGATTTCAACAGGAAAGAAGAAACTCAGAAAGTAAACAAAATTTGGCTACTGGTACTGAAGAACACTAAAATCGAGACTCAAAACATGTCAGTGAACACCACCCAGACTCTGGATGTCCCTCTACAAGAAACAATACAATAGATTGTTAATGTACTTAATGCACTGTTATGCATATCCCCTGACTAACAATACAACCCTGGGGGATATCCCATTGAACACTAGGCCATCACACAGGCCAACTGTAACATATGCAAATTGCTTCCTCCCACCCAGGGACTACATAGTATATACACTCTGTCTCACTTCCATGCCACCAGATCCTCTGAAGATGCCAGTCACTGATGCAGGCGAAACGTCAGGAGAATATACTAATAGAACATGGCCTCAAAGCCCGAAAAACCCACAACCTATGGATTCTGGTCATGAAAGCCTTCAACTTTACATAAACTCTATTGTCTGAAAGAAAACATTAATTCACATCCTTTTCAGTTATTCTGTTACTTGATAATTAAACCAAGGAACAGTTTTCTTCAACCTGGCAGCAGCTACAGATGTTTTGAGCTACAACTTTTTTCATCTCTAACCATTGGCAAACCTGGCTGTAGCAGATAGAAGTTGTAATCTGGAAACATCTGAAGGACATCAGGTTGGGAAAAACTGTACTAGGATGAAATAAAAATACTTCCACTGGGCCTACAGACCAGGTTGTATTACAAGGAATCCCTAAGGGTGTTAAAGAGAGGAGGAACATATGAGCTCTGCCAGGATGGATTTCAACCCTCCACAGGCTGGTTTAAACCCAGGGCTGAGAGCCCTGAAGCAGACAAACCACACATGAATAATAGGCAATATTTAGTACATGAGTTTTAATGAGACCTTGGTAGGCTGGCTGCTGTAAAAGCTGCTGGACTGGAATTTGCTTTCTTTATCATACTCTAGGCAGGCCTACACATTATAGTAATTTTGCCTTTAACTTCAGGTTCAGGCTACTTGAGATTCCATATATAGAGCTACAGAGAGAGAGAGAGAGAGAGAGAGAGAGAGAACAGACACACATACATATATCCAGTTCATCCAAATTTCAACACTCAGTTTAGATCAACATGAAGCAAGTATGTGTTTTGAAGCAAGTGCGTGTGAAGGACCGTGCTGAGAACAAAAGTTTGTATATTATTGTGGAAGGGTAGGAATCTCGATTATATACTTAAACTTCTTACCTATTCTGCTTAATTTATGGCCAAGCAGGCATCTTTCAGATATTTTTGTACTGCAGTTTGTATCAAACACAACCAACATTGCCAGTAGGCATGCATGATAGAATAGTAGTACCGCAACATTTGGGAGGCATCAGGTTGCCTACCTGTTTATGTTGTATGTAAGAACTTTGAAACAAGACATAGGAATAGCTTTATTGTTGCAGCATTTGAGTAAAAACACAAAGGGTGCCCTTTGTGCAGGGATACCTGCCAGTGTCTAAAGGCATGGATCTCAAATGTCTTCCTGTTTTCTTGCTGCATAGGCTTTATATTTGATCTCTACAAGTGCCAGAATTTTCTGTTTTGTTTCCTGTATTGCAGAATTGTAGGAGTTTGCTATTGCTTAAATGATGGAATTCTGGAGTCTGTAGCTTTGTTTAGATGGCCTCTTTGTGTAGTCCACAGTAGTCAACCACAGTTTCATTATGAATAAGGTTATCATTTAAATGTTTGTGCCTTTGTCTTCCTGTCAGTAGATTTGGTTGCTATCCTGTAATTATAGAGTTAACACTGACTATGCATACACAGAATTTCATATAAAATTCTCAACAGAACCACTTCTGGGTAAAGGATAGGCTCTGTGAAGTAGACAAATGTATGCACTGAAATAAGAGATGACCCATTTTGATCCTATCATCAACTTATTCCTGATCTATTCACTAAAAAAGTGAAGTATTTTTGCACAGTCACGTTGTTAGACTGACACAACAGTGAGTGATATGGCTTATATCCAGACTTAGCCATATCCAAGTAGGTCAATTGATATCAATGTTAAATCATAATCAACTGAAGTCCAATTGATTTCAGCTGGTTTAAGTATAACTATGACTACCTATGCAAAGAAATATAGTCAGGCTTGTCTTAGCAATGCTCTTTCTAGATTGGCTAATTTCCAAGCATTGTACATGAAAGCAGAATTGAGCTTCTCTTATTTATTTTCTTGAAAACATCACTTCCTTTTAGGTAACTGAACATGCAAATAAATTTGCACCTGAAGTGAATTCAGGGGCTATTATTACAAGATAAGCCATCCTGTAAACAGATGTACTTAACCAAGTAACTACCAATAAGCACAATGCAAACACATTTCATTCAGTATGAGTCTGCTACCATATTTGCTACAGAAATAGAACCCAGAGCTTAACGTGCAAGGTGCTCTTCAGTCTCTAGCTCTGTTCACATCCAGAGACATTGAACAACTGTACTTGCAGACACCCATACATCAATATGCATGTACACATTCAAGAAAATGAAGATAAACAGGAATATTTGTTGAGTTTCATGGTATGAGTAAAAGTTTTCCTACAGAACTCTTCAGATAAATCCAATTTTTTATGTAATCTTGAATCCTTTGCTATGTTTCTTAACCTCCTTTTTTACATGTTACCTTCCACACCACGAAGGAACCAAATCATATTTTTGGGATACAAAATACATTCCAGCTAGTTTTCTTCACTCTTTCTTGTTTACTTCCCGTATACTGTGGTTCTTTATATTGAAAAAAAAATATCCAAAACCATGAGTCTTCCCCGTTGGGCATGTTGTTCTCTCCTATAGGATATCTGTCCTGTTCTTTATATTATTACACCCTTCCAATCAAATTAATTTTTGTTGGTCATAGCTGTGATCTAGTATTGACAGCAGAGCTGCCATTTGGGATGATAAGAGACCCAAAGCCATCATAGTAAACAGAACAGCTAGTCTTTTATAGTATTGCCATGAGGTAGCTTTGTGATTTGATTTCACATTGTGGAGGTTAGGGTATAAATCATAGACTGAGGGTGAAACTTAAACTAAATCCGGAACTTCCAGATTAGATTAACCTCCTTTCTTATATCACATCTGCTCGACAGCTGTAGAGAAAGGGAGAACAATAAAACACTGCTTTTGTTTTCCAGTAAATCCTCCAATTTCTTTAAAAAAAACACCTGGATCTATAATTTGTGACAATTCTAATTCCCTCTTTTTAAAAACAAAAAACAAAAAACGCCTAGATCTTTGCGACGATTCTAATTCCTAAGGTAGGACCAAAATAAATACCTTGGAGAAGAAAGTCATTTCAAGCCTGAAGATTCATGATATTCATCCAACCCATTAGCAACAGACAACAAAGTGACTGTATATCGTCATATCAAATGCAAGACATGAATATGTTAATATTTTGGGAGGGCTCAATTTTGCATTTATATAGAAAAGTCATTTAATGTTTCTGAAAATATTTCTTAAACACTAAACATTTTGAACAACCTTAATTGATAGGACTTCTAGCAGGACGAGACCATTCCCTCAGTCTCCAACAAAAAGGGTTTTCAACAAGATCTGTTAAGGTCAATGGATTTAGTCTATCTAATATACAAAAGTCAAAGTTTGTGAGTTTGTCAGTGTCAGGCAGGTGAAGACCTCATATGATTGGCTACGTCAGGTAAGAAGACCTCATATGATTGGGTACCTATGAAGATTCTATGGAATCCTGGGGTTGGCAGTTTAGGGAGGAGCCTTTAGAATACTCAGCCAAGCAAGGTCTTGGGCCTGGCCATTTGCTATGGAGATGAGGCCCAGCAGCAAGGAGGAAGCCAGTGTATTCTCTGAGAAACTGAACCTCTGTATATTAACAAATCTAAATACAGATTGGATTGGGGAATATGGGAAAAAGTTATAGGTACTGGACAACACAGTTTGGAGACTAGAGACACAGAATATCAAATTTGTGTATTTCAACCTCGTCTAATTCCTAAAATAAGGTAAAGTAATTCCTAAAGTATTTCTAACAAGTGTTACCTATGAGAAAACAAAATCCTGGACAACACCGGGTAAATATGCTAGTATATGAATGAATCTGGATCTAACAGAAACAACCCAAAGAAAATATGTGTATGTATGTATGTATGTATGTGCGTGTGCACGCATGCACACACACACACACACACACACATATATATATATATATGCAGCACTGTCTGAAAGCATATTCTGTCATGTGTCATGCTGATAATATTGTGCCAAGCAGACACCCATGACCATGACTGGTTATTGTTTATTATTTATAAAGCACCTACAATTTACAAAGTGCTATTAAAAAATGCAACAAAAAGGCAGTTGCTCCCAACAGGTTTAGAATCTAATAGAACACCAGGGAGAAAGGGGTTGGGAAGAGACACATAAGCAAATACAAGTAGCAGTTTTTAAAGTTACTTCATTCAGTAACAACTTGGGCTGTAGTCATGGTGTTACTCTCAAGAAAAACAGACCTATTGACTCAACAAACTGAATTATTGAGTGGTTAGCCAACATCTAGGTAAATCCTCTTGATTCAGAGAGTATTCCCTAGTCAGCACTATCAGTGGGAATAAGGCCATATTATTATAGTTCATTAGCTATGGTTGTTATGGTTACAATAACTGCAAGAACAATGACATCTTACTGTTCATTAGTTAATGTCAGTATTGTTCATTAATTAAATAATTAAAATGATTTCTACATATGAATGATGTGCAATCAATAAAAACAGCTTAAAATCAAATGTAAAATCATTTAAAGTTTTAAATAGTTTATCATGGTCATGATGGTACTGCCAAATTCAATAGATTAGGACCACACTATGAGTCCTAAGGAGAACTACCAAGTTTCAAGTCGGCCCTCAAATGAGACCAAGTTCAGCACCAGTTGAGTTCAGAAGCCTCTTCCTTGCATCTTCATATAGAACAATATTTTAAACAGTGGGACACTGTTAAAGGCTTTTTGAGAGAACTTAATACTCAGAGTCTGCAGATTGTATATGAGGATATCTTTGGATCTTCATCAAGTAGTTGCCAGTGCAAATTTCATGACAATTATGTATTTATTTATTTAAAAGCTGAACATGAATTTGGAAGAAAATTACATTACTTACCTTTAGTACTAATCTTAGCCAAGTACCTATGCAGATTTCTGGATAAAGAGAATATTCCCATGAAATCTGTTTCTACCAACTATTCTCCAAACTGATGTCTCTCACTTTTCTTCTTGGAGGAACAACCAGAAAACAATCTGTGATCCAAAGGAATAGATAAATAAAATGCAGAATCAGCAAAGTTATCCACTTTCCAGGCCAGTTAGATATTTAAACCATAAAAGAGATATTTTGCATGTCTGGCAACATATTACAGAATCTTGGCTGTCATTATTGCTTTTGATTTTCCTGATTGCATATTAAGCATCTCTTTCCAACGACCTGGTTGTGTGAATGAACAGAAAAGCTCCACTTTTCGGTAAGTGATTGTTAATGTGTGCATTATAAGAGGGAAGAATTCCAAGAATGTTATAGTAGGTCCTTGACCATACCAGACCTGTTCAATAAAAAGGGACTCTTGCTGGGAGCTACTCATTACTCAGGAAGCATGCAAAGTAAATTACTTCTAAATTAGATGGTGTCAGGGATATTTTACTGGAATATAACAGAAATTTTGATTTCCATGTGCACCAAATGAAGAAAAGTAGTGCATCTACTGCTTCAGAGTGACAGCTTTTTCAGAAACTTTTTATGTCAAAAACCCATCTGGATCATTCATAAGAAACAAAGGTTGGGTGGAAAATGCGATATTTTTACATATATAGTAGCATATTCATATATTGATTGGAGATTTTACTTCCAGAGGAGAAAAAGTTAACTTTGGTGACAAATAAATTAACAGTAGGTTTAATCCACATTTAGTTAGAGTGGATTCATTGAAATGGGAAATTAATCATGGAATCTCACTAATTTTGGTGTGTCTACACTAAATGTGAGCCAGCATGCCTCCAACATGAAAAAAGGAAAACAGTTTGTAATTGTTGCTGTTATAATTCATACACTGAGAAAATGGCAGAACTCTTGAAGTTACGTTTAGAAATAATTATAGTTATAGTTCAAAGAGTCTCCAAATAGTAGTTAGTTCTTAGTATAGTTACAGTGGTTTCTGGGAAGGGAATGAAAGACCTCTCTCCCCACCTACAAAAAGTTCTTTTAGTTATTTAGAAAAAACATGAATGCTATAAACTACTCGGTTGTGGTACAAAAACACAAACCCAGCTCATCAATCTTGTTGTTGCCAATACACAAAACAGATCACAAGGTGTAAACCATGCAATATTATTTCTCCACCATTTAGTGATGTTACCCTGTAAACTGGGGGTCCTGGGAGGGGCGCCCAAATAACCAAGCCAAACAAGCAAAAATGGGGAAAATTAGCTGGAGCACTCTCTTGGCTAACGAGAGGCAGGGCAACGCAGCGAGACCTTTTATCCTATGTATACCAGTTCAGGTCAATGAGGAGTTAAGCAGTTTAAAATACTAACAGTTTTTATTAAGCAAAGAAAATAATAAAACTCAAACACACCTAACTAGAGAGGAAAGAAAGAGAATTTTAGAGAAATAAGCAATACGCCACCTGTCCGAAGTCCTGAAGACACCAATTGGAAGGAAGGAAGGAAACCCGGTGTGGAGACCGAGGGGAATCTGTGGAGCTGAGCGGCAGCGAGGCAAGGGTGAAGATCCAAGAGGAGCTTCGAGTGATTTCAGCTTCAGCAAGAGTTTAAGTGATTTTAGCTCTGTCCAGTGAGAGTTCCAATGAGCTCTCAAAGCGGGGCAACTTTTATAGGGAAAGAATGACCGCAGGCTAGTCTGGCTTTTGCAAGAGATCAGTGAATTTTGGTCTGAGGACAAAAGCTCCAAAAGGTCGGAATTTGCATTATTGAGTTATGAACCAAATTGACAAGGGTATAGCTGGGATGCAGATGTGGCTAGCTCGGCCATTAAGTACCTGGCTTGCCAGGGTGCTTTCACAGACAAAGAGTCCTCTTTGTCTACCAGTCAAGGTGTTTGTTTTGGGTGGTTACCCCCTGAAGCGGAACTGGCTATGTCTGGTAAAATACAAGTCTCCCACGCCTAGCGTCGTGCTTGTCTGGCGGCGCCTAACAAACACTTAGCTGGTGGGAGGAAAAGGGCCAAATTATGATATCAAAATGATATCTTAGTTCACCAAAAACCAGACCAGAATGCCGTGGTAACAGTGATCCCTATGAAACTAACTATAAAACTAAAGTAACTGTAAGTGTAACATAAATTACACCAAACAAAGCAGTGACATTATCCCATGTCAAGTCATAAATGTAATGTAATGTAGTCAGACCTTTATTATTATATAAATAATGAATTAAAATTAAGTAATTACTTTCAGGTCCTGCAAAGAGTAGGGAACAAGTGTCAAATAAATGTCATCACTAGGTATATACAAATTCTTTTTTTGTTTCCTTAAAAATTTCCATGGTGTTTCACCTTAGCCATTATTTTCACAGTTACCTTAAAAACTGGACATTAGCTTGGCAGTTAATGGAGACACAGTTCTGTGGTGCTTAACTTCCCATCAGCTGAAATCCTAATTGATTAACCAGTTGTGGGCACCATTTCTGAATGCTAGAAAAAAGTGATATTTTTCTGATTTGGTTCAGTTGTGGGGGACATCGAAGGGGAAGGGAATACATAACATAGCTTTGCTTGGGTTAGACACTAATATGAATTTGCTTGGGCTAACTTAGAAAAAAATATTGGATCTCTTTAGATTTGTCTCTTGGTTTCAGGGGGTTTCCTCTAGGAAAAAAACACAGTAAAATGGATACAGTAAAATTTAGAGCCAGCAAATCTCTTTCTTCTCTGATACATAAGAGTTAAGAGCTTTTAGATAGTAAGGAACAAGGATGGCTTGTTTATATGGAAGAAGTCTATAGAAGGCCAGTTTTGATACCTGGCCTGGCCTGGAAAGATAATCTAGACATCTTCTAGGAATGTTAGTTAGGTGGAAAATTACCCTAGTGAAGGGGACTTTGAAGGAGGATCAGTCTAGGTACCCTTAAGATTCTATAAAAGTGCTAAAAGAAATCCCCCAAAAGTGTGTGTCAAGCAAGTCAGAGTATGTTTCTCTTGCAAGATGCTGTGCTCTGCTAGTAAGATAACGGTGAAGGCTCAGCAGAGTTCCTGTCTCCATTACAAGGTTAGGTCACAGTGTGCATCATTGCTTTTTCTGGAATGTAAACAACTGGGAAGTGAAAGCTACAGCAAAATCTTTGCAAAGGAGGGGCAAGAGGAAATGTCTTTGTGTGTCAGAAATGCTATAAAATCACTTTGTTAATTGTGCTCATGGCTCTTGGCACTTTTGGCCAACCAAGCAGCCCAGCCGTTTCTTTAATAAAACTCTTTTTCCTTCAACTTCCTGGTCACCTGCCTCTGTGTCCCGCTACACTAGCACATGCTCAATGAATGAGTGACTTGACAACTTTTAGGATATCCTAAAGGCACCATGTCTGATCTTCGAAGGTAAGCAGGGTCAGCTCTGGTTAGTACTTGGATGGAAGACCACCAGGAAGACCATTAGGAGCTATAGGCTATATTTCAGAGGAATGAACTGGCAAAACCACCTCTGAATATTGCTCACCTAAGAAAACCCTGTGAAATTCCTAGGATCACCATAAGTTGACAGGCAACTTGAAGGCGCAAACACACACACACACAGTGTACAAGCACTGAGCTCTGAGCCCCCATTCTGTTCAGATTTTGGTCTATCAGACTGTGGGACAGCCATGTATTTCTGTCAATAAAGCTGGATCCTTGATTCACCAGCATGGCCTTCTGACTTTGTCTTAAGTTACTGGGAGAAGCAATTACACTTCAAGATACAGTGTACATCTTTACACTGCCATTAATAAACTGTAATGATGGAGCAATTTTAGAGATCATATTAGATAGACACTATGAGCTATCTGATGTATAGATATGCACTGAACTTACTATGGATATTTTTCCATCACAAAGGAGAGAGAGAGAGAGAGAGAGAGGACGATGAGGATCAGATTTATTAAGCCTTTTAAACTGGTGATGAAAGCAGCAAGTCACAAATTAAAATGCAAATTGCTTTTTGAAGTAGATTCACAAAAGTGATAGAAATCCCATTTCCATCTCTTCTAATATATATCTATATCTATATCTCTTATACAATTACCTATACAATTTTACCTGTACAGTTACTTACACAACATTATAGTCGTGTAGCTAGTTTAACATTCTTCTTCCCACAGCACCAACGTGTTACTTCTGAAAAGCCTCAAGCAGAAGATGCAGTGAATAGACTTCTCCAGCTGTTGTTTTGAAGCAAGTGGTGTTCAGATGCATGGTGTCTTTGATCCTGGAATTAGCCATGCAGCCTTCATGGTATGTTGTTACAGACAGATTTATCCTCTGTCCATAAATCTCAGTTTGTTCCTTTGTGAAATTAAAAAGGTCTGCCCCATCCACAGATTTTATTAGGGTTGTGTGTGTGTGTGTGTGCGTGTGCAAAATATTGGCTGGTATCTTATTGTTAATCCCACATATAGTAGACCTGTTGTATTTATGGAGTTTACCTATAGCCAACAACTGATTCGTTGTATCTCCTCTTGGTGCTGTTTGTGTATCTCTGTGCATGTACAGCATTTGCCATTGAAAATTGTGCAAAAACTCTTCCAGCAGTAAGAAATCTTTTAATTTTTTTTCTTGCATGTAAGAAAAAAAGAGAAGGGTAACATTCTTACTGACAGAGCAGTCATCTTATGGCTAAAGATTTCTGTGAAAAGTTACTGATTTTTATTATTTACAAATGGCTCTGTGCTCTATTCATATCCATTTAAGGGACATTTTCATCAGTTGTCAAAGTACAGTGTGGTGCAGTATAACAGCAGCTTGTCTTTCTCCTTCATGGATGTCTTATCTCTTCTGAGAAACAGATTTCTCAGATATTTACGCACAATTCAGCCATGTCTGCACAACTAATCTGCCCCCAGCAGGTGGTTCATTAACCATACAGCACCTATGTACACCGTAATTGACAATGTGAACTTTTCAAACTGATAGCTATGGAATTTAGCTCAGCAAGAAACCTATCAAACCTTGTCATTGGCTCACTGGCCACAAACAAATGCTTTGTGATCTCTTCGTAGCTTCTATTACTCACAGTCACTTGCATGTGTGATATGTTACGAACTGACTTTCTACTGAGCTTGTGATGTAATTTGGATTCATAATTGGACTCTCATTGGGTCCTGTATAAACAGCAGACCAAGTTGTGACCCACCAAGATGAATGTAGCTCACTAACCAGGTATAGTACATGCCCTATGCTTGAAATTCCCTCAAGTTTTGTGATTTTGATAGAAAATGCACAAAGGAAATTTATATGAACTCTTAAGCCATTTCCACACTACACTGCTATAGTGCTATTATTCCATTCCCAACATCCTATGGAATTCTGGGGTTTGTAGTTTACTGAGGCCAAAGAGCTCTCTGGCAGAGAATTCTAAATGCCCCTTCCTAAACTGCAAACCCCAGGATTCCATAGGATGTAGAAAGTGGAATAATAGCACTATAACAGTGTACTGCAGAAATGGCCCCGGTCTATGTTCAGTTTGGTTTGTAATGATTTGCTCAGAATAAGGGTAAGAAGAATACTTCAAAAAAGTAAAAGTTAGTAATAAAACAGGTTTTTCAAGTGTCGGGAAACTCTGGCAAGAAGAGTGGTAGACAAGTGATGATTCTCACAGTTCAGAACTTATTTTGTTTGAGAAATAATTGTGTTTTCTTTTTCTGTGTAGAAAATTACATTTCTATGCAGAAAACAGTAAAAACAGTTTTTCCTTCACTGAAAGTAAAAACTTTTGCACAGCAAGCAAGCTTCTATGCAGAAAACAACATTTCTGCGCAGAAAAAAAAGCTTTTCGTCTTCTGTAGAGTAAGTTTTCTTTTTCTTTTTTTAAAAGGAAACTTGCTTTCTACACTCAGCATTGTGCTTTCTGAACAAACAAAAGAGAATAAGTTGCAAGCTGCAAAAACTTCAGAAAGTGCATGATCTTTGATGACTTTTTCCACAGTGAAGAGAAAAATCATAAAAATTACTTGTTCTTGCATGTAAGAATGCAGTTCATGAAAATTTACATCTCTAGTGCAGAATGGGTATGCAGCCTTCACTAACTGAATTAATGGAAAGTTCTGCTCAGGCAAGAGAAATATCACTGCATCAGACTTACAATTATGACGGCTCTTCATAATATGACAGTCACTTATATGTGAAAGTCTTGTTGTTATTATCCCACTTTCATACTTTTATATCTGGTTCCCCATGATTTGTTAGATCAATAATGTGAACATCACTTTTTCTGTTCTAAAGGAGAAGCTGGAAGACAGAGGGATAGCTTTTCAAAAAGAAAACATGAACCTTTCAGTCAATTATTTGGCAATTAAATTATTGCTAGGTTATCTATTCTGAAATGAGCTCCATTTTAGTATGCGTACTTTTTATGGATAATAAAATCAATGGTTTATGGCCCACCAAGGTCTTTAAAGTTTAATGATACTGTCAAACAGTGATGGGGAAATATGTTAGTTTCTCCTTCACCCACAATCAGATTTTGAAATCTCTCATGTTCTTTCTGTGTCTTCAATTTGCAAATTTTGTTAATTTCTTTAGAAATTAACTGAAGCAAATTACTTCTCATTTACTGTGATAAAACTAATTAGTTATAGTTATTCTCATCCTAGGGAGAGCATGTGATACATAACATTCATATTAGGATTGCCATGTTTTCAAAACAGCAATTAGGACAGCCATAATTTATGACGTGCAGGATTTACAATTTGGAAGTAATGATAATAAAACTGATTAATCTTTAAGTGCCATAGGGCAGTTGTCTTAAACTGTCAGCCCATATCAGTCTTCCTTCTGGATGTTACCACTGAAATCAATTTTCCATCAAATTGTAAACTAGGTTATCAGGTATAACTCTGTATATTTTCCTCCCACTTTATGAATCTTACCTAGCAATTAGTAGATCAATGGCTGGGCAATACAGAGAAAAGCTAATCTGAAAACCTTGCAGCATGGCTGGTACACACAGGACAGGCCTATGTAAGACTCACCTCAAATCTTGCAGGAATCTTGTGTTTCCAGAGGAAGATGGTGGCACATCAGCCATCTTTCCTGTAGCCCTGTTGAAGAGGGGATGTGTTGCATGGCACTTCTCAGTCCTCATAGAAAGGGACAGTGAAAGGGAGACAGACAGACAAAGGGAGACACAGAGGACCAATGGAAAAATGCCTTGGGATCCCCTTGTGGCAATTTGTAATACCATGCAAATAGTGAACAATTGCAGATGGAGGGGAACAAGGTTGGTGTTGCCAGCTAGCCTTTCTGCATGTACTGGTGACTTTTTAAGCCACAAACACTGCTCAAGCCTTTTACTTGCAGTTAAAAAGTGAACTCTATAAGAAGCTTTCTAAAAATGGATGTAATTTGCAACAACTGTTCTCCTGCAAGACCAAGGTAACTGATCTGGATGTTTAAAGGCTTTTAAGGATCTGTACCAAAGTACAAAAAGCAAGATTTGAGCATTTTTAAGAACTGATTGGACTTTCAAGAAATATACATATAGATTTTGAAACTTTTGTCAAAGATTTTACAAAATAGAATTTTTATGAGAATGGAATTCTGTTTATCTTGGACTAAGATAGTAGCAAGGTTGTAACTGGGAATCTGAAATGAAAACAAGCTACACTATTGCGTACAAGCCAGTATATTATAAACACTGTCTACGTAGAGAAAACTGAGCAAAGAGTTACACCTGGTAGCCAAAATAAGTTATTGGAACAAATTGTTTCTTTCTTTCTTTCCTTTTTTTTTGAGGGGGGATTACCTTCAAATGCCTTTCCTGTCCTCCTAATAAGTTTGAATTATAGGCCCTTTCCACATGCAGGGCGGGTAAACGGAGGGGCGCACGCAGGGACGGATCTTACTTGAAAGCGGGTGCTCTGTCCCTGCGGGGAGCGTGCATTCACCGCTCTAAATGGTGGCGAATTTCGGCGGCATCTGGCAGCGCCCAAAATGGCGTCTGCCGGCTTCCAGCGGCGCTCTGCCAATCAGGGCAGTGCGCCAGCTGGAAGCCCGCCCCCGGGCAGCTCTGCAGAGACGCGCTAGCATGTCCCTGCAGTTCTAAACGGGGCGCGGTGACGGGGTAGCGCACACAAGTCACATAAAAACCACTTGAGAAGTGGTTTTTATAAGACTCGCAGTGCCACCCCCACGGCCACGCAAGGGCGGTTTGAGGTGTAGAACCTCCCATTTGCGAACCGCCCTCGTGCACGTCGCGGTGCAGAAGACCTCCTGGGGAGGTCGCCCTAGCGCGGGCAATATGCCCGTGTGGAAAGGGTCATAATGTCTGTGATCCAGCATAAGTAAAGGGAGCTGGAAGAAGAGGATCTATAGAGTTAGTATTCAAGTCCATAAATATGTGTCAAAAATACGCAGAAGAGCTCCAATATCTAAACATACAGATAACTCAGTTGGAAATACAGATGGTGCAGGTAGGAAGAGGTCTTATGGCAGAATTCAAAAAGGAATTGAGGCAGAGATGAAGGAACTGAAATCAGAGATGAGAGAAATTAATTGATCTATGTCACAGACGGCATTGGATATGAAAGAAACAAATGAAAAGGTACAGAGTCTGGAACAAAAAAAGGAGAAACTGGAAATCAGGACAGAGAATGTAATCATGACATAGCTGCTTTTGGGAAAGGGAAAACTGTTTACATTTTAGAACTATCCCTGAACAAGCTAATTATTCAAGAAAGAATGGTAGATGTTATAGTGAAGTTGTTAGAGAAACAGAAAGATATGGAATCTGAATTGGATCACATTTATCTTATTTCCTCACATGCAGCCAAGCAGAGGAATCTATCAAGAGATGTGATTGTATATTGTGTCTAAATGCAGATTAGAGATCAAGTGTGCAATGTCACTCTGAGAACAGAATGAAGATAAACGAGGCTGAGGTTGTGGTACTTAAGAAGATGCTTTCCAGGATTTTGCACAAAAGAAGGGAATATGCTTTTCTGATTGATAAGTTTAAGCAAAACAAGATCCCATTTAGGTGGGAACAGTTAAAAGGCACCTCCTTCAATTTCATGCAAAGAAGATTTTTAGTGAACACCATACAAAGGGCTGAGGAATTTATACAGAACATATATATATAACTGGGGTAAATGGAAAAGCAATAAGAAGAGGAAATTCAAGAATCTGCATCAGATCAAGATGTGGACAAGAACAAGGACAAGGCAGTGGATGTAGACTTTTCTAAATTGTCTGCTTGACATGAATTTGAGCTGCATGATGTGGATGATTATCTGAAAAAGGTGAAACAAGATATAATTGGTCTCCAATAAACACATATAAGAAGACGAGATAGTAAGTATTTGCACTATCCCAAAGTAGACAAAGAATTTATTGCAGCATCACTTAAGAAGGAAAAACGAGTTGTTTATGTGAATCTTAACTTATCACCAAATACTGTATTTTAAGACTAAGGGGACAGGTCCCCTACAGACACCAAGGGATTTTTTTTTTTTACAAGAAGCTAATGAAGAAATTGCTGAATTGATTATTTGAAAGCTGGATGTTTCTCAAAGATTGGAATGATGTGATTTCTCCAGATATGAACAGAGCAGCTGAGAAAAATATTAAGATAAGACAAGGAAAACTCCACAAAGATTTCATGTTTAGATGATAGATAATTTGGGGTGGATGGGTGCTTAGAGAAGTATGGGAATGCTAAAGACTTTTTTTTTTCTGAAGGACATAAAGCTTTTTGGGAATTGATACATTTTTGATTTTAAAGAATTTGGCCAATGATATAACAAAAATTGATAGTCTATCTGAGACATTTTTGGATCATAATCCTGTGACTTTAATTTTGAGAGGAAGAGAGTAGGAGGGAATTGGAGATTGAGTGAAGCTTTACCTCAAGTTTAAAATGTTTTACAAATATGTGGAAAAAGATTGGTAGAATATTTTGAAGACAATTTGGGAAAAGGTACTGATATTAGAGTAGTATGGAATGCCAGTAAAGCATTTATGAGAGGGTGTCTTATTCAATAAAATGCAGAATTAAAGAGGAAGAGGCAAGAGAAAATGCAGATACTCTTAGATGAGTTGAAGAAGTCTGCCACAAGTAAGGCAGTGCTCAGCCAAATTAAGACACTTCAGAGTCAGTTATCAATAATGACAACAGATGAGATTGAGAAGTTATGTCACATGAAGCAGAAGATCTTTGAGTTCACTAGCAAGTCTGAAAAATGGTTGGCACACAAGTTAGAAAAGAAAGAGAGAGAAAGTTAATCTTGAAGATACAAAATGGAATGAGCTACTAAGTGATAATGTTAATACTAAGAAGTTGTTTCACCGCTACTATACATCACTGTACAAAAAACAACAAGTTTTGTTAAACAAGATCATAGAATCATAGAGTTGAAAGAGACCACAAGGGCCATCCAGTCCAACCCCCTGCTATGCACATAAGTGAATATCTAGAATATCTAGATAAACAAAACCTTCCAGAAGACAAATATCAGAAATGCTGAAACAACCTGATTTGAGAGAACTTAATTTATTGTATCACTTCTTATTCTAGTTCTAGTATTTTCAAGATACCTTGTTGCTCTGGGACCTTCTTATTAATAAAGGATCTGAAATTCAAGCTATGGAGAGGAGCATCTCTCCTTGGTTATCTCAAGTCTGTACATTAAAACAGTCCAGGTAAAGTTGTCTTATATATGCTGCAGAATCAAAGTTAGTGTGTCTTTTTCCTTGATTTTTTGACATGAAGGGGTTTGCTTACTTTTCTTCCTTTAAAACTAACTGCCTGATGGAGATTCCCCTCCTGTGCTAAACTAGGGGAAGTCAAGTATATTAGCTTGTTAGTAAGGCTTAACTTTCTTTGTAACACCACTGTGAGATCTTTTAAGTGAAAACCATTGTCTCTTCCTTTAATGAATGGTAAATATGGAAGTCATCTTAACAGAGGCAGTATCTAAGATGCCAAAGATATTATTTCAAATATAGAGAAATGCCTACAAAAATAATTCATGACAATCAGATCTTTCATTTCATCTGCTACTACTACTGTGGTAGATGGCATGACAGTAATTTCTTCTCGTTGCTTAGTGCTTTTTATAATTTGTGTTCTGGGAAATATAGCTCTCCACAATGCCTTACAGTGCACATTGGGAGCATGAAACTATATTTCTTAGGGCAGGATGCTGCATAAGAAGAGCTAAACTCAAACAGGAGAAGACATTTTATCTAACTAAAAATAAGTGAATAGGCAGATATAAAAAGGTTTCTGAAAAATTTACATTTTGAAATGCTAACAGTGTTCAGAAATGTATTCAAGTACTAAATATAATCAGAGGTTTTTTAAAAAAAGAAATGAGTTTACAAGACTTATTGCTGTGTGCTACAGATGTATTGAAAACTGAAAGGATAAACTAAGTTTCAGTTTACCAAATTCACTTTGACCATAGACATCCTTTCCTGATACTTTGAAATAGAAGTGTACAGTTACTTAGGATTCTTGATCTACCATTTAAATATCTTAGAGTGCTATGTTGTATTCTTTATAACGGCTATATATTCTTTCCCACAACATCGTAAAATATTTGCTCTCAGATTGCTACACTGAATGTTGGCAGTGGATCTGAGGCCATTTCCGCACTGGACTGTTATAGCGCTATTATTCCACTTTCAACATCCTACGGAATCCTAGGATTTGCAGTTTAGGGAGGGGCCAGCCTGCCCCTCCCTAAACTGCAAACCTCAGAATTCCATAGGATGTTGAAAGTGGAATAATAGCACTATAACAGCCCAATGCGGAAATGGCCTTAGTGTTCTTATAAGATTATGCTGGCTTTGTTATGATTGTCATATCTGTAGTTCAGTCACAGTAATTCTCCATGTAGGATCATAATATTCTGAGGTTGGAACACCTAATGTATCCACAGTCTTGCTGTTCTCTTGTTCCCAGGATGAGAGAAAACAAAGGAGTAGCATTTACTTACAGAATGAGAGTAAGGTGGAGGGTGTGAGGAAATTGGAGGCAAAAAGTTGGAAATTCTCTAGGTCAGATTTATATGTTTTCTCCCATTCTGGAGATGAGTTCAGGGGTGATAGGCTTTGGAACATGTGTATTCAAGCCTCTTCCAATGTGCCCATTCCCAGTGCTGGATAGCCTACGAAAGGGAAGTTCAGTGATGAAACTTGTTCTGCAACAAGGAGTTTTTTCTCTCACCTTGCAAGTGGAAATCCAGCATTACTTATGGTCCTTGGAACATCCTTCCAGGGATTATAAGATCACAATGTAGAACATTCTATGTACATTTATTCTAATTAAAAATACTTAGCGACTGAATACATTTTTCTCTATATCATCATATGTATATTTGCAGAATTGTATAACGGACAGGCTTTTAAACTATTTTTTTTCCTATCTATGTATTTACTAATCTTTGTGGTAAGCTACTGTCTGTGTTATTTTTTGGGATATGTGCTTCTGGTGGCCTCACTGCATTTATAATGAGAGCAGAACTCAAAACTGAGCTTCAGGGTATAGTGAGAGAGGAAAAAGACATTTCCTTCCCAGGACATTTGGTGGGAAAACAGCTTGGTTTACTGAGCCTATTGCAAAAAAGAGCTGATGAGAGTTTATCCATCAACTTAAAAAAATGTTGAACAAAAAACATATGCAAATATTGAGTCAGGAGAAAGCATATAAATGAGTGTTGACATCAGCCTGGAGAATACTTGATTTTTGACACATTCAGTTGTATTCTGATCTTTCATACTCACAGCTGCAGGTGTCCCATGGTGTCCCAGGGCTCTTTTATTAAGCTCAACAGGTGGGCATGGATCCCCAGCTGTGAATGCAAAAGAAACCAGAACAGCTGCCACAGGCCGTGTGCCAAAGCACTCCCCGCCCCCCATTTCTTGGCAAGAATTCTTACCGAGGTAATCTATTTTATCTGTCCACGTAGGGCACAACCAGGCTGAAGTTATGAGAAGGTTTAAATCATGAACATAGAAGTGGTTTGTATTCCAAGAATTCCTCATGTAGCTTTCGAGCACAAATGCTGCACATGACTCTTCATTTTCTCCTTACCAGCTATGCTGTGTACAGTAGTGATTGCATCAGTATGTCTGAAGACATGAATTGAAATCCATGAAAGCTCAAGCTAAAAGAAATCAGTGAGCCTCAAAGGTGTTGATAGACTGTTCCCTCACCCAAACAGCTTTTTATTATCCTTTTCCGTGGTGGCTATGTCAGCTAGCTGGGGTTTACTTCAAACTTTAAAGAACTATACAAGTACTGATCCCTATCTCCCCTAAAACTTGGATAATTCCTTTAAATTTCAGTCTAAAACGTTGAACAGATTACCTTCCGCATTGGCATTGGAATTATGAGCTGCCACCCATTGTGGACCCACACTTTTAAAGCTTGGAAGTAAATGTGTATAGGGCTATGATAGCCAGTATGATATGGTGGTTTGAGCATTTGACTATGACACTGGAGACCAAGGATCTCCACTCAGCCATGGAAACTCACTGCATGCCCTTGGGCAAGTCATACCTTCTCAACCTTAAAGGAAGGCAAACCCTCCTCTGAACAAATCTTGCCAAGAAAACCCTGCAATAGGTTCATCTAAGGGTCTCCTTAAGTTGGAAACTATTTGAAGGCACATGACAAGGGGAACAAAGAGGGGCCCTTTTCACACGGCATTCCTGAAGCGAAAGGGCCCCTTGAGCATTGTGTAAATGTGAGGAGCAGTCCACATGATGCACTCACATTTGCGCGACACTCAAGGGCCTAACGCGGACTGCGTATACATTTTTTTAATTTTTGGCTTAAAGCCGAAAATGCTGCTCGGTCGCGCATCACTCCGGGGCCCCGCATGCACTTACCTGGCATACAGAGCCTCGGGAGCCGGGCCGGTCGTGCTTCCTGTGCAGTGCAGGCTGAGAAAGGTCCCAGGCTGCACTGCAGAAGGAAGAGGAGTGGCGCACGTGCGACGAGGAAGCAACTGCGGAGCCCAAGCAGGAGGGATGCGAGTGCATTCCTCCAAAGTCTTCCTGCGCAAGCCCTGCCACCCAGCACCGGGAAAAGGTAAGGTGTGAAAAGGGCCAGGGTTTCTTGTGAGATATCATCAAATTAGTACCATTTCACAATTTCTTTGCCAAGTGAGAGAACAGGAAGTATAAGATAGGGTCATGACTCAGTGTTAAAAGCAAAAAACGCATACCACTGAAGTCCCCTAATGCTTAGAGCTAATAAACAGATAGACAGGAAACTAATACGCTTAAATAATAAAATTCCTATTACAGTTGTCACAAAAAGGTAACTGAAATTTTTAGTATACATAAATTGTTGACTACACATAGTACAGCACAAAATGATGGCTACATACTACTGCAATACGCTAAATACAATTCAAACAGCAAATAATGACATTTGATGGTGATTATTTACTGCATACAATTGCAATACAATGAATATACTAAATATAATACAAACAACCAATAACAAACCCCTTGATAGAGAATTCTTTTTAT
Source organism: Iguana delicatissima (assembly GCA_948472985.1). Taxonomy (NCBI): domain Eukaryota; kingdom Metazoa; phylum Chordata; class Lepidosauria; order Squamata; family Iguanidae; genus Iguana; species Iguana delicatissima. The sequence continues at coordinate 358,615 of CAOKZL010001196.1, read as the reverse complement.
CAGAAGGAAGTAACACATGAACATGTTGAATTCTTATGCAAAGATATTGAGACGTAACTTAGGCTTTCATGTATATAGTGGCTGTAACAATAGGAAGTTGATGGTTGAATTCTCATGTCAAATTGCAGTATCAGAGGATCAATGCAACAGTTATATTCTCCTATAAAATTGCAACATTGGAAAGGGTAACTTCCATCACAAAAGCCAACGTAAAATGCACTAAAAAATCTGAATACTATACTTAAAATCCCAATATAGGACAAGAATTTCCAAATAGATGCACACATCACCATTGCATGAGGCTTAAAATAAATGAAATGGCATGCTGATCCGTACTAAGGACCTGTTTTAATACTTTTGCTAATACAGTAATACCGGTGTCTAGAGGGGAGCCAACAGTGAAAGAGAAGACTACATATCACTAAATGCCTACTCAAAATGAAAGCAGGGCAAAGGTAAACCCTTGGTAACTCTATTAAAGTGCACTCTATGAAAAAACAAAACAAAACTGAAATCCTGTTTATTATTTAAACCAAAAGGAACAACTGTATGAGGTTAACGTATCGAAACACATTCTTGTTATGACAACAAAATTGTTGTATCATAGTAAGATTTGGGCCATGTAACTTGGATGACAAATAATGTAAAAGAATCATATCTGTGATTCACCTGATGAAAATGATCATATAGTTCCTTGTTTTAATTCATTCTTATGTTCAATCACTCTGGATTTTAAAGACCTTGAAGTTTGATCCACATACACACGTCTATCACAGGGACAAATTAATACATAATGACATTGTTGGTATGTCAATTAGAAAAATCTCACAATTTAAATTCTCTACTGGACTGAGGATCAATGAAATTTCAAATACTTAAAGATAAATTACAACAGGAGCAATGCCCATGTGGATAATGTGCAACTACACCTGTATGTTTATGAAGTCTAGTGTTTTTAATATCTGAATGAACTAGCTTGCCTTTTAAATTCTGTGTGTGGCAATAATCTACAATAGGGAGAATCTCACAGCCTTTAATTCTTTGAACAGGATGCCGATGTCTTAGGACCATGTTGTTAATATGGTGTACTGAAAGAGAAAATGTCATTGTCCAAATGATATTGTTCCTGGAAGATTTAGGTTTAGATGTAAAACGATCCTAGCATGAAATACTCAAAGCCCTCTGCAAGGAATAATTAATGACTTGCCTGGGATAGCCTCTTTCTAGAAACTGATTGATGAGAATATTACTTTCCTGTTGATAACCCTTACAAGAAGTACAATTTCTTTTGATTCTCAAAAATTGAGAAAAGGGTAAATTAATTTTCAAAGAATGACCGTGGCGACTAGAATAACATAGTAAGGAATTCCTATCTGTAGGTTTTCTGTGACTGGAGACCCTGATGGTATTTTTCACAATGTTAACCAAAACATCTAAGAAAGGAATACAAAACTGATGGACTGCTGAATTTTATATGAGGATTAATTCCATTAATCCATCCAAAAAAATTGTCTGACAAATGGGAACTAGAAATTAAAACAAAGATATCATCTATGAATCTAAAGTACAACAGCACTGCATAAAGATGGTATCAAGATTAATCTGTGGCATATTCGGGTAAGGTAGGGAAAGAATCATGTCTAAATGGGTAATAGTTTTCCTTCATTTCATTTTTGATTAGAGATCAACAAAATTCTCACAAAATCTCCTCCTCCCTAAAACCTTGGAAAATTGTTAAACCCAGAAGCCCATCAACAAGAGAACATTTTTTAAAAAAGGAGAATCATGCTCTCAGACACTTTTAAGAAATGCAATTCTCTGTTAAAATATGATGTTGCATTTTCACACTACACTGTTATAGTGCTGTTATTCCACTTTCAACATTTGGGGGGGGGCCTTTAGAATTCTCAGCCAAACAACTACAAACCCCAGAATTCCACAGGATGTTGAAAGTGGAATAATAGCACTTTAACAGTGTAGTATAGAAAGGTCTGAGGTCTCTCCCAAAGTCTTTTTGTCAAAAAAAATAAATAGAAATGTACTGCTATGCTTTTCTAATGTTGCTTTCAGTATAGCCTTTGCAGGGCTGCACCTATTGGGTAGGGAGAGAGAGCATAGCTCTCCAAATAAACATTCTACCCCAAATGAAATTTTCTTTCACTCCCCAAATTTTTAGCATTTCAGTAACTTAAAGCTTCAGTTAAAAATTTAGAAACAGATTTTAGGTATCCAAAATAAAGGGACTGGCAAAGTTTCGGGGGGAATGTGAACATAAGTGTTTTTGGTGTGAATTATTTTCAAAGTCTCATGCACTACAATGCTAGAAATTGAAAACTGAAAGTAAATTTCATGGGGAGGGCAGAATTCTTATTTGGGGAGCAATGTCCTTATTCCTCCCATAGTCACATAGGAATTTACTTCCCCTCTGAGAATCATTTGTGACTAAATTAAGTCTCATCCATTTCATTGGATTATTCCAGTTACCACTATGTCCAGCTCCAGCCTCATGTTATTCAAATACTGTAAAGGCTGTTTTACAATCTTGGTCTCATTTTCTCCTATAGCAACCCTATAAAAAGAAGTACGACTGTTGACAGACAGGGAAATTATGTTGAAAAAGACTGACGGTGATGGAGGCCAAATGTATTTGGAGGAACTAATTGTTGTGCAGGAATTTTCCCTGCACATTTCATTGCAAATCTTTAATAAATACCCTTCTGTATCTATCATGAAGCACAAATAATTAATGAAACCTATAAAAAATCCCTAAGATGTTTATGTTGAATCATGAATAAATCATGGAGTGTGCAGGGAAAAAAGTTTTCCATTATCTAGGTTTTAAGCTTTTCTGTCTACTGTAAATTTCTTAGTGGTACTTCCCCAAGAGCTAAACAGTTATGTGATGTTGTCCTCATTAAATTTATTTCCCTCAAATATAAAAAGAAAGCATGCAGATTGAAGCCTCATAATATCGCTGGCTTGAAAGTGAGGATTAAGCAACAACAGCAACAACAACAAGTTTTTCTAAGACTGAAATTCAAATAGTGAGTGTGTTGCCATTGCAAAAGAAGAGCACTGATGTCGTTAGTGGAACTTGGGGATTGATTTATTTTTATTGGAACTGAGAGAATGTATACATGCAATGAAGGAAAAGAATTTGTCTCTTCCATTAATTTAAAGAAGACTGGATTTAACTCTTTAAATTGATTGCATGCTTTAAAGACTTTTCTTTTATATTCCAGTAAAAGTATTGATCAGGAGAAAGTTGAGGGCTCTTCCCCCCCCCCATTTTACAATATGCTTTATAACACCAAGTGCTAAAAGTACTATTTTAACACGAACTGAGTCACAAAGGGCAAACATTCCTGCTAACATAACTGCCATGGTGTTATTTTTCAGGCTACTGGAAAGGAAATAAGTAAGGTCTCGGCTTGAGCACCAAGATAAATTTGCCATTATATATTCTATGTGGCCAAGATAGCACCTCATAGTTTTGACAGCATTTATTTTACATCAAGCTATGACCTGTTTGTCCCTTTAATATGAAAGCAAGGATCAAGTCACTACTCTTACAGCTTTGTGAATGCATCTTACTTAGGCAAAACATTGACAGACAATATCTCTTTTTATGATACCAATATGACATATCACTTATTTAGTTGTGTCAGCCTCTGTAGGGAGAGTTGCAGTATGACAGTGAAAAATGTCTCTCATTTTGCAGTCAGTGTTCATACAATCATGACATGTCATTTTAGTCTGCTTTGTGTCCACATTCAGATTTTGGAAAGATACATTAGCTTGGATCCTATTACTTTTCAGTCATAATATGTGTGATGCTTCCAACTCCCTCCTCCATCCGATGTGCACCCAAGCATTTACCAAAGCATTTCCCATGGTCCCCCAACACCCAGGATGAGATAGTGAGAAAGTACAGAGGAAAGGGAGAATGGGCATACCACACAAATTCTAAGAAGTTAGAAGGTAAACCACATTAAAATCACACTTGTGTCTTCAACCACATTTCTCTAATGCCCTAATTTCAGATATATCCAGGATCGAAAATACTACATGGTCCAGCAACCAGTCTCTGAGGCTGGCTTGAAAAACTGCAGTATCTCTTTGGACAAGAAGCTACAAGCCACTTGCATTCTGGTGTCTTGCTAGTAATTGCTAGCACTCTCTTTAGTTGCAGCAAGCTTTCCATCTTGCTGTGCCATGTAATATCCTTAATCTGAGATATGCCTGAATCTGAGGTATGCTTGACATGTGCCTTGAATTTACATGGGAGCACCTACCTGTACTGATACTGGGAAAGCACCAACAAAGCAAAAGTTTGGCACTGCCCTTCATTAAAATGGTGCTGCATTTTCATGTGTGCGTGTGCGTGTGCGTGCGTGTGTGTGTGTGTGTGTGAGAGAGAGAGAGAGACATCATGTTCTCAGTTAATACATGCTAGTAAACTCAGTTTTGCCATGGTGTTATGGCTTTTGTAGGAGAGATCAGCTAGTAAGGCAACAAAGTACTGTTTTAATTCTTGGGTGCCCATGGAAAATTGCCATTCAAATACGATTGAGAATTTTATTTTTTAACTCATTTTTCATAAGAATGTACCAAGCTGGCAAATTTTCTCATACTCAGAATCAAAAGAACTTGAGAGTAAACCAAAAAAAAAAAAAAGTAAGAGGAACTAAACTGACACAGTTACCACCCTCGTCTGAGGAATGATTTGAGTGCACAAAACTCAAAAGTCTGGCTTTGAATCTCTGCTTGTTTAGATGTGTTTGTGTACTGAATTAGGGTTGCTAAGTCTTCTTTTGGATAGGGTCCTCATCAATGGAACTACACACCAGACAAGTACAACAAAGGATGTAAAAGGATTTTTCTCCAAAGTAGCCTGGAGCTAAAATGTACATTATCCACTGAAGGAACGCTCTGTTGTCTGTGGATGTAATTGGAACAAAGAAATTCATAAATGTGTGCTGACTGGATTTTTTTTTCAAAAACCATATAAAACCAATTCTAAGGCAATTGCACTGGCTGAAAATATGTTTCTGGTTTGAATTCAAGGTGGCACCTTGGGACCTTGATACTTGAGGGAGCACTTCTCTCCATGTTTAACACAGCAAAAGTCTGAGAACGGCTGAAGGGCTGTGTTTTCTGTATCCAGCACGTGGAAGCAACACATTTTGTAAAGATGAGGAAGGGAGACTTTTTTGCTGTGATGCCTCAGTTGCTGTGATGCCTCCTTCCCTTGGAGGCCAATTGGCACTGAAACTGGCTTTGTTTCAGCACCAGCTTAAAACAAATCTTTTTAATCAAAGTCATTGGGATCTAATGATTTTTTTGAATGCAATAGAACTTTTAAAACAATTTTGTTACATTTAATTTGTAACATCACATTAATAAAATTTATTAAGCTGTTTAAATTATGCTTCAAAAATATCCCAAATTGTGTTAAATACATTTTATCTATATGTCACCATGAGATTTTATGAAAATAGGGCAAGATACAGCTGATTTAATAAATACAATAAAGGCATTATCCCCCTTAGATTTGTTTTGTAACATGTCACTTTGCTCTGAATTGCATAGAATTCTTCCTTAGACAAAGAATTACTGAAGTAGACATATTCCTGGGCATTACTTTAACAAAAAATTTGGTACCAGAAGTAGAAATAACATGGAAAGAATAGGGGTAGTTCCTATAACACATAAAAAAAGAGAAATTCAACTTGTTTCAGCTAACTGTTTTGATTCAAAGCTAACAATATGCACATGCGAAATGACGCAATCAGATCAGGTCAGCCTTCCATAACTAAACAAAAAATATTTTGAGCCTCCTAGACACTATTTGAAGGTTTCTTCCAAACTACACCCAGGATTTTTCTTCTTCGTTCTCTAGCTTCCACTGTTATGATTTCCATTTTGGTGATCAAACTTGTAGACTTATAGTTTTCCACAAGCTGGGATAAGCTGCTGAGGGAGGCTTATCAGCTGTCACCATTTCTCAGTGTTTTGCTGCTTACATGTGCTCAGTAAAAGATCTTGTAGGTAACTGCTGTTTACCTTTCCTAGTGCATGTAGGCACATCTGTTACAGCAGAATAGGCTACAGTAGAACTAAGTTCTTTCCCAAGTCAAACTTTACTGCATTGCTTACTATAGACATGCTACTGCAGCTCAACACCAAAAGTGTGTGCTTCTCCAGCTTTCTTTCACTATCCTTCCAGTACTGATACTACAAAACAAAACAAAACAAATGCCACTAGCTAGGTAGAAGACAAAGAAGAAAAGTGGAGGATGGGCAGGCAGAAGAAGTAGTAAAAAAGAGCTTCAGTGTCAGAGGATTCTGAAACTGAGGTATGTCTATAATCCGCTTGAACATTCATTTTCACATTTTGATTCTGGACCAGAAAATGTTGACAATTTTGACTAGTAGATAACTTAATTGAACCAAAGATCCACAATGACCTTTAGGACTTCTGTTCCAAGTGGTGAACCCTGTATATTGATTTTGGATGTGCTTATCTAAAATACTAATTCCTATTTGAATGAACTAATGAAGAATGAATAATTTTATCAATTTTTTCCCTGCTGCAGGACAATCTCTTAAAAAGAGATCAGTGGTATTTTCACAAGGAGCAAAACAGTGTGGAAATAGTCCATACTCCCCTCCCGACAAATGCATCTTTTCATGCTCATTCATGGCCGTGTAGTAGTCAGGGGGAAGACAGGAAACAGTTCCACTGTGCTCCTGTGATTTGGGCATTCCTTAAACCAGTGAGAGCTGGTGGCTTCCCTGTCCATGGGGTGATGAATCAGTGTGTATTTTGTTGGGAATGGCAACCTTTGTGTGCTCAGAAATCACTGCCTAGTTAAGTTGCATAATCTTCATAGATCTAGAGGCAAGGCCTAAACTAAACTTCCTGTTCATTTGCTCATGTCCATTTCCTCCTACATGTAGGCACTCCTTTTGTTCTAAAAGAGGCTCTCTTGCTGTTTACTATCTTGTTTTCAGCCTCTTTCCTGAAAGTAGGTGCTCTGGGATGCTCTCAGAGAGTTGCTTCCCTACAAGCATGTAATTGCTTATTTTCTTCTTACCTTTCTTCAAGAAGATGAATCTCTGTAGATTATGCATAGGTCTCTGTAAGTAAACATTTATATACTTTTAAACAAACTATTTTTGTGTTTACTTCTGAGGTAGAGTTAAATGTGTTTGGAGAAGACAAAAGGTGGGACTGGTGAGCTGTTCATTTTCTTTCTGTGCATTACCAAATGCTCTGTTAAATGGGAGAAATTCACCAAATCTCTCTATATTTCCAATTAATTTTAAACTGTCTTTGGTACCTATTTGGGGGATGTTTGCTGTGTACCTTCAAGTTGTTTCCAACTTATGACAATCCTAAAGTGAACTTATCATGGGGTTTTCTCAGCAAGATTTGCTCAGAGGTGATTTGAGTTTGCCTTCCTCTTTGGCTGAGAAATGCGACTTGCCCAAGATAACCCAGTGGGTTTCCATGGCCAGGGGGAAATTCAGCACCTTGTTCCCAGAGTTATAGTCCAATGCTGTTATCACTATACCACACTGGGTCTCATTTTGGGGGATAAGGCTTAGCAAAGTGGATATGTCCTACAGACTAAAACATGGAACAGAATCACCACTCCATGACAGAATTTCATCTCTGTTTCAGACACAGTAGATGTACAGTGCTGAAACCAAATAGTGAAAACTGGTACACTCAGGCTAAATGGAAGTATGAAAAACAGATAGGACAGGGTGGCATGGAGGAAAGCTCTTTCAACCACAATCAGCACAAGCATATCAAAGAACACCCAGCATGGTTAATTATCCTCACATACTCCCTGAAGCAAGGGAGGTTTTGCAAAGCACTGACCACACAGCATTTGAATGAAAAGACCGGGTCAGAAAATAATGAACTAAGGAGTTAGGATGTATATAAATGAGCCTCTTGGTGCTGAAATTTTGCATCCAAACCATGCTATGCTTGACAGTTTCTTTATTTTCCTGGCAGGCCAGTTTAACTTTGCCTATTAATGCCACTATGAAAATATTAATTTTTAAAGGTCAAAGCAGGAGAGCTGTAGCTTTATCTGCCTCTGGGCAATTGTAATGGAGTAAAATGTGTAAGGACTTTCAACACACACTATTGTCAAAGTTCCCTTGGACAATTAATATAGGATGGTCAAGGCCTTTATGCTTCCATTATATCTTTAACTGGAGAATCACTTCAGTTTGGCTTAGTCTAGTCCCATGCCAGAAGTTGATTCTGTCAGGTCTGGCTGGAGATGCAAAATACATGTGTAAGATGCATAAAGACTAATCCAGTTTTATCATACATTACGTAGAGAGTTCTTATGGTCAGAATATAAACTGGAGACAGACAGAGAGAAAGAGAAAATCTACTTTCCACTTTTCCTCACCATATCTCAAGGCAGCTAAAGATAATCATTGTAATAAGAAAAAACATTGCCCCACCCTACCTGATAGCAATAAAATAACAGTAACAGTAGCAACAACAACAATAAAAAATAAAAGCAGATACTTAAATGAATGACAGTAAGGTGGCTTCCAGCACTTAACACAGGCATCAGACAGCATGGAATTCTTGACTCTGGCAACAAATGAAGGGTGTGGAGGTAGTAATGGTAGCATTTCTTTCCCCTCTATTCAAGGAAAGAACTGTGTGTTTCTGGCAGCTGTCTGCTGCTCTTAGGTCTGGTGGAAGATGTGGTTACTTTGACAGTGTTTTTCAGCTGTTAGTCTGCTTGGCTTCAGTAGGTAAAATGCAGGGAGGATCATTTTGTTTTCCTCTCCAGGTAGAAAATTCCTTTGGCTGGCTCTGATTGTCATGTACTTTTTAAAAGATGTAAATAGTAGATCCAGGAAGACCTGACCAGCACACAATTGGAGGGGATTGTGAAGAATCTCCATCTTGATCCTGGTGAAAATTGTCTCTTCCAAGCTGCTCTTTGTACTTTTACAAAATTGGTGTGTGGCAGTTGCCTTTGTTGGGTCAAGTTCAGGGTTAGCAATACATATATTAGATCCAATAACATCGATGACTTTATTGACTCTGGGTTGAAATTAAATTTTGATGGGTTTTGTGTCTTTTATTTGTTGGCCTAATGAAATTATTGTCAACATATAGGCTATGGTTTAACTGGGTATAACTTTTATTGGGTTTGCATTTGGACCCTTTGGATTTATGATGTGGTCAACATCACGTTTAGTTTATCCTTTATATTACTCATTCCTTATCTTTAGATTAAGCATCACATGTCCCTTCAGATTCTATTGTACCACAAATCCCAGCAGCCCTGAGCAGCATAGCCAATGCTAAGGAAACCTGTGAGTCACATACTTCCATTTAGCCAAAAGTATCTGGAGGACTGCATGATCCCTATCTGCTTTAAAGATACAGTGTTTTCATTTCTGGCATCATTTACTTATTTGACTCAAAAGAAAGTTCTGAGAACCTATTATGGATAGAGAAGTTAGTATGGCTAAGTATTTGTTTGTCTGTTTTATTCCCCATGTTTCTCCAAAATGGTACTCAAGGTGGATTAGGTTTTTCCTCCTTCTACTGTCATGATCTAGTTTAGGCTGTGGGGCACACTTACAGCTTACATTGCTTTATGGTGATCCATTTGTCCCAATAGATCACTTTTGGATGATGTTAATTACAGGTGTGAAAGCCACAACCAGGTTCAGGTTCCCAAAACCTGATCAAAATTGAGGTTCAGATGATCACATATGTTCTTTTTAAAAAAAGTAAATATCAGATGTAGGAGGCTCTGACCAGCAAAGGACTATAGGAGAATGTGAATATCCATAATCCCCAAACTGGGAAAATTTGAGGATGTTGCTTCCCCAACTAAGAGTTTTGCCCGCTTCGTGAAATTTTCTCCAAATTTCTAGCACTTCAGAGAATTAAACATTGACAGTTGTCTACATCTAGAACTCTTAGACTGTTGTGTTTGCATTCACTTGGAAACTTTGCCTTCCCCTTTTAATTGAATGCCCAAACTACATTGCTAAATGCTCAACAGCAATAGCATTAAATTGTTGCAATGCTGGAAATTTGTGGAGTGAAGAAAAATTTCATTTGGATTCTTATTAGGGGCAATGACCTCATTTCGTCCCCTGGCCCATAACTGTAACCCTGTCCTCCATTTAGCATAACCAGATATTTTGTTATGATTGAAGTCCCCTATCCTGACATGTTGCTTCTGATAACGTATGTGTGTGTGTACAGTGATTAAAGGCCCTGATTAAGGAACAAAGACACCGATACACTGCAGAACAAATTAAAAGCTTTTTTAAATATACAAACTCCATTCTAAGTTACTCAGGGTGCTGATCTAATCTAAGAAGACCTGAGCTACAACAGTCAGGAAGAGAAGAAGTGGGAAAATATCCCTAAGAATCTCAGGTGATGTCACAGAAGGGTCAGGATAAGTAGATCAGAAGAGAGGACACTTTGGGTCATTCAAACAGTCTAAACATACTACTACTGCTCTTTCTGAGGTGTTCTTGACTGTTCAGTGCTAAATGTTGTTGCACTTCCAACAGTCTCCAGTCTGGAAGTCTGCCCTTGATTTTGAATACAAAAGGGAGGAAAGAGAAGATTGTCACTTGTTTAAAGTAACGTGTAACTTGATCCATAGAAATCTCCTTGAGCTCATGTACAGCTGAGTTACTCTAATTTCTTGCCAGTTTATTCCACACTCATGCAAGCAAGTTGTGATCAAAATTTTCCAATGTTTTTAAAAAGGTATAGCGAATAATTTGGTGAGGCCAATATTTAATGTCAGCTGTAATCATAAGGTGAATAAGAAGTTCAATTTCAATTCATGTTAATACTCCTTGAGATTATAGTATCAGAAACTCACTCTGAAGTTTATTGTATCCTTTTTATTCCTTGAAAGAATTAGATGTTATTGATACATCCCCTCCTTTTGCTGCAAATTGCCATTAGGCTATTCTATTTGAGGGCTAAGGAAAGCATCTTCCATGTAATACACATTTAACCCCAAATGATCTTTTAGAAAGTACATTATTGAGGCTGAATTGCATTACCAATTAAATTATTCTAACTTTTTGTAAATCAGCACTTCACAAGCTGTTGATTGTGCGATGCAGACCTACAAAGTAAGGCATAATTTTTAGACACCACCAGAATTTGCATTCATTACTACTGCAGGGTTAATCAAGCACCTCCCAATTAAAACAACTTCAAGTGCCTTTTTTCATTAAGCATAGTTTCACTGCATAGGGCAGATAATAAAATTATTATACCTTTTTTACTCACTGAGCACCAGTCTTGTGGAAGGCACTTAAGAAAACAAAATGAAGGTGGTGCGTGTGTGTGCAAGGCAAGATATTTATGATTGCAGAGACTAATCACCTTAAAAAAATGTTGTTCAGAGAGAAGCAGGTTTTGACGTTAGGGATTTTTTAATGGTAAGAAATTACAAATCCTATGATCACAATTATAATTCCCAGTGTTGGCAAAAGACAAACAATCTGTCTCCTTATAGTAATGCTACCATTCTGTCCCACCCTTTATTGCTTCCAGACTAGATCAGGACAGAGGACCCAACAGGAGGAGATCCACCTGGTCTAGCATTCCAACAGCATCTATCTTTTACGATCCCAAAGCAGGACATAAACATGGCAAGATTTCTGTGTTTTATGTCAACAGTGTGTGATAATAATCAGACATAAATTCCCAGTATTTTGAGATTCCAGTTTGGTAAGGCAGATGGTAACTGCTGAGAAATTTTGTTGAGAAAAAAAAAAGCTTATTTTTATTCTCATTTTTTTTAAAAAAAAATCCTTTTTTTTGTTGTCATTTTTTTTTAAAAAAAATCCAAGCCCTCTTCATGACGTTGCTGGTGCTGCCCTGGGCATCACATGACTTCCAAAGCTCCTCCTTCATATATTTGCTCATCTATTTATTACTTTTCTAGCACATCTTCCTTCTATATTGTTTAGGGGGTATAAAAGGAACTTGTCATTTCAGACACTTCTTTGCTCTGGCCAACTTTTGCCTCCACCTGTCATGCCCTGCCTTGGAGACTGGCAGTGAAGAGGAGGATTCTGACTCTGAGGCAGAGGCTTCCCCATAGGCTGAAGTGTCCCCAGAAGCTGGTCCAGAGGGAGATAATACACAACAACAACAAGAGCCTGAGCCAGGGGAACAAATAGAGGAAGACATAGCTGACACACCTACCTTATAGCAGAGATGCCGTGAAAAGGAGGGCTTGTGTCACTCTGCCCATTTAAGTAGTAAGTGAGCTCTAATGAGGGAACACCTGTGGTGACAGTAGCTATAGATAAATGAGGGCTTCAGCTGGCCTTTCCTCTCAGGGTCTGCAACTGGTCTCTTTGGCCCTGAAACCCTGTGCTCTTGGATCTGGTGTCAAGGTCAGAGACTCGGGCAGCGAGCCAGTCCACAGAAGAGAGTGGGAGAGCCAGTAAAGTCCAGCCGGGAGGAGACAAGCAAGCACTTACTCAAGGAAGTTCATTTACCAGAGCGCCAAGTGAAACCGTAGTCAGAGTTCCAAAGCCAAGGGTCAAGAGTCCAGAGATCAATTCAAGGTATCAAGAACCAGGTGCTGGGAGCAAGGTACAAGCAAGAGGAGAGTTTGTAAGAAGCTTGCCACAAGCAAAGGGAAGCTTCCAGGCAGGCAGTTATATAGCCTAGGCACAGATGTGTCCAGTCACCGCTTCTTAAACTTAGCCAAGGAAGCCTGTGATAACTGAAGCCCCTGTCAGAGCCTCTGCTGGTGAGCAGCAGCTGTTGGTCCCTGTGGCTCTGGATGGAGTCGAATCCTGCAGCTCAAGAGCTCCCCCTGCTGCCATGGACCAAGCAAGCTTGGACGTTCCTCTGCCTGCTCCTTTAGGGCAACAGGGATCCGATTCTGAAGATGGTTTGGAGCCTGTGCCAATCAGCCCACAATCAAGGTGGAGACTCAAGAGAGCTGAGCAAAGGGAGGCTTCCTTGATTAAGTTCAAGAAGCAATGACTAGCCACACCTGTGTCTTGGGCTATAAAACTGCTTGCCTGGAAGCTTTCCTTTGCGTGTGGCAAACTTCTTTCAAGCCCTCCTCTTGCCTGTTCCTTGCTCCCAGCACCTGCTACCTTGAATTGATCTCTTGATTCTCGGCTTTCGGAACTCTGACTACGGCTTTCGCTTGGTGCTCTGTTAAATGAACTCCCTTGTGTAAAGTGCTTGCTTCTCTCCTCCTGGCTGGACTTTGCTGGCTCTCACACTACCTTCTCTGGGCAGGCTTGCCACCCAGGTCTCTGACCTTGACAAAACCTCCCTTTGCACAGCCCTCTTGAGTCTCTGCCTTGATTGGGGGCTTATTGAACCAGGCTCCAGAGCCTCTTCAGAATTGGATCCCTGGTGCTCTAAAGGAGCAGGCAGAGGGATGTCCGTGCCTGCTTGGTCCATGGCGGCAGGGGGAGCTCTTGAGTTGTGGGACTCATCTCCAGCCAGAGCCACAAGGACCAACAGCTGCTGCTCGTCATCTCCACCCTGAACAACAGGGACCAACAGCTGCTGCTTGTCATCAGCAGCTCTGACAGGGGCTTCAGTTGTCACATCTGGTTGTCTTGGAACTCTGCCTGTTTGGACTACGGTTTGGATTTGCCCCTTTGGATTTATTTGCCCTAGGCTTCCTTTCTGTTTGGACATTCTTTGGCTCTTGCCTCGTCAGTAGGAGCTGTGCTGCTTGAGATTTACTGCCTGCTTGCTATGGACATGACACTACATGAGTACCCAGTTGTGTAGGGATGTGGGGGGCAATTTGCTCCAGGCAGCAATGTTTTGGGGGTGTCCCAGCCTGTAGCCATGCCGCTGCATTGCAGCCACACACCCTACACAAAGGCCACACCCTTCACGCCATAGCCCCATTCTTTTCCCACCCCCTCTCCACACACTCCAAGCTCCGCCACTGCGAGTGCCACAAAGCAGAGAATCACAAAAATGGTTAAAATAATGTGAAATTAAAAGAAAAGGAAGAGCCAAGCTGTAAAGTGACATCCATCTGCATGAAACTGAGGAACTCTTTTTCTCAAGATAACTGTGCAAGCAAATCTAAAGGCACAACTAAAGGATCACATATTTGGAGGCCCAGTAATTTACTCATGTATGATTGGCAATACACTTTTGTATTTCATCGCTTCTCTCTATCAAGGATGTAATGTAAAGACAGTTGTTAACAATTTCCATCAAAGTCTAACATTCTGAATCATATGAGTAGATGCTACTTGGAGGCAAAGAAGATGAAATATTATCATGATAATGTCTGTACACATATGATGCATTTCTGTTAGAATATATCCTCCTCCAAAAATAAATAAATCTAATCTAATAAAAGGGACAAAAACATCACTGTCATAATATAACTGAGTCTTTTCATGCATAAAAGCCACAAGTAGGAACTGTGTAAAATTCATTGGTTTTACTTATCGGGAGTGAAAGAATTAGCTTTGGTCTTGATTCAAATAGATTTGTATCTTCTGAGTCTTGTTCTTTGGTATGAAATTATTCAAGCTCATAGCCTCAAAGTGAAAATCAACCAACAAAAGTCCATTTGTTCTCTTTTGGCACCATAAATATACATAACTGCCTATCCAGATGAGTTCTACACAAACCTATTAGGAATGTGCTTCAGAATCAAACAGGGCTCATTTGGATAGATGCAGAAGAAATCCATTTTGGACTTTTATAAAGTAGTTTGAATCCCAATCTGAACACTTTTAAAAATTAATTATCAATTTAGACCCAGATGGACACTGTGACCCAGATGGCATGGGAAAAAAACACCCTCAAGGTCTCTATGTAAGGAAAAGACAAGATTGCACAGAAATAGTAAAGTGACGGTAGGATCCAAATTTGTGACTAGCTACCCTAACATCTAATCATAGCGAATCAACGTACCAGCCTTCTCCATTCCCAGTGCTCCAGAATTTAAAGGAATGTATCACAGGATGGTTCCAGCTTTTAGTGTTTTTTCCTAGTTCTCTTTCCCAAGATAAGGAAAGTTCAAACTGTTTTGGTGGGGTTTTGGCATCTGAGTATAGCAATGGGTCCTTACCTAGAAGATGTTGAACATTCTAGAGTTCCATTTCAATTGCCAAGAAAAAAAATGGATTCTAATTGCAAGAGAAAAGATTACAACTAAACATGAAGGACATGCATCAGTTGTAAGAGCTGCTTGAGAGTGGAATAGATATTTTGGAATGAAGGGGAGTCTCACAAGTTTAATGTTCTCAAGTTATCCCTGTCTGGGACTGCTTCTTTTTATTGTCAAATGTATCCACTTGTTGATTGTCACTTCATGTTTCATTGCATGATGCCCTTGACTAATACATTTCCTTAATATTTTCTAGGAGATTCTTTTCTTTTCTTTTTCTTTTTTTCAGGACCAGTTTAAAGACTCTAGAAGGTTTCTTCCTGTAAAAGACTCAAAGAGCCATAGGACTGAAAGTGGCCAATAATATGACTCCGCCTTCCTTGGCAACATTTTTTAAATAGGAAGAAGCCGTCTTTTTTTTTGCTTTCTCAGCATGAGAGGAAAAATACACTGTTTGTGACTTCTGAAAGCTGCTTTTCATTCACCAAGGTTCAATTCCTGTCTCAGGGATGAGAGAGAGAAATGGCCTGTACTCCTGCTATATCCTTATTCCTGCTGGATTGCTCTGCTTTGTAAGAGTCTTCCATACCCTTTTCCACAGATATGGGATCACCTTGAATGTTAAGACTGGAAAAAAAAAACATGCATGTGATAATTTGTTCAGTAAAGGTCAAGCTTAACTCCATCTCTTTGTCAGAACAATAGATCTTTCAGCTTTCTGACTTGCTGTTGTTGTTTGATTATGAGGCCCTTGGCCTTTTTAAAATAAATCGTATTATTGTAAGCTGTGTTTGCAACCGCGTTTGCTTCCTCGCACCCATGCACAGCTATAAAACAGTTGTGAGATTTAGCGCTCATTCACAAACTATCCCTTAATAGGACAATTACCATAAAGGTAGGAGCAAAACATCTTGAACTGTCTCCGCCCTCTGCCACAAATACCTGGTCGGTTGGGTTTGTTGGACATGGTGGCCCAGGTATACCTGCTTTAACCTGATGAATTTTTTTGCTGCATTACTTTTAAAAAGTATAATTAAAATAAACCCTTCACCTTGGATATCATGGTGTCATTTTCTAAAATGTGACAGCAGTTGGTTACATAACACTGTTTGATTGATGTGTCCTGAAGCCAAGCTACTTCTTTCAAAGAATGAAAAGATAAAACCTAAAATATAAGGAAGCAGTACCCACACAGCATAGTTTGAGAAATCTGAATTATGGACAGATGGTGACAGGTAAGAGATATCACAGGGCTTTGAACTCCACAGAGACTGGTAGTCCTATCTTGCTAAGATTTTGCAGCGTAGGACTAGTCAGTCACAGTGAGGCATCTGCTGACATTGACATGTACTAAAAGATATGGGGAAGGGAATTGCCCTAATGATCTTGAATATCATCACACTGGAGTGAGAGCTAGAGATAAGTAGCAATGGCCCATGTCTGAGATCTCATTAGAAATCTTAAGAATTTTTTTTAATGTCACCACTCACAAAAGAGCAATTACTGTCCCACATAACTTAACATCTCCACAAAGAATTTATAGCTGAACCATTCAAATGTCTTGGCAACTTTTATCATCTAGCTAAAGAATGCAGAGAGTGTCAAGTGTGGGCACAGTACTGAAGAGTAAGGATATTGATGGATTACTTCTGCACTATCATATACTGACAGTCAAAAGATGACGAATGGCTCTTTGTCTAGAAATCAAGTAAAGGGGGCAATGTGAGGTTTTAGTTTCCTCATGAGTATCCAATTATGAAAACTGTTGGGCAAACTGATGTTCCCAACAGTTAAAGTTTATGTTTCTACTTATTTATTTCATGATAATGTTAATGCAATCAAAGATGCAGTCTAAGAATCTTTGAAAGGGGGTACTCATCCTTATTGACAGAAGGTTTTATTTTCCTTTCCAGGAACCACTAAGCAACCCATTCTATTATATAAAACACAGATGAGTTGCGCACACCTTTGGATGTTGAATGGAAAGGCTGAAGCCAGGGTGTGGCTTCTGAAGTGGAAAGAGTAATCTGCTTTATATAGAATGTTGCATCTTTGAAGAGATCCAGTTCTTCTGAGAGTATGAGAAACATGAAGTAGTACATTAGGAGAGGGAGAGAGGGCCTTATTTATTCATGAAAGTTCCCCAGCAAGTAATTCCTTTCTCCAACCAATACACATGTATTGCTGATTCAGGTCCTGCCACTTTGTGAACATAGAAACTGAAGGAGAATAAGACCCTATGCATACAAGGATTAGATAACCACATTGCTCTTTTTATTATGAGGAAAAAAGGAGAAAACCATTAAACAACCCACCTTCCCACATTCTGTCTCCATAGTCTGAGGAACAGAACATCAGTGAAAGAAACAATCTCTTATTAGATTTAGAGAGCAGACTCTCTCTCTATGGAAATACACATCTTTTTTCTTAAAAATTCTTTGGATTCTTGAAATTTTTAATTTAATAGACAATAATGTCTGTATCCTTAAGAAGCATAAAGCTCATCTCAGTTGTCACAGTTTGAGATGTTAAGCCATATATTATGAGAGAATGTCAGCTTGCTACAGCACAGCTTTGGCTCATCTTCATCTTTCATTTAGCAGCCACCCAGCAACAACTGAAAAGCCAAGACAGTTGTGTTTCCAGGACTAGTTGCTACTTTCTTTTGATAAAGAGATCATCCTGTCCTCTTTGCCTCAGGCTGAGAAACTTTTGCAAGTGCAAAATACAGAAGTCCCTCAACTCATAGCACAACCAAGAGAAAGTACCATGTGTCAGCTGGCTATTGAAAACCTTGAGTTCCTTATGTAACCTTCTAATTAATATGGAAACAAAGCCACCAAAAGGCAGGACAATGTCAACTAAGAAATCTCTAGACAATTACTCTACCTTTTGTTCACCTAGAAATTTTTCTTTCAATTGCCTCTCCAGGTTTTGTTGGCTCCTCTAAGTGTAACTGCTATTGGCACCCTATACTTCGAGCCATTTCAAGAAAGCA
Organism: Iguana delicatissima; assembly: GCA_948472985.1. Lineage (NCBI taxonomy): Eukaryota > Metazoa > Chordata > Lepidosauria > Squamata > Iguanidae > Iguana > Iguana delicatissima. The sequence continues at coordinate 340,447 of CAOKZL010001196.1, read as the reverse complement.
GACTTGTTGCTAGATATTCAGCTTGACCATTAGTACACCTCATCTCAACAGCTCCTCACCTAGCTATCCTTTTTTGTTAAAGTCTTGCTATAACCAAGGGACCTCTGCTCTTCCTGCATTCTATAGCATAGTGCTGAGGAAACTTTTACTTCCTGTTTGTTTCAGACAGAAAGAAGAATTGAATTTTAGGTGACAATAATATCTTACTTGTCCTCAATTCTCCTAATTTCTCCTCTCTTACTAGCTCTGTTGGGTTCTTATGTCTGCATAAGGAATTACAAAAGCAATTCTCAGGACTGAACCTGAGAACCTGACTCTCACTTCGTTTTACCTGCTCCACCTCTGATTTTCCTTTCCTGTGCACATCTGAGTGCTACAGCATTTGTGATCATGGGAAGTTTTTTCCATATGTTTAGCTGAACACGCAATAAGCCTTTAGTAGCTTTATAAAGCATTAAAGAGTGACTAGGCCCTATATTCATAATGGTAATTCCAAAAGTGCTGTGGGGACGGAGAGTGGAAATCAGCATTAGAATTGATTTCATATTTGTACTCATGATATACTACTAGCTGTATCAGTATATTTCACTGAATGTAGCACAATAACACACCAAGCATATAAAATTAATGTGTCATAAATATCCAGTGGTATTTAAGTTATTGAGGGGCTCAAAAAGCGAATTAAAGATAAATCTTTATAGTCTCAGTATATCCCTAAGCATAAAACTGGAAGGGAGTGGATGTGATTTGATTGTAGTGCCTGAAGTGACAATTACGTCAAAGCACTCCCACAGGAAGAGAATAGATGGATGGAGCACTTTCCTTCACCCCTATTATTTAGTATACACATTTTCCCTGTTAGGATTAAGCTGAGGCATCAACCAAATTAGAATGACCACATTTTTGCTTCATTTCTAGGCCATTTCCACACCTTACTGGTTCCTGTTGTGGTCTCGGTGGCATCCTGGCAGTGCCTTTGCCAGGAAGGGAGCAAGACGTGAATGCTCCCCTCCACACCCACCCAGCTGCCTGCAGATGGGAATGCGTGTGACACACTCCTTCCTTCCACAGTGCAGCTGACCTCTGTCCTGTGCTGCACTGGGGAAGGAAACATGTAGATCGTGTTTCTGCCTGTTCCACATGGCTGGCAGTAACAAGAGCATCACACAATCACATGCGTTTAATGGATTTTTTTTTTCCTGTTAAGCAAATATCCTGCGATCACAACAGATGGGGACATAGGGACCATGATGATGTCATGCGAACGCCCAACCCATGGACTGCTGCCAACGTGTCCCCCTCACAGGACAGCGATGCCATGTGGAAATGGCCTTAGTTCAAAAGCAAGTCTGTCCTCTACTGAAAAACAAGAGACATGAAAGTCTCTTTTTACTAATTGACAAATGATTTGCTAAGCTAATGTTATGTGTACTTTGATGTTACTAGAAAATTTACCCAGGATTATTTGTTAGAAGCTGATTATTTTCCTTATCAACTGAATGAAACAAAAGTTTGTACCTGTAATCTTTGGAATCTATTTCACACCCAAGTTCCATGCAGAGTGGATCAGACTCAACATTTTAGGGGAAGGGGAACTCAAGTTTGCTATCTGATGGTCAACTTGCAAGAAGATATTCAATATGTCAACCTAAGTCTTTGAATTCTACTGTTAATCCCTATAGGGTTTACATAAATGATGATTCACCATTCAGCAATGGATTAAGGGGGTCTGTTCTATGTGGAATAATCAATTGGATTCAGGCCTAGATATCAAAGTTGCTTAAAACTGGTATATAAATGTTTTTCATCATGCTGCACTGACTTTTTTTTTTTTTTTGAGGATCACATCCACCCATTCTCAATAGTAGTTTTGCAAGAATGTGTGCAAGGTTTTCCACAAACTAGGAACAAATTTTGTTTTGTATATTTAAATTGTCAGTTATTTAAATATTGAAAAGACTACATCCAAGAAGAAGAAGAAGGAAGGAAAGAACCTAGTCCAGATTTCTTTTGACAATTACATCAAGAGAAGCTAGATGGTGCCAAGTTTTAGTTTTCGTTCGCTAATTCTCAATTGTGTTTTGCAGGCATTGGTTTGCTGACAACCATCTGTTTCAGCTAAATTTCTTCCTCAAAGTCAGCCTAGAGGAAATTAAAATACTGAGATCAGATATTTGCAAAACGCAAAAGAAGTGAAAAAGGAGGTTGCTTGAGGTGTGAATAGCTTTTGTGTTAAAATAACATTAAAATTAGTTTTACAATGGGTTCAGTGGTTTATGTTTCAGCAGTTCCATCAGACAAAACCACTCTATATCTTCCCATTGGGTTCATGAAGCCAGTGCTTTTTAATACATTCTGGAATTTAAACAATGTTGTCGTCCTTTAGTAATGCTTAGGTCATGCTAGCTTATAAATGGTCAATATACTGTAATATACTTCCTCTTGCATTTGATTTATTGCAAACACTATTCACGTATCAGCTAGGTTAAATCTTGTTGAGTCCAGTGGAATTCTTAAGTGTGAGTACATGCACTAATATCTTCCCCTAAAACAAGGGTTGGCAGCAGGCAGCCTATCCATTTAAGCAGCCCCATAAGGATGCTATATCCTCTTGTGCTCTGGAATTTGAATATCAGATATAAACTAATGAACCCCCCAAAATATATGAAAAGAAAAACCTCTTCTGTGCTTGTTGATTCCATACCTGGGAGACAGATGGTGCTTACTTTCCTTCTCTTTTTTTAAAAAAATGGTGCTGTTTCAGACCTTTTCTTCATCCCAGGCATAGAAAGATAAACTATAGCTACTCACTAGTGAAGAACATGCTTTCCTTTCTTTATTGTTTTTGAGAATAGTTAGGGGTGGAAACTGATTTTAGTATTGAACTTGGCAGTATTTAAATATTAGCTCAAAGTAAGCCTTGAAAATTCTTTTAATCTATTTCAAAATTAGAGAAATCTCAAATACACATCACAGTCACAGGCATATCTACTCAGAAGTACCATTGCTTTTCAATGGAGTGACTGGATTGCAGCCACAAGGACATTTGTGACCAGGAAGGGAAAGGAGAAGAAAAAGGAGGAGAAGGAATCTAGCAGCATCTTTAAGACTAATGGGTTTCTTTTATGCAAACCCTGCATCTGACAAAGTGGACTGAAATCCATGAATTTTCCAAAACCTTTGAGGGCTGCACCAGCCCTTCAATATGTAAGTGGAAAGCTTCCAAATATCACTTCCAGTTCAGAAATAAACAAATAAACAAGCAAAAAACATTTCCATTTAAAAGACCAGCAATTTTGCCTGCAGTAAAAAGTTTTGCTGCTTCTTATTTTGAGGGAAGGGAATGGTGTGGTGGAATCACCCAGTTGTGTGGAAATGTTTTTTTATTCCTTTCAGGGGATTCTTCAGGTCACAGAAACTGCCTTGGAGGCCACATGGTTCACATCCATCTACTAGGGTCATGTATGCTTTTGATAAATTGGTTTTTAAATCTAAATCTCTCTCTCTTTCTCTCTCTCTCTCTCTCTCCTCCCTCCCCCCTCTCTCTCTTTCAAAAAATATACAAGTTACAGTGGGAACCTATGAAAGTTGATTCAGAAACAAGTCCCACTGTGTTCAATGAGGCTTACTCCCAGAAACATAGGCATCATATTGCCACTTTGGTTTGTGAAAACTGGCCTTGCTCAATGTACTGTAGACTTTAAGATAGGATGCTAAGTATTTTTTTACAAAAAAATCACTGTGAACTATGCAAGTATATGGCTATTTCACTTAAAAGAGTCATTGAAAAAAAACAGGAGTGCCTAAAGCTTCATGGAATACATTAAATGAGTATATTCTGGAACGCAGAACAGCTGAGGGATGTTTGTATTTTCAGAACCGGTATGCTTGGCTGGGCTGGGAACTGTCTATGCTGAGTTTAGTTACAATTTGTGTGGTAGGCACTGGCAAAGGTAACACACTTTCCTTCAGATGCAATTCCAAAACTGGAAAATAAAGGGATTAACACTGATCCATCTTAGAATATTTCTGTGTGGACAGAGTACATAAAGATTGTAAAATATATTGCATTTTAATAAAAATAAATGCTATGCAGGTAATCATAATCACCATGACACCATCATGTGCTTCCACTGGATCACAGCAAAACTGGCACCTCTTCTTTCCTGCATCCCCCCTTTCTGCTGTCCTAACATCCCATTCTGAGGGGCTGAAAACCCCTATGAAATAGATATTTGGCATTACAAAAGGGCAAGAAATTTCTATTTATGCTGGCATTGGATGAGAAATGTGTCCAGGGTGGGGCAAGTAGGGTACATGCCCTGAACACATAAGACAGCCATAAGACAGTAGGGGCACAACTTCCATGCGTGCCTTAGGCACTACTTATGCTAGATATGCCACTGCATTGGATATTAAAGTGTATTGCTGGATCTGGGTGTGTGTCTATAGTAAATATTTGTAAAAGTCTGTGTAACTCAATTAGATTTGATGGCAGTCTTTCAATAATGGGAAATATATATGTCATAGATATGAAATAGTTCTAATTTATAGGTCTATGTTAGGTTTTCTTTTTTGAGCACAAGTTTTCTGTGTTGCATAACAGCATCAGTTTGCAAGTCCACATGGACACCTGTATCTATTTTCATGGAGGTGAACACATATATACAATTTTGTGTGCAATTTCCCCTAATATGCCCATTTTCTCCCTAATATACTGTATGCTTGTTTGTGTGCTATTTCCCCTAACGTATATATTTTCTTATGCAATATTCCTTCACTACTTTCTGGTGAGAGACTTACCTTACCAAATAAGGAAGAATGAGAAAATCAAATCCAGGATAATTGCATTCTGCTTTGTGCATCATCTTGGACAGTGCCAATTAGATTGATTCATATTAGCATGTGAACCAAATGAATTTCTCTTGAGGTTCACACAAACAGGAGATGCACTTTTCCCATGATTCAGCACTAGTTATTATAAAGTCATAACCAGACAGCCTGTGCCCTCAAGCACAGCACTCTTCACCTCAGGGCTGCAAATTTTCTGGCTTCTAATCTATAGCACAGCACTGTCTAGGTAGCCAATCTCTACCGTTATTAGCTCTTCCCCTCTCTGATTTTCTGCTTTCCTCCTGTTGCCGACTTTCTCAATTTTTAATCTCAGTACCACAAAAACATGACACTGATGAAACACTTACATCCTATGCGATGCTCCATCCTTCTTCAGTTCTTTCTGATATTCCACCCCATAGGGCATGACTAAGAGACATAGTTTCTAAGAACTTTGGGAAATCCATGCTCCTGCCAGACTCAGTGACAGTGAACTAGGGGAGATATGGATCATGCCAGTCACATCTTATCAAATGTGTTTACCAACAACATGGAAAGTGTGACACAAACATGCATTACAAATCCAAGTAGCAAATTATGTGTCTTTGGCAGTGGTGGATTGTTTGTCATATTTCAGTGTGATGTGTCCTAATTCGCTCCTACCTGTATCCTGTATGTATACAAAAATATAGATGCTCTATTTATGTTATCCTTGCTATACCAACAGGATACGAAATGCTAAAGCCTCTGTTTCTAATGTATACTTATGTCAGATACTAGCTTGACTCAGATGGTCCCCAGTGCTTATTAAATCTATTTTTCCTATAAATTTGCATGAGTACATTAATGCAGACTTCTGGATAATAGCAAGAGGAACATGTTTCTAAGACAACTGCTTTTTGATTTACCAGCTTGCAGGACAGAAGAACAAAAGATCCACATACACAGTCTTCTTTTTTAAAACTGTCAAAACACAAAAGTTATCTCAGCAAAGATAATTTTTATTTATTTATTTATTTATTTTGTATAATCTTGCATGACAAGTGGCATCTTACATAGGTAAGCAAGAGCATCTCCCATAGGATATATATTTTAGATCGATGGTTTTCACATTTCCCATCTTGAAATAATTTCATAATATCAGCCTGTCTGCTTAATAACCCAACAGTGTAGTGCATTCTGGAGGCTATGCCCTACTAGGTTGTCAACAGTCACCATCTGTAAGTACCCATGAGATTCAGGTGTGCCCTGCCCATGCAGTTCTGGACGATAGGATTTCAGCTTCCCAGGATGCCCCACATACAGTATCCATTCAGCACACTATGGGAATGTAAATAGTAAATAAATGTCTGCTTTAAGTGCCAGGTCTGTCTGGCATTCATGAAATCCCTGTTAGTACTGCCAGTTAGGAACATCACCAGGGCCCCATGACATAGGAGGAGACCGATCCTTGGACACTTAGTTGTGATCCCTTCAAATTTTGAACTTGCCCTGAGTTTGTGGATGTCATAGGCATTGCTGGGGTTCATCAGTCGTCTGCATTAACTATGGGTTACACATTGTAGAACATCAGTAATAGTGGGCAAGTTATTTTTCAGGGCTGATAGACCTCCGAGAAAATCCAGTATCGCATTTTTTCCCCAAAGTATGGTAAAGTCTTTATAAAACTGCAGTCTCTCCTTGACAAGACATGATAATTAACCAAGGTTTAATTAAATGAAGATGTGAAAACCAAGGAATGGAGTGTGTGAAAGGAAGGGCTCACATGAGCTTGGTACTTCATGGTTAATTTCTGGCTGCTAAACTATGTTTTAGCAAGCGATAAATCACAGGTCTTAATTTGGTCACTTTAACTATAGTAATAGATTGGTATAGTGAGTAGAATGTCGAAATGGAACTTGGTCAATTGAGGTTGAAGTCTCCGCTTAGCCATGTATCGAGGGATGTAAATGTTTGCTTGTTTCATTCCTAAGTGCAAGACTGAATAATTTCACAACTGTTTTTCCCTATTCCATGAAAATATGAGGGTTTCTGTACAATTTTCAAACAATGTTCATATTTATGTACTTCTGTCAGGAGAACTAACTTCAGCAAAGGCACATTATTTTTAAGGTACAAAAACCCATGTTCTTTTTTCCTTACCAAAAGCAGCAAGTGTGCATAGGAGACAGGGTACTTTGTGCAAAAAAGCTTTTTATGTGCATGTAGAGAAACCACGTGTTTGTAGCAGTTCTCGAATATGGCTGGTATTTGCTAGAGCTTAGCTTCTGGCAGTGGATCCTTGACAGAATTAATTTAGTGCAGTGCAGTTGTGGCTTCAGTGACACAGTAATATGTGAATGATGAGTGTTATACTTTAATTCAATGACATATTGTGTCACAGGTTGAGAAGCATGATGGGACCTGTTGTTACTCCTGGCTTCATATTTTCCCACCACTAGAGGGTGAGAACGCAAAGCTGCTTGTAGTTGTTTAGTCTAGCTTCCCATGTGAAACCTAAACGTATTCAAGGTCTTCTGCTGCGTGTAGCCGCAACATTGTTATGGTTAAGGGAACGCCTTGTTATTGAATATGTATACTTAAAAACACGGCTTTTGAACAGGCTGTGCCTTTTTCTTGTTTCCTGTTCCTTTCTGCTCTGGACGAGGAGATGGCTCGCTGCGCTGTAACTTAATAGTCTGCTACTTGATCTATTGCCCGCAATAAAGACTGTTAGCCTGCTGCCTCGTGTTGGCTGTGATGTTTTTCCTATTGATGGTAATGCCCCTGGCGGGTTTTTCAACATATTGTTTAGAATATTGTTCAAAATAATAGCCTCTCAAACCATTTTACTAAAGATTGTTTATACTGTTTATATTTTTATTAGCTTGGGCTTTTATTCTAATCATATGAATTCTCTTTAGGTTATGAGGTGAGAGTGAGTTGTGGTGGGCTGGCTTGAGTGTTGGACAACAACTCCAGAGATCAGAGTTCAGATCCTCACTTGGCCATGGAAACTCACTGGATGACCCTGGAAAAGTCACATTCACTCAGCCTCAGAGAAAGGCAAAGGTAAATTCACCTCTTAGCAAATCTTGCTCAGAAAACCTTCTGATAGATTTGCTTCAGGGTCACCATACATCAAAAATTATTTAAAGCCACACAGCAACGAGGTTGTGAGGCTTTGATGGATAGTTACCAGTATATGTACTCAAGCAACTTACTTGGGGAATTTAAAAAAAATGCATACAGCATTGTTTGAACAGAATCTAAATTTTACCCACTATCCCAGGAGTCAAGACAGTGATTCAGTGTTTGTTTGTTTTTTAAGGAAGTGGTCTGCCATGTGTTGTGTTGCATTTTCTATTAAACCAAATACGGAACAAGATGGTTCCACAATGTGCTTTGATCATCATTTCTTACGTTAGAACATTATGGTTCGTTATGTTCTAACATTTTGATTGAGGTCTGAAAGCTAAGCCTTATGAGGACCAAATAAAGGAGCTGGGTATATTCAGCCTGGAAAAGAGAAGACTGAGAGGTGATGTGATAGTCATCTTTAAGTATCGGAAGTGATGTCATATAGATGATGAAGCAAATTTGTTTTGTGCTGCCTCAGAGAACAGAACACATACCAATAGATTCAGATTGCAAGAAAAGAGATTCCATCTAAAGATCAGGAAGAACTTCTTGGCTGTGAGAGCTATTTGACTGTATCAGGCAGGTAGTGGACTCTTTTCCTTTGGAGGTTTTTAAACAGAGGTTAGATGGGCATCTTTTAGGAGTGCTTTAGTTGTGTGCTTCTGCATGGATTAAATGGCTGTTGTTGCTTGTTCCAATTCTAAGAGTTTATGATTCTATTAAAATGAACAAGGCATACAGACTCTCCTTTCTACAGATATGGGTATCAAGGATGGGGAGATAGAGACATTTGGCCTTGGGGGTGTGGCCCTGCTTAGCCATTCTACATGTGATTCTACTGAATGTGATGCAAATGCAAAGACAGTTGACAATTAACGAAGGACAGTACTTCATCATCTATAAAATGCTGTAAGTAATTCCCAAGTTTCATATGAAGACCAAAAAAAAAAAAAAAGAGTGTGAATATTACTAGTATTTAGTGTCCATTACCTGTCCACTAAGATAAATGATTTCTGGAAGAAGCCCTTCATTAAAATGCAACAGGGGATGTATTAAAATACAATCGTGTAGCCATTAAGATCAGAGGGATTTCTTTTTTTTTATTAAGAGCACATTAATCAAAAGTAGGTTTGGGTGCACACCTTTAAATAGCAGCTGCTGTTCAAATATACCAAAATGTCATCTTTGCCAACAGTCAAATGAACTGAGTAAACTCATTACCAAATCTACACTATTCTACACACAAAAACAATAGCATGAAAAATATGAATAACACTATCACTAATCAGTGTGAAACTGTTAATTTTAATTGAATTATGGCAAACTTCGAGGAAAAAAGATAAGTCATAATCCTGTAATGCTTTAATTTTCTTCCTAATATATTTCTAATATCCTAACGGACCATGTTACTTATTCTGCTGAATCAATTTCATGTTAAATTTGACAAACTCTGTGATGTTTGTCTCCTTATTTTAGAAACAAACAGAACAGGACTGCAATTTTAAAAGTTTGTTAAGAGCAATAGCTCAAGTAAAGCACCATGTCCCCAAGGTTTCTTGTATCCATATGAAGCCATTGGGGGTAGTCTTCAGGGAATATGAGCTTTGGATGTCATCAATATGCATCTACTTTATGTTACTCTGAGTCAGGCAGGGCCATGCACAATTTGGACAGTGATGGGATAAATTAGGTCTAATCAACTGAGATCAAATCCTAGAAAGATATGGGCCTTGTGGGTAGGGGATATTTGGTCCAGATATTGGATTATTTGCCCACTCTAGACTATTCTTCTTTATGGGAAGTTATATAATTTGCATGTGATCCTAAATACATTTCTGTTACTGGAGTTCAAAATTGCCTCAATGGCAGAGAGCACCTAGTTACAAGTTCAGCTAGGTTGTTAGTCTAAATCCCACTAGAGTAGACACATTTCATAATGGTATTTACATAATTGTTGTCTTCTCCGATCCCCATTGATTCAATGGGTCTACTCTACTTAGAATGAACAGCTGTATTGGTCTAATAACCCTGTTATCTCTCTTATCTACTGGCTATGTATGCTAAGTCTTTATTTGCCTTTGACTGGGTTCTTTCTTAAGGCATCCCTACTCCTCTTCACTCTGACAAGCTGTTTTCTCTGTAGTGAATGCACAAATTATGTTTCAGCTTGGAAAATTCTTTTAGAAATAAATGAACTCCTTAGCTCCACACTATAATCAATGTCCTTATGGGATATCTCTGGGTTGTGGACATGGCTCCTTCCCTGACTGGTTTGCCGTGGAAGACCTAGTTGTTCTAGGCTGCTATTAAGTGAATGTTGGGCCATTTTTAGACTGTGGCTTTTACTGTTGTGCCTATGTTAACTAACAGGCCAGAATAGTGTATCTACTAGTTAGTTAAGTATACCTAAGTAAAGTCTCATGGCCCACCCATCCCCCAGCCCCTGTCTAACCTGGCAGAAACATCATTCATTTGGGCTCTGATCACCAGGGGATGTCCTTATCCCTATGCAGCTGATGCCTGGTAAAGTAGGTTTGAGAGGCAGCTACAATTCTAGCAATAGTGTCACAATCATGTCCAAGAAACAATTGTGAATATGAAACAATTATGGATGAAGAAATCTAGATAACTGTTTTGTATTCACCAGCACTACCTAATGTACTTAACTAGGTAGCTTATATAGGATTCCAGCCATTATTTTCTATTTACTTCTTTTGACTTCCTATCTGACAAACACATTGGGAAGCCTTTCCTTTGAAGCATGGTTCAATAATACTTTACATAAAATTGCCCTTTCTACTTCAACCCAATGGTGGCTGGTACCTTCTATGGCTGTAGAGCAGTGAATTTGTTGTGGGTTTTTGGCTTTAATGGATATATCCAAGTTGACTGACTTAGAGATAGCATTCTACATGTTAGATAGCTCCTGTAAAGTTTGGATTAAAACCCAGTGTAGATTGACTACCCCATTGCCATCAGAGACACCAGTCACCACTGTTCCAAGAAGATGGCCTATGTTGCTATGGACTATTTTGCACTCTCCTGAGTATGTAAGTGTGCATTTTGTTTCAAAATAAATAAACTCAGACATCCCCAGGGCTTGATACTTGAGAAAGGACTTCTGAAATCCCTGATAAAGGCTAAACCCAACGTGTAGCCAGCAATACCACTAATAAGTCAAGCAACATGCCAGCATTACAGCAAAAAGAATTATTTGTTCCAGAAGAGGGAAAAATTATTCATATTTGATGTAGACTAACCATGTTTAATATGCTTTCTCTTTTTTAACAAAAGCTATTCAGATTTTAAATACCTCATTTGTATTAATACTGTCGGCATAATATCAGACATTTCCTGGGTAGATAGACATACACAATACAAAAAAGAAACAGGCCAGCTGAGAGCTCTCATAGGGCAACATTCAAAACCTTTCAGTAAGAAAGAACTTGATTTTGTTTTGGAAATTATTAATTACAACACAGTAGGACTAACTGCTTCCATTAACTGTAATGTTTAAAATACTTCTTTTGTATCATAGAAGAAAGATATATCAATATTGTATAGCACTTGCCATTAAAAACATAGACTCAAAATCTTAAATGTTCATATTGTTAAAATTTCTTTTACAACTGTTATTTTTTTTCCATTGGCAGTATTCATTTTGAAATATATCCACAAACACAGCAGTGGAAAGTACAGCAGCCACATATGATAAGAAAGTGAAGGAATGAAGACTACTTTTGAAGTGGAGAAATTTTTGTTATCATGAGCAGATCACTAGCAGGATTTAGAGTTTGTGCAACTTGGAGCCTCTGCAGTGTTGCGAGGAACATTTAAATTATTTGGCCCAGGATTCTTCTGGGTCCAGATGGCTTCTTGATGGCTCTTGGAGATGTTCCTGTTGCTTTGTCAGACAACTCTATCAAAGCCCTTCTTGATTTCTGGAATCAGGAAATGGTCAGGGCAGTGGGCACACTCACTTCTGAACATCCCTTCTTGCTAAGTGGAACTAAGCCATGTCTCTGGTTTTTGAGGGAGTAGGAAGCAACAAAATAAACAAGAAAGCAACTGTTGCTGTCTTTGAAGAATACTTGGAATTCCTCTGATTGAACATGAGCCTATTTGAAGGCCTATTCTGTGGCAATGTGAACAGCAACAAAACAAAGCAAAAATGTCTCTGTGCCATTATATCTACAGAGACCTGTCCAGCAGAACTGTTTCAAGTGGCCAGGAGCCTATTACACCCTGGCCTATGAGAAAAGAATGCAGATCATTTAATAGCCTGGTAAGAACATTTCACATAGTGCTTTGCAGACCAGATCATTTGGATCCTTTCTGATTTGAATGTTTTACAGACCAAGTAGATGTAACTTTGGCTTTTACTTGCCCATGGACAATGAACATTTTCTGAATTTTCCAGTCCTAAGCTGTGGACAGTCCATGAATCTTTGTAAGGAAAGTCCCCAAATATGTGCTAGACCAGTGCTTCTCACACTATATGATGCAGTGGATTGGCATTTTTTTTTCTAGAATGGTAAGGAACAGCACTAAACTTATGCTCATTAGGTACAATTGTTTCTTTCCTGGAAACTTGCCAGAGACCATCAGCCAATGGTCCAGGGACTAGCAATGATCTGGTGGTGGGGGCACCACTTGGGTAGCACTGTGTGTCATTGGCTTCCCTGGATTATATATAAAAAGTTTGGGGTAGATCATCCTAACTGAGTGAAAAGTATCTTTAAAGCAAAGTTAGGTAGGCTCATCCAACTTACCTGAAAGAAGCAGTTCTAAGACTTTTGTTGAAAAAGTTTTCTCAGAATCCCAATGCATTTCATAATGATTAGTTTCTAATGTTTCGTTTCAGGGTAAGGTACTGGAATGTGTGGTGCCATCCCAGTTCCAGGGTATTGGAAAATGAGAGAGATTTGGTGGATGCCTCTTATTTAGCAGAGTAATAGTAGCATGCAAAGAGAATTTTCAACAGCTGACCAGCCCACCTTCTTATCTCCCTCCACACACTTAACACTAGCTGAGAAGTAAGCCCAGTTTGTTTAAAAAGTATATAAAAGCTTACTTACAGATACTTGTGCATAGTCTACACAGGTTCGTGTTCATGAAGAAAAGAAAGAAAAATAAGTGATTGCATGGTTTCCTTGTAGCATCTTCTCTGGAGCACATCTGGCCAAATGTTCCCTGGAAGGCAAGTGAAGAGGGAAGAGAGAGAAAACAGAGAGACACAGACCCTAAGAACAAAAGGATGAGTAAATGTGGAAGAGGAAGAGAGTGAGTGTGAACAAACAAACAGGAAGTTAGTTTAGGTTCTGTCCCTAAACCTACAGTGATCATGCATCCTAACTAGCAGTGAATCCATAGTATGCAAAGGCTGCAATTCCCACCCCAAGGCTCTCTTGATGAAATGTATTATCCATTTTAATTTATAAGACACTGGTGAAAGCTCTTTGCATAATAAATATGTGGTTTTCCCCAAGTGCCTTTCAACGAATTATAGTTGCAAGGACATTTAACGAACAACTCTCTCTCAGAGTTCATCATATTCTGTATGATGATGAAGAGAAGGGCTGAAAAAGTCCAATAGAGGTGGGGAAGCCTTTCTAAGGGCTTGGTTTGACTCTGTAGGTGATCTTCCACTACTTCTCCATTTTGTAATGAAGAGGTACAGGACAAAGAAGAGTCAAACTAAGGACTGCTACATAGTTTATATATCTCCTAGGAGCTCAACACTTGTTAATCATTTCAAATCAACATGTGACTTCTTACCTATCCTTATCTTCCATCCCTTCTTGCACAGTAACTGTGGTCTTCATCAAGACCTGACAGTTTAGTCAATGGCAACCAGAGCATTTTCTATATGTCCTTTGATTTTTGGCACAACTCACCCAATGCCTGCTGAGGGCTTCATCGCTATTAACACTGTAAAATCTCTTAGGGAACTATAATAGTAGTCTTGCTGCATGGTGGCTGAGTATATAGGAGGACTAGGATTGTGTCTATTGGTGCTGGGCCTGACTTCCACATATTAATCATAACAGCAAGATAAAGTCTTTGTATTTTTTTTAAAAAAAGAACTCTTCATTTTATTTCTGAAGATTCCCCAGTGATTGCTTGTGAAGCAGATCCTACATTCTAAATGTTAAGCTATTAATGTTTTTAAAAGGACAGGTTATCCTCACCAGATTTATTGCTTTATTATTACAGTACATTACTTTCTACAAGTACAGCAGAGAGAACATATGGGTTGTGTTGAGCTATGGTGAAATTGTGCTTATGCATCATTCTACACAAATGCTTCATCAAGTAAAGTGAAGATTTGTTCTAGGAATGTCTGAATTATCAGGCATTTGGTGGTGCAAAAATGTGAAAGAGATTATTAACACTTTGAGCCCAAAGGGTGTTATGTACAATCAACTTATGGTAAAGACTTCAATTTGTAGCGTGCACACACACAGAGAGATCAATTTTGGTTCATCCAACACTCTAGTTAAAAAGAAGTACTAAAGATAATGAAGATAATGTTTTTAGCTCTATGAATGTTTAAAATCTTCTGAATAGGTGCAATTTGATAACTAAAGTGATCTTCTAGGTACAGAAAAGAGTGGACTTGCAGACAGAATGCATGAATTTATCAGGGACTGCTCTTGAATACAAAACCCAGAAAGAGAAACTAATTCAGACTGCAGCTGCCAGCTTGCTAATAGAGAACAGAAAGGGGAATCATGGCACACCTCTTTTGAAATAATTTCCTTGGCTTCCTGCTATGTTGTTAGACACATTGAATCTCATTTAGAGAAAAGCAGGATACAAATGAATATAATACAACTAGAACAACAACAACAACAACATACCTGTTTCTTTCTAAGCTAATTTCAAAATATTGGTGCTTGATCATATTCCTTATTTTAGGTATTTCTTGCGTTATCTTCTCCCTTATTTGTCTTCCTGTGTACTATTTTACATTGAATCGTGATGCCTTTTTCCATCCTATACAGCAATGTTGGCTGAGATCCTGTATTGTCATCATAACTGCAACAGATGATGATGCCCCCAAAATCTATCTTCATAGCCTGGCCCAGCCCTGCCTGAAGCATTTCTGGGGAGCTGGAGATGGAAGCACTAGGAGATGTTGTCTGCAGCACTCTTTTGATTGCAGAGTATCTTGAGAATGGACAACTGGACAGACTGCTCAGGATCCTACCACAACTGCTTGTTCTAAGACACCTCACAACTGGAAGCATGTGCAGATGTCATTTCCCAGCTCTGAGTTCCATCACTTCAGATAGGCTGCAAAGGTAGGTGTTTGGGATCACATTCAGTTGTTCATGACCATAATTGTGAATCCCAAGTAGCTAGAATATCATACATTCTTAACACCATAACTGTTGAACAGAATGTCAGCCTATATTTTTGACTCCTTCACTATAACATTGCTGGCTCCAGACTAAACACTTAGCAGTCTACTAAATGTTGGGGATTTTTCCCCTCCCTATTGAAATGTTCAACATATTCAAAGGAAGTAAACGTAATAGAATTCGTAGACTCAATCTTTCTCGAATTTATAAACTTACATTGCAGAGCTTTGTAACACAGATAACTTGGATCTACCAGATAAATGACAGAAACTATAGAGTATAAAACAAAAACTACTGGACCTCTGACCTAGATATGCAGGTAAGGAGTGCATTAGCAATGGAACACATTTTTAATGAGTGGCTAATCCATGCCAGGATTTGTCCAGCATTGAACATAAAACTTCTTCCAACAGTCATTTGAATCTTTAATGAACCATGTTCTAGCCTTCCTTTGAGTTACTCTCTGCAAATGCTAGCACAATTGAATTTTATTATCAAAAATGCCCATGAGAAGCAAATTAAAAGGTCATGA
Source organism: Iguana delicatissima (assembly GCA_948472985.1). Classification (NCBI taxonomy): domain Eukaryota; kingdom Metazoa; phylum Chordata; class Lepidosauria; order Squamata; family Iguanidae; genus Iguana; species Iguana delicatissima. Next base: position 324,595 of record CAOKZL010001196.1, on the reverse strand, counting down.
GTACTGGCTAAAATGGAATATTAATTAAGAATACAGTTAGGAATAACAATGGACATTAAGCAAGATGGCCAACGAAGTGAATTTGAATGCTGCACTTGTCCCAAAGCTGCAGATGACTAGAAGTAATGATTAAGAATGGACTAGTTACTGGGTTGTACTATCATAATTATGAAAGGTGTGATGGTTTTGAAGATATATGAGACTTGGGAAATATAAAGTAGGTAGAGATGACAACTTTTAAACCAAAATCCCTCTATTAATTTCAAATATGCTCAAGACAGAGTACTTAACCATATTTTCCTCTGCTTTACCATATGATTTCTTGTGTCCAATAATTCTGTGTTATAAGGAAGAATTAGATATGTAAATAGTCATTATAATTTGCCAACTGCCTGAGATATTTTTGACCCTGGACAAGAATTTTCACTTTTTTATAAGCTACAACAATAGCAACAATATTTATGTTTTGTGCAAAATATTTGGCATGTGTTTTTCAAGTAGAAACATCAATGGATGTTTTAAGATTTACCCACCTTAACAAGTTCTGCAAATTTGAAAAATCAACTTTGCACATTTTACAAATGTATGTGGGCTGTTCAAAATATTTCTTTCTTTCAAAAAAGGAGTCACAAGTGTAGAAATCTGTGTCCAACACAGATTACATATGGTTAGGTGTTAAATCGGGGAGATACATTATCAAACAAATCTTTAAAACACATGTACACAAGCATAGTCTTAAAGCTGTGAACACCTTACACATCCTTATTTACTCAGTAATTTTTTTTTAATAGGAAAAGATTACCGAGCTACTAATGATGTGGTGTAGTGCCTATGAGAGAATTTTTAACTTAGATCCTATACCAGTGGTTCTCAACCTGTGGGTCCCCAGATGTTTGTGGACTTCAGCTCCCAGAAGCCCTGAGCATTGACCATAGTGGCTGTGGCTTCTGGGAGCTGAAGTCCACAAACATCTGGGGACCCACAGGTTGAGAACCACTGGTATAGGATCTAAATTAAAAATTCTCTCATAGGCACTACACCACATCACTAGTAGCTCGGTAATCTTTTCCTATTAAAAAAAAATTACTGAGTAAATAAGGATGTGTAAGGTGTTCACAGCTTACACAATAAAGTTGACTATGGTCAATGCTCAGGGCTTCTGGGAGCTGAAGTCCACAAACATCTGGGGACCCACAGGTTGAGAACCACTGTCCTATACCTTTCAGATTTGAAGCAGTCAATATGAAGATATGATTCCATTTTGTCAACACCAAATAGAACAGACCCATTAAATCAATTGTCAAACACTGAATCAGCACATGGATAAATCCAACCGATTGGGACTAACAATAGGATTCAAAATAGAGATGCCATTTTTGATGGCACTTTTCAGTTAATATTGACAGAAAAAACAAACTGTTCTGAGTGTCTCAAGTCCATTTTATTGATTGAAACATAATTAGCACCACTTTACTTTATGTTATTATTATCAATTAAAGGCATATTACAAACTAAAACCAACATATTGTGAACTGTGAGTAATCACAGGGCCTTTCCACACTATACTGTTATAGTGCCATTGTTCCACTTTCAATATCCTGTGGATTCCGGAGTTTGTAGTTTACTGAGGCCAAAGAGCTCTCTGGTTGAGAATTCTAAATGCCTCTCCATAAACTACAAACCTCAGGTTTCCATAGGATGTTGAAAGTGGAATAATAGCACTATAAGAGTGTAGTGCAGAAAGGCCCACAGTATGATTACACTCAGTATATATTGCATTCAGGGCAAACATTGTGCTGTAAGTAAATATAATGTGCTTTTAAGAAAAAATGTTTTATAGAGATTGAACTTAAGTACCTGGATCGTAGATAAAGGTGAAGACACTGCACTTGAAAAAAAAAATCTGGTATTTGGTGAGATTCAAAATGCAAATAATTTTACAGAGGAAATTTTTAATTACAGATTGATTTTTTTTTCTACTAGGCCTTTTTGAAATTGACAATAAAACCACAAAGAAAAATTGGTGGACTATGTTGGTACATGGTGATAGCTACTAGAACAGTTTTAGCTAGATATTGGAGAATATTTAAAGTTCCCACAGAAGAAGACTGGATAGGCAAATTAACAGAAATTGTAGACATGGACAGACTTACACATATTTTGGATAGTAAAGCTAACACTAAATTTGTTAAAAATTGAGAAGTATATAAGGATGATCTGCAAAAGGGATACAGAAAACTACTGACTTCAGGATTTGATGACTAACAGTTATCTACTCAATCTGGATAATGTTTAGGATTTGTTAGGATACAGCTATAAAGCACTAGTAATGTTATGTTTTATTGTGTGCAGCAAGGGTATACTGAAATGAACAACTTTGAAACAAAGCAGAAACAATTTTTGTGGATCACCGCAAAGGACTAGAACAATAGATGAGTATATATCAAGGAGGATGAACTATGGCCATTTCTGCACTACACACTTATAGAGTGATTATTCCACTTTCAACATCCTATGGAATCTGGGGGGGCAGCCAGCCCCTCTCTAAACTGCAAACCCCAGGATTCCATAGGATGTTGAAAGTGGAATAATCATGCTACAAGAATGTAGTGCAAAAATAGCCTATATTTTGACTCATACTGAACTGAAGTAGTCAATCTCTATAGGTTTAAAAGAAAAAAAAATCTGCAAATTGAGGAAATACTGTTATGTCATGTCAGTGGGGGGAAAATGTAAAACTACTGTGCAAGCACCATAGCCCAGAGTTCCAATAGAATTTAATAGTTTCTTTGTTTAGTCTGAAATATATGACAAGGGACATTTGCATCACTGAATTGTACTTTAAATTTTTATAAATACTGACTCAGAAGTAAGCCCCTGTCACAGGCTCATTTCCACACACACACACAGATCATTTTGATATATTACAAACGCAAGAAGAAGTTTTCTTTTTTTCTTTTTTCTCTTTCTTATATGGTAGAAATGATAAAATAAAAAGAAATGATAACTGGAGAATGAGATTGATTAGGTATTATAAAAAGAAAGAATGCAACAGAATAATAATTTCAGCTGTTCTCTCAACAGGTACGAAGTCTTTTAATTGTCTGGTCTTTATAATCTTACAGAGGGGAATGTAATATTTATTATTTGTATTTGTTCATCTTTGTTGATATATTTTTCCCTTGATTGTGTTTTATGTTTTTGCTGTCTTAGGATTTCAATTTATAGTCAATAAAGTTTTTAAAAAATAGTGTTAAAAGGACGATGACACTGACGTATGGATGAGGATTCTGAAGAAGGAAGCTATGGCTTCGACAGTTTGCATTAGACTAAGAGACTCAAGCAGCTGAGTCTGTTTTGTGTAGGCTGCGATATCTGCAGAGAAAAGTAGCAATGGCTAATGAGCTCATTTAATGGAGTGAGGAAAGATGGGAAATTTAAGATTACTTACAGCAAAACTATACAATCCACCACCTGACCTATCAACTGATAAACTTGCACTCCAGTAATGCAGTTTGAACTGTGCTGCTCACCTGTTGAATCTAATTGTGAACAGGCATATAGCTATTCAGGAAGCAAAGTAGCACTAGGGACGGAGATGGGTTATAATTTTTATGAATAAAATATAATAGAATGTGATAGATTTATCACTACTTGATTAGGTTTGGTATTTCCTCCCCTTTTAAAAAGATGTTTCTGACAAATTTATACATTATTATTCTAACAGTACTCTGGTTTCTCTTCAGATCATATAACAGTTGGAGGAAATTTCTTAGCCCCATGCTTACAATTAAAGTCAGTTGCACTTCAGTTTCATTTCTTGCATTTAAAACTTTAAACAAGTGGATGTAACTACTTGCCATAGAAAGATCTTTCATGATTACCTGTACTGTTGAGAGTCAGCCAGCTATTTATGGTTGAGAAGAAGATGAAAAAACAAACAAACTTGAAATTTGGAGACAGATGGGAAAAATCCAGAGAATTTATTGGGTGTTTGTGGATGCGGGTTGGCTTTTTGTTTGAAGCTTAACCTAAAAATATTATGAGGAGAATGAGTGCTGTTATTCATTTTTACTTAAAAAGGAAGAAGTTGCTATTTGGGCACTAAATATATAATCTTCTTTGAGCTGTTGTGTTTTACAAAATTCCCCTGGGAAAATGTTATGGGTATCCAGAAGCATAGGATGATGAAGAATGCCAGAGACTAGCATAAATCTTGAGATATTTATTTATTTATTTATTTTTATACTTATATGCCACTTTTTCTCCCAAAGTGGGACCTATGGCAGCTTCCAAAAAAGTTTAAAAATTAAAACATTTAAAACAATTGAAGATATTAAAACATATACAATTATAAAAACTTACATTAAAAAAACCCTGCTTAATAAATAAATAAATAAAAGCTCCCCAACTGACCCATTAAAAGCCTACTTGGAAAAAGAAATGTCTTTGCCAACAAAAGAAAAGCAGGTGGGTAGTATGGTTAGTGTTGATATTATGTTGATATTATGTTAATTAATTTTAGACTAAATTGCCTGCGTTAATATTATATAATATGATAGATTGGATAGGGCTAATGTTAGATGATTACACACTGTCGGCAACAGGGTGCGAACCTCTTTTTTTGTTGTTAGGTGAGGAGTTATTTTAGTTTATTTTTTTTATTTATTTAGATTAGTGTATATGTGTATGTGTATAGCTTTTATAAGAGTTAGGTTTGTTAGTGTTTTATGTATAATTCATTGTTGTTGTTTTTTGTTTATTTTATATTTTTCATTTTATTGTTTAAATAAAAAAAATTTAAAAAAAGAAAAGAAAAGCAGGTGGGGTCCAGGAAAACATTTAAAAGAACTTCATTTTTTAAAAAAGATATTTACTTCTTCAGCATTATATAACAAAAATATACTCCTACTTACTGGTAAAAACTACTAATCTTTAAAACCCAAAACTGAAGTTTTCCCCTAATACTCTCCCAAATATGCAAAATTCATGTCCCAGTCTTTCTTAAAATGATTCATTGGTTCTTTAATCAAAATAGTCAACTTGTCCATTTCTGACCGGTCATACAATTTCATCAGCCAATCTTCTTGACAATGGGATAATCGAATCTTTCCATCTCTGAGCAAAAAGCAGTATGGCAGCTGTAATCATATACAGCATAATTGTTCCATATTTCTTATCTATCTGGTTATCCAATTGTCCAAGTAAGAAAAGCTCTGGTTTCATCTCTATCTTCCATCAAAATATCTTTCATCAATCAGTGAATCTGATTGCTTTGTCACAAGTCCACCACATATGAAAAAAAGTACCTTCTTTCCATTTACATTTCCAGCTAGTATTAGATAACATTTCTGGTGAGAAATACCACCTATACATCATGTTATAAAAATGTTCTCTGAGGTTATAACTTTGTAAAGGATAAACCTCTTGTCCATATCATTTCCCATTGTTACCTCTGTATGCTATGACCCACATTGTGTACCCACTTTATCCAATCATTTCTTTGTTTATTTGCAATCTCCATTCTCAACAATAATGTAGACATTTTAGCTATTAAATATTCACCATCCATGCACAGTCATTCTTCAAACTCTGATTTGGATATTTCAAAACCAAACAAATTTTTATCCATATTGAAATGTTCACATAACTTTCTATAAGCAAACCATCAGATATCATAAGCTTCTTGAACCAATCCCTCACTTGTTTTCAATTGATATTGCCTTTTCTGGCAAGAACAGATCTCCACATGTTAACCATTTATCTTTGACAGTTATTTCCCTCATGTGGTGAACCCCAAAAAGGCATTTTAACACACAGTCTTGTCTTATATTTGTTCTAAACTCTGAATATAACACATCTAAAATAATGATTATTATAATCAACAATTGTCTTAAGTTTATCATAACGTTAAAAATCCATGCCAACCAAATCACAAATCAAATCCCACAGGTTGGAGAAACCTTTCTCTTTTCAAAGTTATCTAGTCTTTCAACCTAACTAGACAGCAAGCATAAAAATACAGTTTCAGATTGGGAAGCCGAAGCCCTCCTCTTTGTTTTGCATCCTGAAAAATCTTGAATCTGACTCTACATTTCTTGCTTTACCAGAAGCTTAAAAGAAATTTAACAGAAGTTAAAAAGAGCATCACATCCTTGAAGCCTCTAAGAATGTTATTAAGCTGAGTAAGTTGGCAGCCATGGAACAATTTCACTCAACTTGTGTTGTTATCCTAAAGGAAGAAGAAAACTATATCTCACTTTTATGTATGTGTGTATCAGGAAGGCAAGGTGCATAAAATTACAGCTGAAGATTTGGCACAGCACTAATTTTTACTGAGCAATGACTCTGGCATCTCTTTGGATTGTTGACTGTCCATGCTACCATTTTGAGTCTGTTTCTGGACTCACTCCTCTGCAGGAGCTGTATGTTTCACCTAAAATTTCCATCATTTCTCTAGATTAAATAACATACAAGAAAGATTGCTTGTTAGAATGTGAGGATTAAGTGTGACAATTTGTGTGACTTATAGCATGTAACCAGTGTTGTGCAGCGGTTTGAGCATTGGACTAAGAAGCTGCAGACCAGGGTTTGAGTCCCTGCTCAGCAATGGAGACCCACCAGGTGATCTTGAGCAAGTCACACTTTCTCAGCCTCAGAAGAAGGCAAGGGCAAAGCCCTCTGAACAAATTCTGCCATGAAAACCCCATGATAGGTTCTTCTTAGAGTCACCAAATGTTAGAAATGATTTTGAGGCATACAACAATAACAATAGTAGAAGAAAATTATCCCTTATCCCTAATTATTTCCCTTATTGTTATTTACAAATTTTATCACTCTAACTTTCTTTTCACAAGCTGAAAGGACACAAATTAATATTTGTGTTAAATTGTCTCAGGAATTGCAATGAAAGCTGGATTTAAACAGCTTGTGCAGAGAAATTTCATGAAGAAGAGTCTTCAAAACGGCTTGTTAATGAAGAAACTTCTAGATGTATTTGTTTATCCAGCTAAACCTGCAGAAACCTGACTCATGCCTTTGATCAAAGAGCTAATTGAAATGATGAGGGCTACGCATCACTTTAAATTAAAACAGAACTGCCATCAACTTCACTAAAGAAAGTTCACATCCATGATGTACTTATAATTCACTGATTAAACACCCACACACTTAGGCAAAAGAACACTGTGTAAGGAAGACAGAATGTTGCCAATGTGTGTATGGAAATACTTATAAACTAATTAAAGCTGGAATCCTAAGGAAACTTACCTTAAACAGTAAGTCCCATAAAATAATTGGGTGTACAGACAAAGAACTATGGTTAGCAGTGGGAATGACTGAGGACTTAACTGGGTTGGTTTTTCACATGATTTACTCAAATTTACATTTTGTTTTCATAAATTCAAAATAAGGAACTTGAGATATATAACATGACAATGGCAAAAAGTAGTGAAGAAGGTTCTGAGTGTCCAGCTCTTCTGACTTTGATTTGCTTTATATTCAACCATGTTTTGTGAAGGTGAATTAGGTTGTTTCTGCACTACTATTATAATGCTATTATTCCATTTTCAACATTCTATGGAATCCTGGAGTTTGCAGCTTAGGATGTTGAAAGTGAAATAACAGCACTATAACAGTCTAGTGCAAAAATGGCCTTAGAGTGGCCACTTCTTTGCATGATAGATCTCCTCATCCACCTGAAAAAGGCATGTGTAACATAAGACTCTCCATACTGGGAATATCTGTTCCTGTTGAATTTGGCCAGTTCAGATGGCTAAGAATTTCGCTCAGTGCATTTTTGATATCTGCTTACCAAAATTTGCAAATTTCTTAATATATTTGGCAGAAAGAACTTGAGGTTATCGTTGTTTTTTAAAGAAAATTGGAAAAAAATTGAAAATGATTGTGTCATGTATGCCTAGGATTTGACTCATGGGTAGAGTCCTTACCACATTTATTTGTAAATTAGGAGTGTAGAATTAAACCAGAGTCTGGAGAAAAGTTAAACTGTCTTTCATTTCCCCACATTCAACCTCTAACCTCCTTGCATACTGACACATAGTGGCTCCAGTGCTAATAGCTAGAACTACAGATCTCTTTCTGAGAGAAAACTTTTAATATGTACCAATTACTGTAGTATCACATAAGAATCAGATTTGAAGACATGAAATATCTGCTTCACACCAGGAATTGTTTTAGGTTATAGTGAGATGGTATAAAACAGTAGTTCTCAAACTGCTCCATGAATCTGGGTCTACAGCTTCCAAAATTCTTAACCATTAGCCAAGCTGGCTGGAATTTTTCTGAGCAATGTTCATAACACCTGGAGGACTAAAATCGGAAAACCCCTGGTATGGAAGACTGTGTGTTTCTCTTTCGGAAAACTATATCAGAGATGCACTGGAGATGAATTTTAATAACTTAAAACCCATTGGGCAATATATGATATTCTCTGCACCTTTCAGCTCTCCTTCCCTTTTGTCCTTGGATTTGGTACTTTTGCTTATCTTTTCCTCGCAGTAATTATTGTCCCCTGTTTACATATTGCTACAATTGCTATTTTGGGCTCCTTTAGATTTACTAGGTAGTCACCTTTGGTGGCCATGTGTGGAGGAACTGGATCTTCCCATTAGGCAAAGTAAAACAACCACTAATTATGCAGATGCTGGGGCAGTAGTGGCATCTTCCCAGTTCTTCTATGTGGGTCCCTGCCATTCTTCTCTTTGGGAGGATGTTGCTATTTAAGTCAGAGAGCCAGGCCTATACTTTAGTGTGTCAGAGGACCTTAAGATTTACTTGGCCATCCTGCTGGTTTCCTTACATGGAATGAAGGAAAGCACCATCTTGTCCTTTTTCTTATCTAGCAAAATGCAAGAAATCTAGTGGATTGTGAGCAATTTGATGAAATTTCTCATAGATGGAACCTGGAGCTTGCTGCTTACCTTGATTATATTCTGAGAGGCCAAGTAGTGGATGAATCAATCTCTTGTTTCCACCATCACCACCACACACAAAATCAATATTCTCAGCCTGTTGGAGAATTCCATGTGACTTTGAGTAACCACGTCAAGGTTTCCTATGAAGACCTTCAATTCAGTTGCTAATAGTGAGGGGAAGAGTAAGTGGACAGTAGGAGCAGTGTCAACACAGAGACCAAATATCCCTCCAAGAATAACTTCTGAAGAGAAGTAGGTTTATACTCTATACCACTTGTTGAAGAATTCCTGAACAAACAGCCACTCATTTCAAACAGGCTGGATACTCTCAAGTCTGGGCTTCTTCTCAATGCTGTAACAGTGACATGTACCTTCTCTAGCTGTAGCACTTACATAAGTAGCATCAAAACTAACAACAACAACAACAACAACAACTTCAATCATTTTTGGACTGAAGTATTCCTAACCTGCTTTTATAGACCCAAATTACTCCATCTCTTGGCACACTGAAATCCAAAACACTGAAACTCAACATCCATTGTTACCCCAAAACATGGGTGACTCAGGGGTGCACCTATGGTGCCAGTACCTCATTTCAAAGATGGGGAGTTATTAGCTCAAGTCAAGACGCTTGTGGTGGTGGTGGGGATAAACTAGCAAGATCTTTATGGTGATCTTTATGGGAGAAAGCAGCCAAATACTCAAAAGTAGCCTAAAATGAGTTTTATTTGAGGAAATAGCAGTTACACACAAGAAGCAAACACTCACACAACCACACAAGGCTAACTGAAGGAGAAAAGGGAGGAAAATTGTTGATAGAAAGGTTTCAAGGGCGATGCAGACAATATTTATCAATCCAGAGAGTAGCAAAGAAACAGCAATGTGGCTTAAACTCATGCCTAAAGACAGTACTTGTTCACAAATCGGACTAACAGCGAGACTACCAGCAAGCGAAGTACTGTGGGTTGGCTAGCAAAAGCCTTGGGCTTACGTACTCCATTTCTGCCTGGAGGGTGAAGGTGTTAACAACTCTCCAGCAACATAGACAATGGGGTCTGGACAGACTGATGGTCTTAGCATTAGGTGACAAAAGGGCTAATGGACACTGTGATAGCTCGGTAATGGGGACAATGAAGAAATGCACAGGTCAGTGGGAAGAAGGTTTGAGATAATCAGTGGTTGGGTGGGAACCTCCCTGTTGCTATTGTCTGGAATCAGAGTCATTACAACTTAGCTTAAGTCTATTATATCTGGAGTTACCCGGTGATTTCCTAACTATTACCTGGCTATGCTTAGAGGGGATCTCTGACCTGCTTTGCAGCACATGTATTTAACCAGTTTCTTTCTCTTGTCCAGCTTGGCCATACAGTCACATCAGGGTACATTTTATATCAATGCCAATTACTATATCTTGCCAGTTAAATCATATTTCACCAATTAAACCATATCAAAGTGTGGGGGTGTATGGCTTGGTAACACCATGGTCCTCACTCAGTGTGTTTCCTATGTTATGTTTATTCACTGATAATGTTTTTTGAAAGACGTCCTTCAATAAAACTATCTGTAAGAAGGCTCTCTGAAGCTCATCTCAAATTAATTTATGTGATTTCTTCTACACACCACCCCATCAAAGAAATCAAGAAATCTGAACCAGTTTGAGGGTTCAGAAATAAAAATAAACACATGCTCACTTCTATGACTCTCTCTAGAGTTCATTCACACCAGTTTCGTCCACACTGTATACTGTATACTGTATACCTTTCCTTCTCACTACATACAGTTTCACTTTAGTCAACTATGACAACATGGCAGAAGGAAAATATTCCCATTCTCTCAGCTGTAAGAAGTGCACCCTGACAAATCAACATCATGCTAAAACTGGCAGTCCCAAAATACATGGCCCTGTGATCCTACCCTTTAAAAATGTGAAATTAATTCCCAGTCCTTTGTATTCTACAAACTCTGAACAATTAAGATTTCATTAATGTCAGTCAGATACACATTTTAATAAATACCAAATATGGAGGGGGAATCTTCTCTTCCTCTTTCTTTCTTACATTGTCTGACAAGGACAGGACACCAGAACTGGGCAGATAGCATCATTCTACTGCGTATGATACACTATCTTCATAACTGAGCTTTTGTACAAGTAGAAGCTTGCTTATCAGTCTGTTCAGCAGAGCTGCAAACATTGCAGTAATCTAGGCTAGTGATGATTAAAGAATGGACAAGCTTATCATGGTCTGTCATAGAAAACACTGCCAAAAACATGGAAAGAGAAGCAAGTAGAAACAGATTAAGCCTAAAAGGCGTTTCCTGCACTGCATACAAAATATCCTTTGTATGTATTGATCATGCATATGCAGAGGGCATGGAAGCACTCATGCAAGCACCACCACCAACATTCCTGTACTAGATGGGCCCACATTTTGCTTTCCCAGTGGGCTGGACTGAAAAGGGATACTCTACACTTTCCTGGAGCAAAATCAGGGAACCCTGATAATACAAGGTTCATCCTGACATATAGGATTCCTGTCCAAGTTTGTGCAAGTACAAGTAGATGCTCCCTTCAGATCTTAATTCTTAACATAGAAAAGTCCAGATGGAGATGGTGGGTCAAGACTTGTGTGTCTGCCTCCCCATTATTTAATTTTCATGAATGCTAGTTGAAAGGCTACTGAATCTTTTGAAAGCAGTTGCCTGTGAATTGGAGGTGGTGGAGGATTTTTGCTCTGACTAATTCATGAGAATGATCTTTTCTTCATGAGCTCTTTCCTTCATGAGATGTTTTAACCTTGTGAATGGGGTGGGAAATGTTGGTGAATTTGGTGAATTTCAGGAGGGTAGATGAAAGTCATTAGAGCCAGCATGGTGTAATGGTTTGAGCATTGGACTATGATCCTGGAGACCAGATTTTGATTTCCTCCTTGGCCATGGAAACTCACTGTCCAACCTTGGGCATATCAAATATTCTCAGCCCCAGAAAACCTGTGATAGTTTCACATTTGGGTTGTCATAAGTCATAAATGATTTTAAGGCACACAACAACAACAACAACAACAGCAGCAGCAGCAGCAGCAAGTGGTGTGTTTATATTCAACTCATCAAGTCATTCTTTACGCTAATACCAACCATATTTTCTCAATGAGCAGAATTGCTGTTAAATTAATATGGCTATACTTGTCAACATGCAGAGAATTGCTCTGTTGAAGGTTTCCTGAAGGATTTCCTGAAGGCTCCAGTTCTGTAGGCATTAATTATCACACTCATAGGAAATTCTGTAGGCATTAATTATCACCCTCAAAGATTCTTTTTATGGAAAACAGCATAAAATGCCCAAAAAGAGCATTCTAGGATGGTGCAAGATGGAATTGGCTTCTGCTGGGTCAAAGAACCCATTTTCAGCCAGTGTGAGCCCGTGATTGGTGCATCTACACCAGGCCAGGAGTGGAGGTACTTAATAAAGGTCCTATTAGAAGTAAGGGAATAAAATCATGCAGCATAAAGCATAGTAGGATTGAAGATGTAGAACTACTTATTCGATACTAATACATGAGAACAGAAAGATTTCTCCCCACTGGGTGACATTTTGGAAGCATTTGTGGTGCATTTGTGGAGCATTTGTGGCATTCCCCCCCCCAGTTATTTTCCACATTTTGGGACCTTTTTTTAAAAAAAAATGTAGCTTTTTTTTTTTGTACAAAAAGAATTGTATTTTGTTCACAATACATTTGCTTGCAAAACATGGATTTTTGGAGACATAAAATTCACACAAAATACAATTTTTTTTTTTAAGCAGTAAGTTTTGTAAAATGTCCCCTAAGACACAACTCTTCAAAAATTCATAGAACTTCTCTTAGGCCATTTCTGCACAACTTCACTATACCACCATAGCATCAGGTTGTTTCTGGGTTAGGAGCTGTGCTACTGCACAGTGTTGTTGCTATCCAGCTGCTATCCTGTCCTCAAGTGTTGCAAAACCACTGTATTCTATTTCCAGAAGAAATCCATTAAGTGCCTTCATTAGTGTTTTAATCCCATCAGCTAGCTCAGTGCGGTATGGTTATAGCACCTGAAAGCTCTTCCAGTCATCAGAAATCCAGCAGTGGGTGGCTGTGGGCGTGTCCAGCTTGTCCCTCCCTCAGTGGCTCCCATGGCATGGTAGCTTCAAAATCTATCACTCTCCGTGTTTATTTGAAAGTTCTCCTTTGAGTTTACACTATTTATTTTTTTAAAAATATATTTTTAGGCATTATAGTGTGAAAATGCAATAGTGTACTGCCATGTTTAGTAGGGCTTCCAAAGGAAAACAAAACAAAACCAGCCAGTCAGGGGTGTTGGGGCAGGATGAAGGTAGGGACAGAGAGTGGCCAAGGAAGTTGTGGTGCAGAAGGAACACTGGTGGCAATACCGCTACCCATCCACTGAAGGCAGAAGGATGCAGAAAACAATGTTCTGAACCGAACATCATTGTGTGAATGGCAACACTGATATTGTGACAGTATTTCGTGCCAATGGCCTCTAATGCCGAAATGACTTCTTCCCTTTCCTTATGAGAAAATCCATGAATATTCTTTACACCTCTAGGGAGATGTGTCTTTACCATACTTTCTCTCTGATCAGCACAGGATAGAATTTTGGGAAATGGTAAATGATTGGCCACATCCCATGCTCCAACACCACTTTCATATCACATTACAAGGTAATTGGTCCATTTAGTTTTAATGCAAAAGAACAGATGATAAGCTAAGCATATCATCATACAAAGATGTATAAAGTATCAAAAAGCAGAATATTTGGAGATCAGTGGGGAGTTGAGGCAAAAATAAAATATGTAAAATCTAATAAATAAAAACTGAAAGTCATTGAACCAGCTTTGTTCTAAGAACATCTTAGTAATGTTTCTAGAGATGGAGACCATGCCATAAGCAATAGCACCAGGATATTGATAATCTTAAAAACAAAACTTTTTTAAAAAACTAAGAAATTCCTAAAATATTAATTTAGGTAACAAACATTGTAACAGGTAAATGTGCTCAACTGAGACCAATTAAAATTTCAAGGACAGTTTGGGTGTAATCATATTAATTATTGCAATAATTAAAAATGTTATGCTAAAGTGGGTTGCAATCAGCTTATTATTTACTGTGTTTATGTTCCCTGCTAGATTATGCAGTTTTGCTGCTATAGTGAATTCAGGGCAAACTTTTCAAAGATCACCAGTGAACCTGGATGCCTTCATGCACAGGTGCAGTTTCATATTTCTTCCAATTACTGTCCCACCACACACCCACTTATTTTCATTGCTGTGTTTAAACTAACTGAAAGATGTCAAATACGTCCAGCTTAAATTTGTGTTATGTTCCTGTTAACACAGTGTGCTGTTACTGAGCTGTTGTCTCGGAAAAAGTCCTTCCAATTTTAATGTTGTATGAGAACAGTGCCTTTGCATTTGAATCAAGTAAATCACTCCCATTCTCATTCTCCCTCCTTCTCTCCCCCCTTTAAATATAGGCTGAGTATCCCTTAACTAAGAAGACTGAGACCAGAAGTTTTTCTTAGTTTATTTTGGAATACATGTGTTTGCATACACATAAAATACAGTACTGTATAGGAGATCTCTGGGGGCCCACAAATGAACAAGCAGGAGCACCACAAGTGCCACCTTGAAGGTGGAAAAGGGCAGCTGGCAGGCTCCCTGGAGAAATCCTATAGATTCCCTTTTTTTTTAATTTTAAGTACATATATCAGGTCCTTTTTATTAGGGATGGGCCAACCAAATCCTTGAATCCTCGAATCCTGGGGAAGGATTCAAGATTCCCAAATCCCAATCCCTGTGCCAAAATAGGCAAACTGAATCTTTCAAATCCACCAACCAAATAGTTTATTGGAGACCAGGATGCCTGAAAACTTGGGAGACCAGATACACATGGGGAGTGAGTGAGTTTTTCCCTTGGGGTAATTAATAGCTTTTGCTAACAATTTCAGAAATTACATCTGGGGTTGTATTCTGAGATAGTTAAATTGAACATTTAATATTTAAGTTCAGCACTTGACTGGAAGGTACAGGCTTGAGATTTCAAGGACAGCTGAAAGATTCCTTTGCATTGCTCCCTTGCAAACCTCTTTCAGACACAATTCTGGGATTTGTAGTTTTACAAGGTGTCACAGCCTTCTCTGCAAAAGTGTGCTGGTGCATCATCAAACTACAAATCCCAGGATATCATAAGGAGAGATGCAAAGAAAACCCAGTTTTGACCTGGGTTATCTCTATACTGCAGTATGTGGCCCTGTTTATACAGGCAGGAGAGTGTGGGATTAATCCACATTTTCCTGCCTGTGTAGGAAGTGCCTTCATGTCATTTTCAATCTGGGGAGATCCTGAGGCAAAACTATGACAATTGTCCTGGCCAGATTTCTTCAGAGGGAGATTTGCTTTTGCCTATGCTTTTCCTAAGGGTGAGAGAGTGTGTCTTGCCCAAGATTATCCTTCTTTCCCTTGCTTTTTAAACCTTTTTTTAAAAAAAGGATTCAAAAGATTTGAGATTTGTGAGATTCGTGAGAATCGTGGATTCCCAGAATTTTCCAGGAATTCGGATCCAGTTTCAGATTCGGAAAATTCTGAATTCATCCCATCCCTACTTTTTATCCCTCGGTCTCTCAAATCCTCAGTCTGTTACAGGTCTCACATCTCATACACCACACAAATAGTGAACAAATGGGAAGTGATGCTGGAGGGAGATGTGGGGATCTGTGAAATGGGGGGAGGCATGGATTTGTGTCAAGTCCTACACTTGGATTCCTGCTATTACACACAGCTTTGCATCTCTCTCCAGCCTTGCATCTGTCTACAGCCTTGTCTGTTTACTACTTATCTTGTGTATGAGTCATGAAGCTGGAGAGAGACTGAGGATTTAGGAGACAAATGGGCAGGAAATCACAGCTGCTGACTCAAAGGTGGAAGTTGGAGGCTGGGGGCAAAAAGTTTTAGCTTTTGGAGGTGTTTGGATTTTGGATTTCCAGATAAGAGATGCTCAACCTGCAATGGTGCTATAGTATGTTAGTGAAAGGAAAAGAAACATTTAAAATACATTCAGAAGGAGAAAATTTATCCTTCAAATGATAGGACCATCTCAGCAAACCATGTCCATTCTTCTTGTTGTTGTCTTGAAAAGTTTTTGAAGAATCTTACTGCAAATCATTACAAATCTTGCAAATCCAATAAATCACTATAAACAGCCCCAAAAATTAATGGAATGAGATGACAAAAATCAGAAAAACCTGGCAGAACCCAAGAAACATTCCTACATGAATCAGTGTGGAAGGGTCTAGTATGTTAAACAATAGCATGAAGGGAAAATGCCTGAGATAAAGTTAAAGGGAGGAGCAAAATTTTCAGAAGCACTCTCTAGTTACAGAGATTGTGGGAGGAATTTTGTTGTTGGGTCTCTGTCAGCAGGAAGAAAGTTTTGGAAAAAGCTTAGTGGTATTTTCATCTTTATTGTAGCTTGTGCTTCTTTTTCTTTTACCTACCAGTTTTCTGCATTTTCAAATCCTTTCTATATCCAGTATTCTTCTTTCCTTCCTTCCTTCCTTCCTTCCTTCCTTCCTTATTTATTAATTTTTGAGTGTGGCTGAGATCCTAGCTCAGAGTGTAGTTTCCCTTGATCAGTTCCATTTCCTTCTTCCTCTCCTGGCAGTTGTCAAGCCCCAGGAAGAGCTGCTCCTGTTTACTAGTATGGAGTGGGAAGCTGATTCAGACTATGAAGTAGCAGCTAGATTCAGTTTGGTGGGGGTGGAAGGAACATGGGTGCCCTCGTACGTGGAAAAAAAATGCTTCTTTTCCTTCTCTGAGGAGCCCAGAACAAGGTATTTTCATGGTCTGAATCACTTTCCCGAATCCCTCACCTTCCAACTTGTAACAAGCAGCAGGAGCTTCTTCCAGGATTGGACAGCTGCTGGGGTTGGGGGTTGGGGATAGAGTGAAAAGGCAAGATAATATCCTCCTGCACACACTCCAAAAAGGGGCATACATATGTGTAAGCTGTACATATGTATACACAGGTCACTCACATGATGCCAGGCTCTCTGTGTTTGTCTCAGTATTATTTGCTAACCCTGGCACTACAAAGAATGATGGATTGATGCCCTGGATTGATGGATTGATGCTGACTCTCCTGACAACTTATCAATCATACCCAGCCCACCTGCTGGAAAACTTGTGGTATGGCAGTTTATAGGATTCTGATGGGTGTAAGTCACTCTGTATTTCTCCCTGACATTTGGGAACAAGGCAGGGATGATTCCCAAGACAGGCCCTCCCCTTAGTACCTTCAAGATCCCTTTAGAGAAGCCCAAAGAAAGACTAGGAGGTGGACACAGTATCTGTCTTCCCCTAAAATGGATCCACTCCAATGCCCAGCTTCGTATTTTCAATGCCCAAACACTTGACTTTGGGAGGGAACATAGAATAACAACAAGTACAACAACATTGACTCACATGGCAATTAAGGACAGAGGTGGAGAAATCCTTCTCCTAGAGGACTGGCCAGAACACCTTAACATTCTTCCATGGAGGGAAGAGCTTCCCATGGATGTTAGTTAGCAGCAGAAGCCCACCTAGCAAATAATAAATCAGCTCCTGATTAGCTGGTTGCTTGGCCTTGCCAGAGGTCCATGCTCAGTGCAAAGACACCCAGGAGAATACGCTACTTGGAGAAGATGACTGTGGTTTTCCCATACCTACTGTGCCTAATTTGCAGCCGGCAATCAGTGTTCTAGGTAAGTCCAAACCTCTTCTAGAAATACAAAAAATAAAAATAAAAAATAGAAGTATCCAAGGAGGAGCAGAGCCAGGATATCCAAATTAATGTATAGAATTTACTTCCAGTCATGACCTTGTCACTTGCATCTCAGGGAGATTAGATCTAACAGTAGACCAGATTGCAAATTTACCGTGGTCTTAAGAGTTATGAGTAAGGCTTTTATTTAACATATGGCATTTACATTTGTTGGAAAAAAAATGGTACATTTTGTTTACAGAAAAGCTGAAGAAAGCCACAGGAACAAAACCTATAGTTAACAGTGACCCGCAGTTAGTTGCCTGGCAATCTGTGAATGCCTCTGGGGAATTTGCTGAACTGCAACAGCGTTACAGAAAGCTGGAGATCAGAGATACTAGAATGGTAGTGTTCTTTCTGAAATGAGACCCCCAGAAATCCAGCCAGTCATTGACTTTCTCTAGTGGCGTGGGATGCTCACTAACATTCTAAGGCTCAGGGTTAAAGTGTCAGAAAAATGATAGGAGAGAAGGAAAGGTATGTCTGGTTGTGGGAAGACTTGAAGAAAGGATAAGGAGGTTTTAATTTACAGGCAAACAAAATAAGCCTTTATTTGTATGTTCAGAAACTTCTCCGGCTCATGGTCCATAAAACCATAACAATTGCAGATATTTAGGCAGAGTCTAAGTCTTAACTAGAGTAGACCCACAGAATCAATGGTAACTTTGTACTTTAAACACATATGTAAATTCTATTTATTTATTTACTGTGCCTAGTCTAGTTGAGGCTAACAAGAGGAGTCGGGCTTATATGTTTCATTTAAGGCAAATTTACTTTAGGATTTTATAAAGGCACTGCACATTCACATGAATTTCTCTGAACTCCAATCTGTATATATTTAAAAATGCCTCGTCTATTGCATGTCAATTCTGTTTTCACACAGTGCTCTAAGTAACTCTGGTTCAGGACCTTTGCCCACTTAAGCCTTAGCAATGCCCTAGCAGCCTGTGAGTACATTATATTTTGTAAATATTGGCTACATATTTAAAGTATGTCACTCTCAACTCTACAAAAGTCATGCACACACTAGCAACTGCACTGGTACAATGACACACACTCTAAAAACTGCTTGAGGTCTGCATTTCTGTAATTCTGGTCAGACTGATTATGTGTTAGCATCAGGATGCTGTCCTGAAGTCTAGGAAGGCCCAAACATGTTAGACACAATTCAGGTTGAGCATCTTGGCATTCACAGTTTTATAGGAGTCTTGCATTGAATGTCCATTATTATGGAGATCCATTAACATCCTGAGGCTTCTGTGGCAATGGAAGCTGATGACTCTAATGTCAGGAAGGATGGTGAATCTGTTCTGAGTTTCAGTCCAGACTTTAAAGGAACTATCCAAAGTGCTAATCCTATTGTGGAGATAGGATTCAGTATCTTGCATAGCACTTTTAAAGTTCAGACCAAAACCTAAAGTGAATTCACTGCCTGATTAACATGAGCGTCACCAGCCACTATTGTTCAGTGGATCCAGTAATGATGGAAGGCTGGAAGCATTCTCAAGCATGCTTCATTCAGCCTAAGGATTTCTGCTTATACTTTGTAACAATAAGAATAAAGTGCTATTGGTTCAGATTTGAGTGCTCTACAATAAACCAAAGCATATTGTCTAATACTATTCCTGTATTTATATCACCTAGTACTATATCTATATATCCCAACCTACATACTGGGCTGCTGACTACGCCTGGTTATATGACTCCCCATTGAAACATCTTCACTTACTACTGTTCCATTCCCAGGCAGAGTTCAAAGTGTTGGTTATGAATTTTAAAGATCTACAAGGCTTGGGTCCAAGCAATTAAAAAAAAACTGTATCTCCCTATATGAGCCAGCCTGAGCTTGAAGATCTTTGGGGAAGGCTCTCTCTCCCACCACCATTTCAGGCACAATTGGTGAAGACTTGTGAGATGAGAGACCCTTCCCAGTGGCTTCTCCCAGGCTGTGGAACTCCCTTCCGAGGAAGGTCCAGTTGGCTCCTTCTCTGTTCTTTTTCTTCCAGCTAGCAAAGAGCTTTTTATTTAGGCAGAGCTTTGATTCCTAAATCTCAAACATGTTTTGAAAATGGCATGCTGTGCTTTTATCTTTTAAATTATGTTTTAAATGTGTTTTCAACTATTTTAAACCATGTGCTTTTAAAGTAAGATTATTCAGTTAAGTGTACTTTAGTAAAACAAAGATTTTAACTGAACTTTCTTTTAAATCAGTGGTTCTCAACCTGTGGGTCCCCAGATGTTCGTGGACTTCAGCTCCCAAAAGCCCCAGCCACTATGATCAATGTTCAGGGCTTCTGGGAGCTGAAGTCCAAAAACATCTGGGGACCCACAGGTTGAGAACCACTGTTTTAAATCAATCCCATGCTAGGAGAAAAAATTAATTAATGGAATAACTAATAACCAAAATTTAATGTTTAAAAATACCATATTTCTGTTTTACTCTCCCTCCCATTCTCAAAGAATTAGTCTGCTCAGTGTATATGAGATTATAGAATATTATCTGTGTCTCAGGTAACATTAACATAAGACTGCTCCAAAGCCAAATCAGTTCAGAACGGAGAGTTGCTGTCTAATGCCAAGTGCTGTTACCAAAGCATAAAATACATTTTTTCCCTTTCTTGTTGGCAGAAGTGATCAAGAAATCAAAATAGTTGTTAGTTGTTCTTTTTTTTTTTGCAAGAATAAAATAGTTTCAAATTCAACTTCCACATAGACGTTGCACCACATCATTCCACATCATAGATTTCTCATAACATAGAATGTAATCTTCTGAGAAGAAATGCCAACTTGGAAAAAAAAAACCTATACATGTTTTGAAAGGTGAGAAGAAGACTTAGGCCATTTCCACACTAGCCTGTTATAGTGCTGTTATTCCACTTTCAACACCCTACGGAATCCTGGGGTTTGCAGTTTAGGGAGGAGCTGACTGTAATAGGTTAGTTCAGAAATGGCCTAAGTGAAAGAATATATTATCACCAATGTTGCTGTAAGAATGTAAAATAGGTAAACGAGTAATGGTCTGTTGCTGTGGGTGATTAGGCAACTGTAACAAAGAAATGAAGATGAAGTTGCATTTTTCTGTTCACATTCAAAGATGCATCCAACCAGTTTAAAAGAACTCCATTTGTGCTGTGGCCTGTGATCAAAGGATATACATTTATACACTGAAGAAAAAAGAAGTCAACGCTGAGTTAGTACCTGTTCTTTCCATAAGGTGGAACAATTCCTTGGATCTGAGCATTGGTCATTTTACTGCAAAAATAGATACATCCCTTTCAAGAAGCACTTTTACTGTAATGAACACATTGCTATTTTAGCCCCTTTCCATATGGGGGGGCATGAAACGCAGGCAAACGGGGTGGCACACGCAGGAACGGAGCTTACCTCAATCCGTCGCCGCGGGGAGCAGCGCGCATTCGCCACTCTACATGGCAGTGGCATCCAGCAGCACCCGGTGGCACCCAAAATGGCAGCTGGTGGCTTCCGGCGGCTCTCCGCCAATCGGAGAAGCAGGCCAGCCAGAAGCCCACCCCCGGGCAGCTCTGCAGGGATGCGCTTGCATGCCCCTGCAATTCCCCATGGGGCACTGCAACGGGCTAGCATGTGCGTGTTTCATAAAGACCACATGAAATGTGGTCTTTATAAAACATGCAGCGCCACCTCCGTGACCGCGTGAGGGCGGTTTGAGGTGGGGAACCTCCAAATTTCTAACTGCCCTAGTGCACCCCACAGTGTAGATGACCTCCAGGTGAGGTTGTCCTACCCCGTGTTACCCCGTGTTTTTCCCCTCATGTGGAAAGGGCCTTAGTGTGCTAATGTCAGGACAGGTCAGGCCCAACTCTAGACCTTTCAGATCAGAGTCAAAAATTTAATGGATTGAATTTGAACTTAAAGTGTTTTATTATTTAATATTGATTTAAGGGGGAAAAAAACAGTGAGACAAATAAAAGAATTAGCACCGAAGTGAAGGACTCCCTCCATCCACAATCAATTAACATCTCTAAGATCGGCCTCAATAAAATAGAGCAAGGAAACCTAGCCCCCTTGGCCAGATATTCCAGTGAATGGGAGCAGCCACCAAACAACCTGTTGCTTGCGTTCCCAGCAAATGAACCCCTCCCCCAGATGGTGATGAAATTGAATGGAATGACAGTCTAAAATAAGAATGTAATTCTTTGCTTGCTTGCTCTCACACATGAAAACAAAACATTTCAAAAGTTTTCTCCCTGTTGGGTGATGTTAGGAGAACTGTTGAATATTTTTCAATTTTTTTGGCAATTAAAGACGTTTTTGTGAAAATTTTGTGAAATTTTTTCCAAAGTCCCCAGAAACTTACTTATGGAATATTTTACAAGAGATTGACAGTAATGTTTCAAAGAAACACTGGAGGATCCTCTTGTATATGTAACATCGGCTCGAATCGAATATGCCAAAATGTGGAAAAATGAAGGGACTCCCAAGACAGAACAATGGTTAGACAATTTATTAGAAATAAAAATTGCAGATACTCTAACACAAAAATTAAAAGGGCAGACAGGTGACAAAGTTAATAATGAATGGGAGCCTCTCCACAATTAATTCAGAAAATATAAAACTAACAACTAACATCTAGTGGTTACCGTAATTTAAGAGGTAGAAAATGAGTCTTTAAACAACAAGGATAACACTTAAATAAAACTGATTTTATATATATGTGTGTGTGTGTGTGTGTGTGTGCAATACCAAGTAATGATTCAGATAATGTTTGACACAAAAAATATATAGTTATACATATGTATCAGGAGCAAAAAATATATAGTTATACATATGTATCAGGAGCAATAATGGAAGTACAAAATATCTTTGGTAGAGAAGTATGATTATACTATAAGTGTAAATAATAAATTACCCTAGGTAGAGACAGAGGGAGAATAAGAAGATACTATAGATTCTATTATTTGCCTTGATGAACAATACTGGTATTGGTATGTATTTCATTTGTTATAACTGTAATAAAAAAGAGAAAAAAAATTTTTGTGAAAAATTTGTAAAGGTTATTTTCACACAAAAAAGTTTTTCCATTGAAAAAGTTTCCCTTACACAAATTACATTTGTGTGCAATCCCTAGCATTTTTTTTCTGTTGCTAAAGATTATGAACAAAAAGTGATGGCCTTTCCTCTTATATGCAGGGGTGGAATATCTCCTAGTAGTTTACAAATTCTTTTATGAGATGCGCCAACATATTGAGAATTCTTTCTTCCCTGAAGATTACAATATTTGTGAATATTCTTTACATCTCTTCCTTGATGATGGTGGTGGTGATAGTGGTGATGATGATGATGGTGATGTTATGTGCCTTCAAGAAGGCTCTGACTTATGGTGACTCTATTTGGCTTTGTTGGCAAGAGTTCTTCAGAGGAGGTTTGTCATTGTTTGCCTTTGAGGCTGAGAAACAGTGATCTGCCTAAGGCCACCCAGTGGCTTTCCATGACTCACTGGGGTTTGAACTCTGGAACTCTATCCAGAACTCTATCAGAATCAACACTCAAACCAATGTCATAGAATCATAGAACCACAGAGTTGGAAGAGACCACAGGGACTATCCAGTCCAACCCCCTGCCATGCAGGAACCCACATCAAAGCACTCCCAACAGATGGCCATCCAACCTCTGCTTAAAAACCTCCAAAGAAGGAGACTCCACCACACTCCGAGGCAGCATATTCCACTGCCAGACAACTCTGACCATTGCATAACACACTGGGTCTGTTTACACCCCTACGCTGAAGACATTGAAACTTGTCAAAAATGAGAGAAGAAAGAAAAGAATAGGATGGTCAAAAAAGGCTTCTGACTTTTTACCAATTTTCACCAAGCCAGAAGTTTCATACTGTTGCTGAATACAGAAACTGAGAATTGCCCTTCACACTCAAAAAGGTGCTGGCACCAAGGCACATGCAGTTCATGGTAATTCAAAAGCTAGCCTTAACTTAAGAGCTCAGAGTTCCACTTTGATCCACAGATTCCCTGGCAACCAGCCTTTTATAAGACAGAAATTGCCCAAATGATAATGCATAAATTACTAGTAAATCTGGAATTTAATTGTCAGAAAATCTTGTGGCACGTAGCAACAGAATTAATTTATGACTTAAAAATAACTATTCAACAGCTTGCTGTTCATGAAGTCAACTGGAAACTGTGAAATATGTCCCCTTGTTTCTGGAGAGTGTAAAATAAATAAACACAGTGCAATAACGCAACTGTGCCTCTGTAGTTATGTTCCACAGTTAGCTACCTATTCAAAATGAATTGGGGCAAATCTGTTGAGTTTTGCTTTCTCTCTCATCAGTGGATTGATAATTTTGGAAAACTAACACCAAAAACAAGCTTCAATGAAAATTGTCATCCATCCCCAGAAGATTGGCAGATCTGTCTGAAAGGAAATCCATTTATTTTCTCCCCTACTTGTGAACTTTAGTAAATTCTGACCAGCAATTAAACAAAATAACATTCTTACTCACAATCCCTTGAAAGAATTGAAGCACTTTCCATTCCTTTTATCAGAATACCATGTACATGGAAAGGCTATTCCATTCATGCCAATTAAATGTACTAATTTGTGTTGACAAAGGGAAATTAATTATATCTTATACCTTCCCTCATATGGATAGCAAACATGGGAAACGTTAAACCTGGAGATCTAGAAGCATGTCCTCATCTCTCTCTCACCCTCAGCTGCAGAACTGCAACCCAGATGAGTGCTATCTGGTTACCACTCACTCCTTCACCAGCCAATAAACACCATGGCAGCATCTTCAGGGCTTGACAGTTGCCTTGGGATGATGGGGGACAGTGCACGAGAAACTACCTTGTGCACCATCCAAGACAAAATATAAGCATTCATAACCCCAAGTGATGTCTGCATTTGCCAATAACTGTATTCCAAGAATTGTTCTATTGCAATCCATGAAACTGTTGTCAGATAGAACAGTTCATGTCAGATTGTTATAATATTGTGGTTCATGCAATCTCAAGAACACCTGTATGGCATAAGGCATAATAGGACTTCCCTCAGTCTATCCAATTTCATTTCCTAGTGAATTATCACATCCCTCAAAATGTATTTGTTATGTCTAAAGAAGGAAAGGGAATCATCATCTTGGCAAGATGAAAGGAGAATCCTCATCTTGAAATGTGTTATTCACAGACTGGAGTGTTAAATTTGTTAATTGTAGGAGAGCTCAAAAAACTTAATTTCCTTGTGTTAACAACATTAGTGTGTGTCTGAATCATCATATTAATGCAACTGTTGAATGATTAAAATAATGATGATTCAACAGCTGCAGAAAAACCAATAATTCATTCCTATGGGCACCCCTCACTTCTGTGCCATATGAAGTTCCAGTGTGAAGCCAGAAGCAACTATAAAGATAGCTTTCCTGCCTCCTTTGCCCCCAAAAAACTTTTCATCCTTTCCTGACTCACAGGAAAGAAGGTAACAGATTTCTCTTTCTACCAGTATTCCTAAGAAACTGCTGGGAGTGGCAGCTGAAAGTGGGTCATTCTTTCCTGTTCATTCTCCAATTGTGCTCAAAGCAGCAAGAGCTGAATTGGAACTGTCCCTCTGTTCTCCTTGCTGTAATTGGGGATTTGTTCTACATAAAATTCACACATGATTGATTTTCATAGAAAACAGCATACTTTGTTCAGAAAACAGAATTTTCTGTGTAGGAATTAATATTTCTGCGTCAAAGTATTATCTTCCACACAGAAAACGCTGTTTCCTGGGCAGAAATACTGCTTTTCTATGCAAAACAACCGTGTGCAAATTTTTACAGATGTCATCTCAAATTGTGAATAGACTTCAAAAATTGTTTGGTTTTCAAAGATGTTCTAGCAGCAGGAAGAAAACTGATGAATTTACCGTGATCTTTGAGAAGAAGCTTTTAGCTCCTTTCTACACTACACTGTTATATATACCATTTTCAATATCCTATGGCATCCTGGGGTTTGCATTTTAGGGAGGGGCATTTAGAATTCTCAGCCAGAGAGTTCTTTGGCCTCAGTAAACTAAAAAACTTCAGAATTCCAAAGAAAGCTGAAAGTGAAATAATAGTGCTATAACAGTGTAGTGAGGAAATGGCCTTAGTGAATGATGACTTCTCTACTTGGGATTAAGTAAGAGCACCTCAGCAGGATAAGTAGTATAAGTGAGCATTGTATGAGCAGAATGGAATATCTGGGACCAAGCAGAACCAAAGGAAACAAACAAAGAGAAAGTGGCTGAGAAGATAAGAAGGGTGGGTGCTTAGCATTAGCCATTCCATGCCTTTCTTTGCCTTGACAACTTGCCTGTATTTCCTTTTCATAGAGGGGTTTGTCTCCTGACCTCCCGCCATTTCCTCTTAGTTTAAGGCTCACCTCCATATATCTTCCTAATTCTGGCAAGTAAGTCTTCAGGCGAGCTGCTATATATATTCTGGGTAACACCTTCTGTTCCTTTCCATGTCTCGGGGAAACTCCACTATCACTTCTGGCATCTTGTATCTTCTCCCTTTGTGGTGCTCCCCTTTAAAGCTGGCCTCCATATTTTTTATTGTTTTCCTTGCTCCTGTTCCTTGTATATTTCCTTCACAGGCTTTAAGCAAGTCAAGCAGCTGGCTCCCATCCAGTACTGAAGACACGTAGTGGTAAGCAGGTATAGTGGCACCTCTGGTGAATGACTATGGCCCTTTCATAGCCCTTAAGAAAACTAGAGAAAGTTATGTAGATTCATCAAAGGCAAATCTGAGTAACTGTTTTGTTTTATATTTTTAAAACTGAGAGATCAACCACAATTTGCTTTGCTGTCTGGAGGATCCCAGGGGATCCTAGGAATTTTCACAGCACCTAGTGGATTGGGTGCTTAGTTATACTGGCTAAGGTTAATGTGTGTTGCATTACAACTGCATGCACTTTAAAGTTTTATTTAAAGTTCAACTAACCATCTTAAGGCTCTGATAGCTAAGTGCAGGCAATGTGGCTTCAAAATCAAGCAAACTTGTTTTCCCCTCTCATTTTGTTTCTGAAGAAACCTGTTGAAGGTTTCTATGGATTTTGGCCCCTCCTGATACATATATTTCCAAATGAATATTTGGTTATGCAAGTTACGTGAGAGAGACAGATAATTTAGTTACAAAATGCTAATCTTTTTCTGTAAAAACTAGTATGACTACTAGAATAAAATTTGATATCTACTAAAAGCCTTGTGATTTGAGATCTTTTTCCAATATCAAATAATTCTGGTTAAGTTTTTGCTTTTCCATATTCCTTGAAGACATCAATAGTGCACTTTTAATTTGAATGGTTGTGTAAAAGCACCTTGGTTTCTCATTTAGCAGTGCTAAAAATAAAAGGCAAGCAGTTATTTTAATTATAGAGTACATATAACAAATTGACATAATTATAATTAATGCAGGAAAAGCTTTAAGAACTTTGGGAAGTAGAAAATTAACTCAAGACCCCAGTTTGTGATAAGATGTGTGATGTTCCACTTAGACACATACCTATACTCTATGGATGTAATTCCCTATTTCTTCTAATTAGCTGGTATGTAAATAACCCACTGTTTTAAATTAAGAAAAAGTTTTAAATTTTCCACCATCTTTCCGGAGCGTGGTCCTTGTCCTGTTGAAGTTAGTTGTGATTAAATCCTTTTGTGTCCAATTCAACAAGCTGCAAAATTAAGTCCTCCGTGAAGTTTAGCCAGCTACTACTAATTTTAGTGGGACTTTGGCCAAACTTTCTTAGAATGTACTGATGCAGCACTTTTGTATTAATAGCAAAATTCAACAAAGCTAGCATTTTATTTACATATAATGATGTATTAGAAATATCTGCCAATACACTATCCATGTTTTCATGCCTAACTTACAGACTTTACTATCCAAGTTTTTTTAAAAAGATAACAATCTGGAGAAAGAAGAGACAAAAGTACATGAGTCTGAATATAAGAAGAAAATGATCCTTAATAACAGAGAGGAATATCCCTAGAAACAGAAAGAATTTGGGCATTTATTACTAATGTAGAACAAAGTCACATCAATAAATGACAGCTTCAATGAGTCCTTATTGCAAAATTCCTTGCGCCTCATTAAATATGAAAAATAGAAGAAGAATACAGGAGTTGAAAGACAAATCTCAACACAGAACTAATGAATGACATAAAAATGAAAAAACAAAGAACAAATCAGTGCATTGGGAAGGCTGTATTAGAGCAGGAAATGTGACTGAAAGGAGATGAGCATTTTCAAAAGATCAAGAAGGAAAGAGAGAGATGATATTGAGTACAGTAGTTATTGCTTGGATTTGAAGAGCCAAATTGTATTCCTTGATTCATTATCTAGAGAAGACAGAACTGTCAGCACCAAATTAAAAAAAAAATGGTAATAAAAGAGGGTAGATTTTATTACAAAAATGAATTTTGCATGCTCAGCAAGGAGAGAAAGGAGTGCCCATAAAGTAAGGTAAATGAAACAATTATCTCCTCTTGTAGCAAAGGTATTTTAATTACAAGCCATCATTCTAAATTTTTCCTCTCTAAACATTATCATGGAAAAATCTGACTAGTAACACATGCTACAAAGTTGTATTTGGAACAGTTTCTAAAGTCTTCAAGTGATATTCAGGCTTTGTGATAGGAATTACACTGACATATAAGAAACTCTTAAAGAGTATTTATAATGAATAGTGTAGTCCCCAAACTCCTAAACTAGAAGGAACACCTAAATTAAAAACTTATAAAGGCTGTTAATGATTACTATTACCATTATTCCATATCATTAAAGAGTTTTCAAGAATCCAGTGGGAACTGTATTCTAGAAATCTGCGGGTCACCCAACTCTGCCCCAAAGCTGGAGTAGTTCTACAAAATCTTAATCCCATCTCTACAGTTCAGCAATTATTTTTGTAGGATTAAACAAATGTGATCACTCTGCTGATCTACCATCAGAAACTGTTGGGTTCATTTGTTATTATCTAGTGGTATGCAACTCCTTTCAGTTTGATGTGGAATTGAGTTGACAATTATGAGTTTTCTCTTTAAGACTGTTGGTGATGTGGGGAGAGGACAGGAATCCTCAATTTTTTAAAATTCTCTCTCAACTTGTAATGTTGGCACCTATACACTGATGTTGCCTCATGCATGCATCTTATCATGTTATTCAGTTTTCCAGCCAACATCATAGTGAAGACCAGCTTCCAAAACTAAGAAGAACAACAGTCTTAGAGGAGATAGTAATCAAATATAGCAAAGGCAAATCAGGCAGCCTGGCTACATAAAGAGTAGTAGTAAACTAATACTATTGATTGAAACAACTCCACTGATCAGCAGATCACCAGAAGGGATGAATTGTGTCATTCCCACTCCTAGGAAGAATGCTGCTGCTGCTACAGAGAACCTTGTTCTTTGCAATTTGTATCCCCATATTAATGCCGTGAAGGCAATTCAACCAACCTTAGAACTAAACCGACCAATTCAGACTAATTTGAGTGGGATCTGGAATATGTCTGGATCATATCAGTCCAAAGTGATTCAAACTGTTTCAGTCATCCTTACTGATAACAACACCTGATAGCAACACTACTCATTTGTGGCTTGCCATAGTCTGATAACCATGAGTAGAGGAGTGCCTACCGCTGACTCTCCTTTGTGCGTGAGAGGTTCTTGCTTTTTTTTTTTTTTGGTTCTTCCTTGCTTGCATGGAGAGGCTCCATGTGAAGAGGAACCTCTCTTCGGCAGAGATGTTGCTTTCCAGTTGAGCAAATCAACAATGGAGAGACCCCAGACTAGGTACGCCTCTGCTTGTACATGTATCAAGCTGTGGTCAATAGTAAGTGAATATGTCTCTAAAATGTTATAAAGCAGCATGTAAAGAAAACATCTGGGTGAGGAGTGGGCAAGAAGAAAGAAAGGACTTCCCTCATTGACAGGGCTAGCTTTGCATCTCAGGCAAGAATATCAGCAACATTCTTCAATCACAGTGTTTTTCACAGGGAAATATAGTGAAAACCATCTAGTTCTATACATAGAACTCTAAATTTGTAGTGATGCTTAATTTTTTGGTTCAGATCTGGGTCTGATTCAGATCTTCTTGTCAGGTGAGCAGACAGAGACAATGTGATTGGCTTAAAGTTGCTGTATAACTTTCATGGCTCATTGGGAGAACCTGGGTCTCCCAAGCCTTTTTGGCAGTCTTTCATTTTATACATGTGTGTGTGTGCCTGTGCCTGTGTGTGTATTTACTTTCAAATTTGACTATGTACGGATAAATTTCTGTCACTAGATACTTTTTGATACTGCACAGGTTTCTAAAACCACCAGAAAAACACTTCTGCAGAGACATAATAGAATTGTGTTTAATACACAGTGTAATTTGTGACTGTGGTGTTGCTGATTTTGCCAGTGAAGAAATCTGTGTGTCTTTTAGATTCTTATT
The DNA here is from genome assembly GCA_948472985.1 of Iguana delicatissima. NCBI lineage: Eukaryota > Metazoa > Chordata > Lepidosauria > Squamata > Iguanidae > Iguana > Iguana delicatissima. The sequence continues at coordinate 294,365 of CAOKZL010001196.1, read as the reverse complement.
TCCATCCATTCCTTATTAACATTAGAATGGCATGTATAGACAAAGGTGTGTGCTGTCTTTCTGGCAGTGTGTAAGTTAACAACACTGTTCTATCCAATAATGAAAACTGTTGTCTCTTCATCCACTGCGTTCCCACAGTGGACTGAACAGGTGCGTGCAGTATGTATTTAGTGATGAACACACCTGGCCATTCAGCACATTTCCCTGGTTTGGAATTGGCTTCAAGCTCACATCCATCTTTTCTTTGATTATGTGCAAGCAAATGTGTGGTTTGATCTATAAGCCAGCTCTAGTAGTATTGTCATTGTAGTTGTTATTCAGCTTGCTTGTGTAATGTCCAGAGACTTTCACCTGCGTGTGAATTTGTGCAGATCCCTCTTCATAAAAGGCACGCTATCTGTAGACTTTGGCACTGCAGAGAAGGAAGAGAAGTGCAACAGAATGGTAACATTGCCTGCAGTGCTCTTGCTGATCTACGCCTGCACTCTGTGATACTGTAGTTTCTATTCTGCTCTCTTTGCCAGTGTATATCATTCCTTGTCAAACGATTCACTGACTCCAGAGTCTACCACAGCTTAAAAGCGGTATCTTTTTGCCAGGGTTACTGCTTTACTGTCTTTTTTCCTTTTAAATTCACTCCCTGGTTTGTTTGAGCAAGAAGTGCCTGCAGCTGATAAGTAGCCATCAGTGAGGCAAAATAAAAGACAGGGTATGCAAACACCACAGGTTCTTACTGAATGTCTATCATTCAGGCTTTCAAACCTAGCACTCAGGGTGGGTCACTGTAAGATATTCTGTCCAATGCTGATCCAATATTGTTTAGGAAATTGCTACTCATGTAGAATGTTACAGGCTAACTTCATGGCAATTCCATTATTTCCCTACTCTTCCTCTGGACATTTTCAAAAGTGCTGATTTTGAGTGACCCAAACAGCAAGCCCACCCAAGATATTTTGCTGCCTGGGGCAAAGCAGCTGACTGGACCCCCAGCTCACTGAAAGTGAATAATACACAGGCAGAAGTTTTTCTTCCACTCACTGGGACAAAGTGTGTGGACATACATGTGCATGTGCTGCCCATTTAAAACACCTGTAATCAGTTGCTTGAGGTGCTCTACCTAGCTATAATGTTGTATATTAGAGAGGGATGTTTTCAGTCCATTTACAGCTTAAAAGTTCATCAGCAGCACCTTGAATTCAAGCCAGAGGTATACTGATAGCCTGTGTCATTTCTTTAAAACTGATATTATATGGTTTGCCTATGATTTTATTGTTAGCAACCTAGCTGCTTCATTTTGCATTAGCTGCTGCTTCCAAGTTGTGTTCAAGGACAGCTCAACATATACAGCATTGCAGTAGTCTACTCAGAAAGTTATTACTACATGAATTACTGTGGCTATGTCCCTGTTCAGAAAGGCTGCAACTGGTAGACTAGTGGAAGCTAGCACCAAGCAGTCTGAGCCATGCAATTCCCCTGGGTTTCCAGTGGCAGAGATGGAGTACTATCAAGTAATGCACTGGTTTCCTCAAGGGGAGTGCAACCCCATCCAGGTCAGATAACATGCTCAGTTTCTCAGATCCTGGAGCTACCAACCCACAGGGTCTTATCAAATTCAGCACCTGCAAAGCCCCACCTGACAAGAAGTAGCATTGAAAATCATCAGCATACTGACAGCACACAACTACCAAGCTCCTAATCACCTCACAAATCAGCTTCATATAGATATTCAACAGTGTATGGGATAGGATGGAATGCTGTGGCATCCTGCAATTTAATAAATGAACAGGAAATCCCCAGTACCCCGTCTTGGATTGGTCCTATAACACAATGTCCCTACTCCCATTCTGCCAGATACTAATACCCACTTAAAAAAAAAACTGCTAAAAAATCAAGGAAGTTCAACAAGGCAAATTTATCCAGCTAAGCTGTTTCCTCCAAGACCATCTAGATTTGCCCAGCTACTGCACACTGGAGGATCTTGCCCAAATAGAGGATATTAGCAACGGGACAGTAGTTCTCACATACCTCTGGTTCTTTTTAGGAAAGGATGCATTATAACCTTTTTCAAAGTAGGAGGCACCATCCTATAACAAAGTGAGGCATTTACCACCCTTTGGACCCACCCATTAAATCCACCTCCACCAGATATTGTTAGCCAACATGGCAGGCAGCAACTGAAACTGATCCCAAGAAACCTGACCAGATGGACTGCTGGATACCTTTTTCCAGATTCTGCAATAAGATCTCTGGAATAAATGTGTTGGGCAGTATGAAGAGAACGTGACAATAGAGGCAAGATCTGATTTTTTGTCAACCTCACTGAAGCATGACAGGCACACTGAATGGCCAGCCAAAGCCAGGCCATAGCTTTACAGGCTGGAACTGGGGCCTACATACATATCCCTTACAGTTGAAGAGAAGGTCTGGAATGGCCCTTGTCTCAGCTGAGTTCTGTGCTAGGGAGGCTTCATTGCAGATCTGGTTCACTCCATTACACGTGTCTCACCTCTTTATTTTGGGGTTAGGGTACAGTAGTGGTACATTAAGGATGGTAAGGATATCGGAAGAATGGTCCTCAGATAAAACTCTAAAAAAGGAAAAAGCTTTTAGAGGAAAAGCATACCATGATTCTCAGGTACATCTTTGAAATAGATTTAATACACCACGTGTACACAAAAACATGATAGAAGTTCTTACATTTGGAGGTTTCTTTAAAGGTACAGAGAGATAGTATTCATACAACTCTGACAATATTATCTGTGTTTCCAAGGTCTCCTACTTTGACCTATGACTCCCAAAACACCCGTGAAGTCTTTCTAGCCAAAATATAAAAAATAAACAGAAATGGAAGTCTCACCTCTTCCTAACCGAGCTCATTCCTACAGGAATATGCAGAAAATTGCTATCTTCTTTGTGAATGTTATTTTTCTTATTCTTTTTTTTCTTTTACCTACATTTTTTAGCAAACTGAAAAACTGTTTTCCTAAGTTACCTTCTCCAACCCAAAGACCTCCTAACGTTAGCTTGTGTTGGCCAAGTACAATGGAAATGGAGGTTCAACATGGGCACCAGTTGGAGAAGAATTCCCTAGGGCAACAGCACTGTTAAAATTATCAGTTTGCCTTTGATACATTACAGCTCACCTAATGTTTTGCTCCTGCTTCTTGTACAAGCAGAACTAAATGACACCCATCCCAGCATGTGTTTCAGATACATTTTCTTTAAAAGGGTGGTAGACACAGTAATGGCGAAGTGGAGAGTTAGCGTATGGATGTACTGCAGCATATAAAAATTGAAAAATAAATCACTTCATACAAACAGATGTACTTTGCTACTAATTATAAACCGCAGCGTGCCCTTGAAAGGCAATTCAACGCACTTTCTCCAGTTCAAACATATGTCTTTTATGCATTATCCAGATAAGAGTTGTATTTAGGTCAGCAGCAAAAGCCAGGATTTTTCAAAAGTGACTGGCTTTGGATTGGATATTGAGTGCAGAGTGTGAGAACTGTTAAAAGCAACTGATTTTTCAGAAAGTGCTAACAGCTGCCTTTTAAACAGGCTGCAATTTTTCCCCCCAAGAAAAGTGCCAGAAAACAAGCTAACTCTTCCCACTCTTAACCAAAAAACACATGACGAAAAGATTCTAGATGGAAAAATGTCTCATATTAGCTGTGGAATAGTATCGTTAATATCACTAATGCTTCCACAACATTAATTCCAGGGTACATTATAGAATTTGCTTTGTATTCAAGCACAATTTGGATTTGGGCCAGAGTGATGTTAGATGAAGGGGACAGGGAAGCAATTTCCACGATTTTTTTTCTTCTAACTACAGCATCTTGTGGATCCTGAAAAAAAAAATGTTATGGAGGCAAGATGACTTTCTCGAATAGCATGAAATGCAATGCAGCAGGGTGAGAAAGAATGACCTCTCTGGACCTTCCTTCAGTAGGAAATCTACGGAGCGTGGAATGACCAACCTGGATCCATCCTATTGTGTCTTATGCAGCTCTGGAGCCAATAAGAAGTTGGTGATTCTACTTCCATTTTTGTTTCCATTTTGGAAGAAGCCTGAAATGGAAAATGGAAGGGAAAGACAACAAAACTGTCTCCTCTTCTCAGGCAGGCAGAGACACAACTACTAGTTTCTTTTTGCTTCAGAAGGCTTAAAGGGATGGGAATATACTGACTCAATCACCAGGGGACAACTTGGTTCTCAGAACTAAGAAAGTTGCATTTTAAAAGAAATACTTATTGGTGCTGAATATTCTTTTTTCCCCTACGATTACTCTCATTATTGTTACTGGTTAGTCAATTTTTTCCTCATCACATTGCTTATTATGTTACTTACTACATTTTTACTTGTTACATACATGCTCCATAGTCATTCCACATTTTCAGCTTGCTACATGATTGTGGTAGAATTCAAAGACACAACCATGTTAGTTGAGATCAGTATGCAAAGGGATCTTATAGCACCACTGAGTCTCAAACAATGAAGTTGGTAACATAAGTTTTTATATACCTAAGTCTACAACATCTGTATGTGAAGAAATAGACTTAAATTTACAAAAGCTTATGCTACCAACTTAGTTCTCTTGATCTCAAAGGTGCTACAAGATCATTTTGCGTACATAGTTGTGGCATGACATGAGGAATTAATATGCTGCCACCTAGTCTGGAGATAATTGTTCTTTTTGTAATGGTGTTGTTGTTGTTGTATGTCTTCAAGTCATTTCTGGCTTATAATGTATTAAAGCAAAACTGAGTTCTATGGAAACTTTTCTCTTACCTTACTACTACATGGCCAAACAGCCATGTGTTCTTCTTTACAAAGTTGAAAGAGAGTCTTAATTCATAGAACATGAAGGAGATAAAGACAGGCCTACTGGCAGAATTAAAATAAAAATAAACTTTTTCCAACAGTATCCTTCTTTACCAAAGTTGTTAATAACAGCTTTAGAAGACATGACTTTAAGCTTCTTTAGAAGTCAAAGCTAGATATTTCCCGTGTACATACAGGAATATACCTGTCAACTCTAGGATAAGTCCAGAATTATCACTACCTGTTTGTTTCATAAACACAATAATTAATACTGCACATTACTACCTGCCTCTAAATTTAAACTCATATTTTAAAAAAGTGTGATATAACATCCTGACGAGAAGGACAAAAATTGGTTGAAATTTGTTTAGGGGCAAATCTTTCTGAAGACTAGCCTACTTATGTTATTTGCAATATGAGAAACAAGTACTTCTTATACCTGGAAGCATATATTGCAGGTAATAAGAGTTAAGTAGTCTTCCAGATGATTTTACCACTTAGAATCAAATTCAATTTAGCTAATATTTTTGTGATTATACTTAGCATAATGAACTATGTAAAAGAAGATCAACTTTTATACATTATTGTAGTATTAGCACATTGGACTAAGGTTAGGGAGACCCATACTAAATCCCTACTCAGCCATGAAGCTGATTGTGTGTCCTTGAGCCAATAGCTAGCTCTCAGCCTGATTTAACAGAATTGGTGTGATAATAAAATAGGAAGGGATATGCTACTTTGTGTTGCAGAGAAAACATGTAGAATATAGGAAACTGCCAGCACCTCTGCCCTTATGTTGGACTCAGTGGGGAAACATTCAGAACAAGGAATGCTCATCTTTTCTTATTTCACAAGGAATAAGAATAAGAAATTGAAAAGTTTTCTGTCAGTTGGCCGAGATTACAAGAATATTGCACTTCTTCAAAAATGAATATTCATATTTTCAGATTTAGGTGCACATACATTGTATTTTGCACACAAATATATTTTTTCCCACAAAAATGGTGTTTTCCAGAAAAGCAATATGTAAAACAAAAATTCAGCAACAAAAAAATGTGTTAGTCTTTCTGATCTTGAAAAATCTTACATCATCCAGGGTTTTTTTTTTATTTATTTTTTAAAAAAAGCTATGGTATCTAAAGGTGTTGAGACTTTCCTGTCAAGAATAAGAACATTTCTGGATATTTATTTACAGTTTTGTTCAGTATGTTTTGGAATGCAAGATGTATTTCCAATCAATGACAAAAGGCTGGAAGAACTGCTAGTCATTCAAAATCCTTGTCTCAAAGGATGAACTATAATATACAGTGTCAAGGGTTTTATATGACACTAAGTGAACCACATTCAATACCTTGTATTACAGAAAAGATCAGTGTTCTGTGGTTCTCTCTTTAACTGTTACTATTCATCTATAATAATCATTCCTCAAAACACATAGACAATGCCATGTACCTCTTAGACTAAGTAAACCTTGGGAAGAAATCCAGAGGCTTAGAGGAACAGAGAATAACATGAATGAATGTCTGTGAGTTTGCCAGAAAATGTTTCGGCTCTTAATGGCCTTAACTCAGGCCTGCAAAGCTGGTTGCATTTTTCATGCTGGAAGCCAGCCTTAAGCACAAGAGTGGGAATTATATGGGCCTCTAAAGGTAGTTTGACTGCAAGTCCCAGCAGACTTGGCCAGCAGTGCCAGTGGTGACTAATGCTGGAGTTGCAGTTCAACACAATCTAGAGGGCTGCATGATTTCTACCCCCTTTTTAAAGGTTTTTTGGATCATGTAGGCATCCTTACACAGCTTAAAAATCTGATGAAAGATGTGGATGCGTACTGCTACAACTTAGACTAAGATTGCCATGTTTGAGATGACTATGCACTTGTTAAGAGATTCATATTGGTTATTATGCTCTTCTACCCTAAATGATGTCATTTCACTAAAGGAGGTTTAATGGACTCAATGCTCATCATAAACACATCACAAATAAATTGAATTGCCATTTTATCCATGTTGAAATGTGTCTGGATTGTATTACTGTAGTACAGTGTTCTCAGGGCTGTGTAAAACAGTGGCATCATTAACATTTATAGTTCTTACTGGTAAAGAGGCAGATGACATACAGGCTACTAAATGATCTTGTAATTCAATTGCTGGCGCATTAGGAACTTTAACATATTAAGGCTTGTGATATAAGTTTCAATCCTGTAGTCTGTCAGTAACTAACAAATGCTGAATTATCTCCATCCTTAGGCATACACCATTGGAATCCATTTAAAGTGCTTAATGATGTATTAATAAACCATGATTTTCCAGCAGAGTTTTCTGAACTCCACTCACTGGCGCCAGTGTCAGGGCTGCCAATCAAATTAGAATGTCATCATTCCCTCAGTAAATAAAGGTTAATTGGATGTACAGCTGAAAGGATCGTGAACATAAGAAAAAAAATTGTGATAGGCCTGTTCTAGTTTAGAGGATGATGACTTATACTTAACAGCTTTTCTTACATGTTTCTAGCACTGTTTTCTTTCATCATATCTCTAAGGATAAACCAGCTTTTTCAAAGCTTTTTAAAAAGGCGTATTTGTTAAATGGCTTCCATTTCATATTGCAGCCATCTCTACAACTATCTTCTGATACAATCACTTTACCTCTTCATATGTTTTATCTCAGAGGAAAGATTGGGTCTATTTATGGAAGAAGGGGAACACACTAAAACCAGCACCTCATGATAAAGCATCTTAAGGATCCTGGCTGTCTATTTCTTTTGATTTTATTGTTTCCCATCTATTACTTTAAAAATTAATGAGCTGCACACCAGAAATTACGTTTATTTTATTGCTTCCCACTAAAGACCACTGCTCGTAAATCAGCCAGTTATCCCTCTTCTGCCAAATAGAAGGATATTCACAATCCTTTTAGTTTACATTGTTTACTTTCTGTAATTTGGAAACCTGCTTTTAATATCTTCCTCAATCCAAACTCATTTTAATAAATGAGATGGGAAGGAATTATCAGTAGATAAGAGAAGCATTTCCACAGTGCCAGTAATGTCCTCCAATGATATATGCATAACCAAAGATGAGCATAAAATTACAAGTCCATTGAATATTTCTTTCCTCCACTGCTACTCTCTCTGCCAGTAAGTCTCCTTTTGGTATCTGACAATAGTGTCGCCCTCATTAAAAGCGCTAATTTCATTGTATAGATTTGTTTACATATTTTTCATTGATTTATTGCACAACCCTTTCGTAAAGTGTATTTAATTTCCTTTAATTACTGTCATACTCACTTTGATTGAATGGGCAGACATTACTGCTTTAGGGTTGTCAGGTATCCCTTATCATAAGAGAGTCCCTTATTTGAAAGTCAGAAAGTTTGTCTCTTATAACACAGGCATGTGTTTTTATTTCAAGAGATATCCCTTGTTTGAGGACTGGAAAGCTTTTCTCTTTATGTAGAGTGAACATAATGCCCCCTAAATCCTGTATTCTGGGGTGTAGGCCTTTCATAAAGGCATAAATGTGTGCATCATGTTGTTTATGAATGTGGGCAATCTGTTAATTTTACAGAGAAGCATATGGATAAGTTAACTGAAATCCATATTTCCATTTGGTATTTTTGAAAAACACAGACTTGTTAGCAGCTACATCCTGACTGCCAGCCCTGCATGTCATGAATGTCAGCTGTTCTTTATAGCTACTTTAGAAACCTGGCAACACCACATTGCTTCACTAACTGCAATTGAGAGGAAAGGGGAGAAATGCACACATGGGTCTGGAAATTGTTGTTGTTGTGGTGGTGGTGGTGGTGGTGTTTTGGTGTTGTTTCTGATTTATGCTGCCCCTATGTTGGTGTTTTCTTGGCAAGATTTGTTCAGAGAGTGTGTGCCATTCCCTTCACCTGAGCCTGAGTGAATGTGACTTTCACAAGGTCATCCCATTGGTTTCAAAGGCTGAGCAGGGATTCAAAACTGACTCTGCCAGAATTCTAGCTCAATATTCAAACCACTATATCACTTTGGCTCAAGTCTGGAATATTAACCCAAACTTTCATCCCAGTTAACAAGGTGGGACAAAAAAAAAAAAAAAAATAGAGAATGAGGAAAACTTTTTTTAAAAGGCCTTTTACTGATGTAGCTGAGGTCCTTTCCTCACCTTACCTTTTTGTGGCGCTGGGGCACGGGATCGCGCAAGCAGCCTCTTGCAAGAGGTTCTCACTTCCCCACTGCTTTACCTCTGCAGCTCCTGCTGGCAAGTAGGCAGCGTGAGGAGTCCTCCTCTTCCTTCCGCAGTGCAGCCTGGGATTTTCCCAGGCTGCACTGGGGCAGGAAGTGCAAGTGCCGCAGCTCTGGAGGCTCTGCACGCATGGTAAGTGCACGCAGGGCCCTGGAGTGATGCATGATCACATACCATTTTCGGCTACAAGCCAAAAATGAAATAGTGTGCGATCAGCGCCTCCTGGCCCTGGCAGAGTTTCAAGATAGAGACAGTATCCTGAATTTCAAGATAGAGACAGAGTGAATCACTAATAGACACTTAAGTTTCAGGTTATATTACCTCTGAGAACTTAGATCGAAAACTGCTTACCATTTCTGAAGACAAAATCATAGCTAGAAATCAGCATGTGACAGGGGTTTACTTCTTTCTTTCACAGATTGGTATAGCAGTTTGCCAACTGGGTAAAGCGCTCTTGTCTTTTCCGCACAGCTTTGCCTTACTCCTTATAATACCACTTTTGTGTAAAAGAGTGATACCTTTCAATGATTATTTAGAATCCCTTTATCGCTCTATGGTAGTGTGTTTTCTGTGTGTCTTTAAATACTGAATACAATTCAGCCTAGTCAGCATTTATAAAAAATAAACAGCAATATTTATTAAGATAACATACAGAACAACGTATTGTCGTTCATACACAGATCAAAATTAATAATGTTTTTCAGAGTGCTTTTAGACAGGTTTCTTATGTCTTTAAATTCTCCTATAAGCACAAGTTTACTAAACAGCCCTTTGGACACACCTTCACTAAAGAATCAACTTCCAATTTAGGTCACACTTTTTGATAAGATTCTATAGTGTTTTAATCACTCTTCTGCCTCTCACTAGGCTTCCCATGAGAATTAAACCCTGCCCACACAGGCCCTCCCTGGCTGACTGAGGGACTTCACTCCACAGCTCTTTCTGGTAAGAACTCTCGCTGACAGAACTGCCAAATGACAATCAGTGTTTGCTTTAATGTATCTTTTCCTTTCAGTCACCAGCCCCTACCGCAAACTACTGAGCAGGATTTCTCTCCTGAGGAGCTATTCTGGTTGCCTGGCAACCTGTTTCTAGGTTGCTCTGGCACTCTGGATAGTCACACTCCCAAAACTCTGTCAAACAGGGATATGCCAGCCATTCATTCATTCATTCATTCATTCATTCATTCATTCATTCATTCATTTATGTGTTAGCCCTCTTTTCTTCTAGCACAAGATTCAAGGTAGCTTATAACAATTTAAACAAAATGCTTGTACAACTATTAATAAAATATTGAAAAAGCAGTTTAACACAAGCTTAAATACACAAGTTAAAAACAATTCAGGAATAAATTTAAAACATAATAAAAATGTACAGACACAACATACTCCATTAAAAGCTTCATCTGCTTCAACAAGTTCAAATCAAAGGCCTGCCTATATAAAATAATCTTTACCTGCCAGTAGAAAGACAGTAAGGAGGAGGCTGACAGAATCCTGTACGCATTTCTTCACCCATCACCATTTGAACAGTCTCCTCCTAAGCTGTACCCACACTGCACAATTACTCATTGCCATGGCACCTTCCTATGGAATTTTAGGATTTGTAGTATGGAAAGGTATTTAAAATTCTCTTCTAGAGAGGTCCAGTCCACTTCCTTGTACTACAGTAATAGAAAGAACTCTAAGCATCTCACCAAACTACAACACTCAGGATTCCATAGGATAGAGTCATGGCAATTAAAGTGGCATCAAGCGACCATAAATATGCAACATGGATACATTCAAAATTTTCAAGAGGTTCTTTCTCATTGAACCCCTGGATAGCGTTGTAAAGGTCTGTATTCCCTGAAAGCAGTATCAGCTTATGAGGGCCACCCTCACATACCTTCAGTTTTATCCTGGGGCAGAGACGGAGAAAACACATGGACCTCCTGGTTACAGGGACATATGCAACTAGCTTTGCTGCAAAGAATGACACATATAAAAAGTAAAGAAAGGAGAAATAGTCCTCTTCCAGCCAGAATATTGGAAGGATTAGTCACTGCTTGTTGAAGACAGGTGCTCAGGATATTGTCCGTGAAAGCAACATTACAGTGCAGCAGTGGTTTATGGCACTGATGGTAATATCATGCTTCTGCTTGTCTCTAAGTTAGCCAGGGCAGGGTCTTTTTCTCACTTATACTGAGTAACATTCCACAAGATTTTTATTTCTTGTTACTCTAACTATAAAATGATGGCACACTCCTTCAAGGATTATAGGGCCTCATGAACTGTAGTCCCATAGTCTCAAACAAAGATTTCTGAATGTAAGTGGATAACATTTAGAACTGAATTCCAATGATTGTTTTCCACTTAGAAAGAGAAAGAATTTGCTTCCTATTCTTGGACACGAGAATGGTACAAAAAAAGGAGAATCTCTGTAACTTAGTTCCGCATCCTTGGTGCATTGGCTTGCAGTGAGCTCTCTGGACAAACAATTAAAATATTTGACAATTAGCATCTACAAAAGAACCTGTGGGAAGAGTCCCAATGTTACAACAAGATTCAGTTTGCTTACTTCAAATATTCATTTTAACTGGAACATTGCATGCACACGCATAGATGCTGTGTCAAGGTTGGAATCATACAATGTAGAAATGAATAAAATGAAGTGTTTGTTCTATAGTCATAGTATTTCCATAGCATGAAATGCTGGTCTAAGGTCTTTCTTTTGGCAGAGTGGAAGAGATAAGGAGGAAATGAGTTTTCACAAAGATGTGCTCTATTCATTTATAAATGGAGCCTCAAAGAATCTAAAGCTGTTTGATTTGTTTCAGTAATACAGTTTAACACAGCAGCACAATTCACACCATAATGGTACCTTTATGGTATCACTGAGAACTCCTAAATTCAGTAGGACCAAATTACAATCTGGAGCCTTGGGAGAAGAAAGAACTAGACTTAGAAATAGCATCTCTTTTCAGTGTGTTTTGTCTGATTTTAATTTTTGTTCTCTTAGTGGTGGTTTGGAGGTATAGTGAGATCTCAGACATTTGCTACCAGAGCAAACACTGCATTTAGCCTTAATGATACAGTAAGGTAGCAGATAAATGGGTCTCTAGAGAAGGAATTGATCAACTCAGGTAGCTGCAGTTCATCTTGTTTGTATTGCTCCTTTGTCTTCTTATCAGGCCTACCTTCTACACCACATCAGACTGCAGGAAATGCCTTCCAGAGTACTTTTTACTGTGCCTATTCTCCTTTACATAGATTTGCACAATATCATACCCTCCAATTGTCCTTGTTCTGCAGGGATGGATCCAATTAATCCCTTCCCATCTCACTTTCTTAGTGGTTTTTAGAATGTCTCAGTCTCCCTCGCTCTCCCTGGCCCATCACTTTTCCCCTTTGTTCTTTGCTTACTTCAGTTGCAGCAAACCAAGTTTAATTCACTTTTCAAGAGAGAGAACATCAGCAATAGATTGCTGCAGCGTCTTCTAGCTATAGAACAAAACATCATGTGCTGTGTGACCTTTCATGGGGTAAGAAAAAGAAATAGACACTAATCTTCTCTATGTGCCAAGGATAAACAGTGCCACAAGCAAGAAATTGTAATTCCTTGAGGTCAATCTTTGAGATAAATTTTCCTGTCTGCTTTGAAAAAAAAAGTTTTGCTTTGTTTTGTTTTGTTTTGTTTTGCAAAGCCATGTCCCTTTACCTTAACAATGGAATCGTACACACATATATGCAGAAGTAAATCCCAGTGAGTTCAGTGGAACTTGTTTGTCAGTAAATGTGTATAGGTAAATGTGTATAGGATTATAAAAAGGAGGAAGGAAGGGAGAGATAAAAAGGAGAGGAAGAAATGTGGCAGCACTTTTAAGACCAGCTGGGTTTTGTTTTTTCATGAGCTTTTGTAAATATAAACCAGCTTCTTTGGATGCAGTACAGAGTGGTATTAAGGCTTTAGGATTTTATAGGATTATAGTCTGAGGGCTTTATCATACCAGCCTGTTGTCTCACAGCAACTGCATTATTTAAGGAAATGAAAATATACCAGTATAGAAATAGTCACTATCACACTGATCTGCAATAATGCTATGCTGCTGGTTTGCTGATGCTCATTCCCTTAATTGGTCTTCCACACCACCACACTGACTCTGCCTTTCTTCTCCGTCTGCACTAGCTAGCACATGCACTATATTTTTTCCGGGTTTTTTTATTGCACAATTTCAGCATGTTGGGAGACTTTGGGCTTTTCCGCACTTTAGGGGGAAACGGGGCAGTCTGTTACTCACCAGACTGGCATGCTCCCCTCCAACGATCCACAATGATCCAGAGCAGCGCACACCCGCACTACACACTCTCCGGAGATGAAAATGGAGGCTTCTGATTGGCAGAGGCTCTCCACCAACCGGAGAAGCTCGCCAGCCGGAAACCTGCTGTTGGCGCGAGCCTGCAAATCTACACTTAGGACAGTGACGGACTGGGGTGCGCCAGGCTATTGAAAGTCTTCTTTTAATCAGTCTTTCAATAGTACGGGGAACCACCAGTTCTGGGTATTCCGGAGTGGGCTGAAGTCCGGACAAACATTAAGTAGTCTGGACCCAGTTCGCCCCCAAGTGTAAACGTCCAGCCCCGTTTTAAATATAAAATGTGGAAAAGGCCTTTGTCCCCATCATTTTGGCATTGTGTTTTCCTGTTGTGATGCCATTTTGGCATTTTGCTCTTCCCGAGTCTCATAGTGGTGCAGTTGTGGTGTGCTGGCAACCACCACAGCAGCATAAGTGTACAATTATACCATTTAAAAAAAAAAAAAACATACTGAGGAACAGAGTAATGCCCTTTCCGCACCAGACAATTAGAACAGGGCAGTGCGTCCTCTCACGGAGGTCGTCTGCACCTTGGAGTGGACTAGGAGAGGACTACTTACCAGAGATCCGCACCTCAGTCTGCTCTAAAACGACCCCAAGTGGTCCTCCAGAGTGTTTTTGAAAGACCGGAAAAACAGGTCTTTATTTTCCTGGAATGCACCATTGCATTCCTGCTCCCTTGTGCAGATTCACAGGCTCGCACCAATGTGACCCTGCGATCTGCAGAGGATGGGCTTTAGGCGTGGCAAGCTTCAGTGGTTGGTTGGGACCCACAACCAACCAGAAGCTGCCATTTTGGAAGCTGGAAGCCGTCATTTTGGAAGCTGGAGCAGTTCCAATCTACAGATCTCTCACTGCTCTGATTCGCCCTGGACCAAGGAGGAGGCCTACAGAAGGGCTTCAGGGACAGTCCACATTACTTCAGACCCCAGAAGAAGCTGTAGGTAACGGCATGGACCGATTCCCTTGCCTCATGCAGAAAGGGCCTATAAGCAATATTATTCACCTGTCCCATGATGTCCTCTTTGTCCAGACACTGGAAGTACAATATGTTCGCCCTGCTTGGAGTGAGAGGCACCACATGACTGCTATAATATTGGAACTGCAGTGGAATGACACCATCACACCAATACACAATAGTGGAAATACAGCGTTATTAGAACCATTCATGGGTATTTCCTGTGAATGAAAAGAGACAACCCAATAATAATGTGAAAGCAATTCAGCAACAGGAAAGTGATGATGCCATGTAACAAGGAGAGATCAAAAACAGAACTATGCCAGTGTGATCATGCAACAAGTCAGTGTATGAGATAAAAGCCCTGAGACATTCTAAAAGGCAACTAGAATATATGTATTTCTTTCTTATGATAACAGTTCCACCAGTGTGTTTTCACCGTGAACTGGCCTGGCCTTTGGTAACCTTTAGATATCGTTTTGATATCATAATTCGGCCCTGCTCTGCCACCAGCCAAGTGTTTGTGAGGCCACCAAACAAGTGCAAAGCTAGGCATGGCTATTATTCTGCTGAGTCACATTTATTTACCAAGGCAAGCCAGAGACTGCCAGATCTGCTTTAGGAGACTTCCCCAAACAAACACCTTCATTACAGATGCGTACTAAAACAAAGAGACCTCTGCCCCGAGAGGGCATCCTGGCGAGCTAAGTGCTCAACTGCCGAGCTAGCCGCATTTACATACTGGCCATACTATTGTCAATTCGGTCTATAACTCAATCATGTAAATTCTGACCTTTCGGAGACATTGTCTCCAGCCCAAAACTCATTGTTTTACCCAAGACCAGACTAGCCCACGGTCATGCCTTCCCTTAATAAAAACCCCGAGTCCTGAGAGTTCCTCGGACTTCGCCGGAGGACTTCACCGGACTTCCATCCCATCTTGCTGCCGCTTCTTCTGCGAATTCCCTCAGCCACCATGCTGGGTTTCCTTCTCCCCATTGGATCCTTCAGGACTGCAAGATTAGTGACATATCACCCATCCCCCTAAAGCTCTATTTCCTACTTCTAGTTAGGAAGTGTGTTTGTGCTTTTCTTAATAATTGCTTAATAAATCTCATTGCTGTTTTGAACTATTTTGCCTGCTCACTGACCCAACGCTGTATACATAGGGTAAAAGATCCCCGCTACGTTACCCTGCCTCTCATTAGCCAAGAGAGTGCTCCAGCTAATTTTCCTCATCTTGTTATATTTGTTTTGGTTATTTGGGCATCCCTCCCGGGATCCTCAAGTCACAGGGTAACAAGTGGATTTACACTGTGTTTCTTCTCTTGAAAATCCCCACTCACCATTTAGCCATTGCCATTCTCCCCAGCTAACCAGTGACTGGTGCAGAGGTGAGGGGGGGAATCAAAGAAACATCTGATTATGTCCCGAAATGCTTTAGCAGATGATATAATCACTCAATGTCCAACTATAAGACACAGCCAGACATTTTTTCTGATTCCTCCTTCATCAGCCACTGAATGCACATGCGCTGGGCTATTGAAGCAAAACCTATTTTCCATAGAAAATAAAAGCTGACATACTATGTATAAGGCTCTCTCGCTTAGGAATGGAGGAAAATCCACCAAGTTCATCTTCCTCTATTTTGCCTTTCTGAAATTAGATAGATCAGTGATTCCCAGTGTGGGGTGTGTGTACCTTCGAGGGATATGAACAAGGACATTTAAGAGTACATTAAAAAAAAGAGGAATGGCAGAAAAAGTGCAAAGCATAAACATTCTCAGAAGATGTTGAAACTCCATGAGGTTCTTGATTGCCCACAGCATTGGAGTTCCTGTTCTGGAAACTTAGGGGAAGGGGGTAGGGGAATCATAGTGATAAAGAGAAGAGTGACCCACAAACTGAATTTCCAGTTGCCATTGGCATGCAAAATTTAAAAAGAAGGGTCTTTCTCACACGCAAATGCACACACAGCATTCTATTCGAATTGCCATGACTCCAGTCCCACCCACACTAGATGGCTTTTCAAGTCATGCACACACATTCCCTTCTCTCCCTTTTCCTTGTGTCCTTATCCACGAGGAGATAGAGAGAGAGAGAGTACTTAGTGGAGACATCCAGTTCCACCATGAATCCATCTGAGGGAGGGATGCACAGCAACAGTTTTCTCCCCATGCCTTTGACTGGGAGCAAACTGGATCCTAAGACCACAGAGAACATCTATGTGGGCAAAGGGATGCAATGGGATGGAGATGCCTGAGCAGGGTGCCTGGTCTAATACCCTGCCTTTCCTTCTGTAGGGGTAGGCATAGCTCCTCAGAGCTCTCAGAAACTTCCTGATAGGGCTTTCTTCCTCTCAAAAAAGTAGAGAATGTAAGTGAAAAAATGTTGAAAAGCACTGGCCTAGATGATGAGACAGAGGGGTATAAGTAGAAGTACACATATCTGGAGAAAACATAGGCAAAGCCACACTTTAATCAATGAAGAAAATCTATACATTAGGTGATAAAAAAAATCATACATTATTATAAAATGTACAAAAATATTCATAAATTTCTTTGTTGGGCTTGGGTGAGAGTAGTGTCTCACAATTTAATAGTGAAATCAACAGTGGAATGGAGAGAAGATCAATGCATATTGAGAAAGGAGACAGATTTTCACATTCTTACTTTTATCATGCATTGCTATTTTTGGTTTTACTCACACAATATAAGAGGATGGTGCCTAATACCATCTGTCAAAAGTTGTAGAATATGCCAGTATGCTACCACAGGCTCAAGGACTGGAGCCATAGTTTATTATGTTCAATAAAGAAATATTAGCCCAATAAATACTATGTAGATGTGCGAAACTGGAAATACAGACTGTCATTTTAAAACATTTGGAACCATTTTTTCCTTATTCCTATTCTTCTTTTGGTCTTTTCAGGGTTTTTTTTTTTTTAAATCTTTGGGCAAGTGCTTTCACCATTCCTATCTTTTTCTGCTGTCCAAATCATCTTTTTGGGAAGTTGCGCTTCCTGTCTCTGATGGACAAGAGGAGCTGTTACCTGACCCAATTGATTTTCTGTCTCTACCTTGCATATTTTCTTTGCTAGATATATTCTATATTCTATATCCTAGATATATTCTATTTTAATACTTTTAATACCCTCTGGACTGCATTGCTTTTATTACTTAAATATTTCCTTTCTTTGCTTCCTATCATTCTTGCTTCCTAATGTCACTTTCACCTTTCCCACCTTTCATTCTCTATTTCTTTCTAGCAAGTGTTTGATAATTATCTAACAAACAATATCTTTATTGGGTGATCCACAAAGCATAAACTAAAGTAAAATAAAATTAGCATTAGAGTTCACCCAATCAAGGTTGCTAATGGAGTCAAAATTTTATTACCTGACTTTTAGTGCTCTTTGACCCTATTATTCACATGGCCAGTAAGGTAAGTGGCCTCTTCTTGCATTGAAACTCCTCAATACCATTTTAACTATCAGCATTTCAGACAGAACGTATGCCTGTGACTCTAACGTTGCCTTCATTTTTCTCCTGCGCGATTTTTAAAATCTTTGCTTGATGAAGAAGCCAGTGAAGGTTTGAAAGCTTACATGATTTATTTTATGCTTTGGAGTTGGCCCAATAAAGATGTCACTGCTTATGGATTAAAAAAAAAATCTTTAACAAGACCAACCACATAATAATACAAAAATTATGGGGTTATAAACATTGAACAACCAAATCATTAAAATATTATACCCATCACTCTATCTATTATAAAATTTTACCCTCATATAGTACATCTCAAGCAAACCTTCCTTCTTTGAAAACTTACCAGTTTTATTTACCTAGTTCTCCCATTTTTCTCTTCTATTTTCCCTCTGTACTTATTACAGTCATGGTCCCCAACCTAACTTTCATGTAATTAGTTAGGCATCCCCAATCACCATTGAATTGATTTAATGTTCTATTATTTCCTAACGCTTGTGGACTTCCAATTTTGTTTTATTGCGCGGCATGGCCAACACAGCTACCCCTAAACATATTATTTTCCTGTTAATTATCTGTTTCTGTTATCATGACTAAGAGGTTGTAATATCTCAGGAACATCCCCCGGAGATAGCACTATCAACAGGAAGGCGTATAAAGCAATATTGTACATTATCTTGTCCCTTTCATCTACTATATAAAAGTCACTTTGTAAGTGATCTTGTCTGTTTGTCTGCATCAGGTGAGTGCAGATCTCATAAGATTGGCTGTGTGAGACAAGAAGACCCCATATGATTGGCTGGCTGTGAAGATTTTATGGAATCCTGGGGTTGGCAGTTCAGGGAGTGGCCTTTAGAATTCTCAGCCAGAGAGCTCTGAATAGGCTGGTTGCTATGGAGATGAGGCCTAGCAGCAGGTCTCCACACGAACCCAATCTCTGTATGTTAATAACTGAATACAGGCTAAATTGGGGAATGTGGGCAAAAGTTACAGGTACTGAACAACACAGTTTGGGGAGACACAAGATCTCAAATCTGTGTGTTTCAACTGGATCTAACTCCTATGGTAAGGTAAGGTAATTCTTACTTTACAAGTGTTACCTATGAGAAAATAAAATCCTGGGCAACACTGGGTAAATATGCTAGTTTTCCTTAGAAAGTTTCGGTCCGTTGGCATATAATAGAACCTAGTCACTAATTCAGTCATTTCAAAATGGTGACAGGAGATTTGTTAGTAAATTGAGTTACTTACTAGTAGAAGACACTGGGGACAACATGTGAAAGCATGCTGTTCATCTCGGGTGAGTACTCACTGACTAATAAAGTCATAGCCATGCTTATAAATAAGAACATATTCAGCACAAATATTTGTCATACCTTAAAGTTATTTCTAATAACTATGAATTTGTACATTTTGTCATGAAGGTTAACTTTCCCATTGTCACTGTAACTACTGTCTTATGTGTTGGAAGACATTTTCTGCACGCTGTAAAGGCACTAAGGTAATATGGGTTAAATACATCTACACTTCTACATTCTTTTGGTGGACAAGATTCCCCACCGCTTGCTTAATTCCTTAAGTGGTTTTTTATTTGCTCTGCCCAGCATTCAATTTTTACTGAATTCTGGTTTACCTACAAGAAATGCAGTTTATATATTCAATATTCAATATCTTGCCTACACTTGCTTCTATTTCCTCTTCTCTTTCCAAGCTACCCATACAAATGTGAGCATTGATATGTTTGCTAAAATCCTGCCCTGAAATAATAATATATCAATTTACACCCACAAAAATCATGTATCAGTTGAACATCCCATACTTTTTATTCATGTAGGTGTGCCTATCTGATGTACCCATTGGATCCTATATGTGGGGGGGGGGTGCATAAAAAGAACCTTGACAGAAGCACACATACAATTGCCTCAATCCTGATTTCTTCAGCAGTGTTTTATCAAGGCACACAGAAACTGTTGGCACAAGTGTGGAAAAACAACAATGAACTCCAGGAAGTAAATTGGGAATTCTCTCCCATAGTCAGAAACTGGAGTAATTAAGAATGTTCAGTGTTTCAGAAGTGAGACCTTGTTAACAGACTGTGCACCCCCATCCATGATATAGTTTAATTGGCAAATATTAATTGGCATGAAATATAAATTATATCCTGCTATGGCTGGGAAACTTGCTGGCAAAGAGGAACTGACAGCACATGTGTGTTGCAAAATTAGGTAAGATCAGGACCTCAGGGCATGGCTAGATTGTAGTCAAGGAAGCTCTGGTGATAACAGACTTGCAGATATCTCTCAAAGATTTGACCTTTAGAAACAATAGTATCTGGAACTGCTTTCATGGACTGAGTGTCTTTGACCCTCTTCCTCTATCCACCAAAATTCTCCTTTTGTCCCTTTGTCTGTCCTGTCATTAAGAAGCTATCACACGCTATCAGTTCTTTGTCACCCAATGCTAAGACCATTAGCTTATTCTGGACTCCACTGTCTACTCCACCAGAGAGCCATTAACACTCTCCTCCGCAGGGTGGAAAAAGAGTATTTAAACTTTGGCTCTAAGCCAGATAGCTTATAGTACTCTGAACATAGGCCATCACTCTGTGGCTCCGATTGCCGTTCTGGTACTACCCTCAGACTCTTAGTGTGGGCCTCATCACTTTGTCTTTTCTCTCCAGATAGGTAAATATCACCCACTTCACCCTAACTTCCCACTGCCCAATCTTTTCTCCCTTTCCTTCAGTTAGCCTTGCACAATTGCAAGACTGCTTGGATCTTCTGTGTGAGAAAGATTGCTAATTCTCCCAATAATACAAATATTCTTTGAGTCTCCGGTTGGTGTTCCTACGTTAGTACCAGTATACACATGGGTATAATATCCTGGTAGGTTACCCCCCTTTCGTAGATCTCCCCTTTGAGCTAATATTCTCTCCTGTTCCACTGAGGTACTGGCATTGCAGATGGACCTCTGAGTCACCCATGTTTTGAGGTAACAACTTCCTAATTTGGAAATCAAAGAGGATAAAAATGAAATCTCATAAAGGATTGTCCTGGAAAAATTGTTAGCTTTTTATGGACAGGACAAGTAAGAAAAGTGGTGTATCTAGTTGATGCCATATGTTTGCTCAGGGTTAGATTTTAAAAAATGGGTGGAACTCCAAGATACTCTGAGGTTCTAGAAAAGTTCTCTAACCTAACATATTCTCCTTTTTGCTTAGGCCTGCTGCTTCTGTCTCTAAATTAGATGCAATATTTCTAAGTGCATTTAAGCAGACAGTATAAAGTTTGACACCATTGAAACTTTGATCCAGACAAAAGGTCTAAAAGAGCATCACAGAATATGTGATATATGCTGTTTCCTCCCCATTCTTTTGCTCTTCCCACTCTATGTTTTCAAGTTTATTTCTCCTTCCTATCTCTATTGGAGATAAGGCCCTAAAGGCATGAACTGCTTTCCCTTGTGCTTTGCTAGAATTCCCCTAACTCATTGTAATTGTTTCAAGCATCTATCAGGGCACATTCACTTCTGCCAGGAGAACAAAAATGCACAGGGTCATCTTGAAACTTGACCTCAATACCAGACAAACAAAAAAGACAATTGTGGCACATAGGAAGGACAAGTCTGGGTCCCTCTGTTTATCTCATTCACCTTCTACATTATTATTTTCTTTCCTCCTTTTTCAAGAACACTTTGGGATTTTTCTTTCTTTTAGTATCTATGAAAACAAATCTGTCAAAAAGTTACCAATGAGATGCGTATTGTGAGTATTCACACTGTGCCTGCATCATAGTAAGGGTCTATTGGACAACATGTTGGTTTTGTCATTTTACATAGAGCATAGATGTAGCTGTGTACTATAGTGATAGTTGGTCCTTTCCTTTTGTCAGGGTTAAGGGTGCATGACCCTCACAAAAGATGAAAAATATGAATATCTTCCCCCTCACATCTGCCTGAGTGAGTGAGCAAGGGAATTCAAACAAGTGTGATCCTTCCCTCCTACCATTCCCCATCCCATTGCCTCCCCACCCGCCTGCCCAACTGTGAGGAAATGCACATGCTTGCCTTCCCTCCTTCCACTTGTCTGTCCCACACACACATATGTGAGTGAGTGCATGAGGGAAGTAGAGGCACCAGTAAATAATCCATGGATAATCAAATCCAGAAAGGTCAAACTCACAAATATGGAGAGATGATTGTAGTTACTTGTAATTAATGCTTTTTTAAAAAAAAACAAAACAAACTCAAGTATATTAACATTGCAGTTCAACAAGAGAGAAGTTCATTCCTGATGCAATGTATTGGTGACTTTTCAGTTACTTTAAAGGATGTGTGGCCTTACAAAATGTGAAGGAAGAATGCCATATGATTTAATTGCTAGCTCAGGTTGTGCCTTGTGCTCTACTGTGTCTCTTGAGGCAATGTCAAGTGGACAGAAGGACCAGTGACATCTGATGGCTTCCAAGTCAGAAGCCTGATGAATCTGCTCAGAATTTTGTCTGAATTTTAAGTTACCTATCAAATTGCCTCATCCCATCCTCCAAACAGGTTCTTATTTGTTTCAGCATCCTGGATAGCTCCTTTAAAGTTTAGACTAGAACCCAGAACAAATTATTGTTTAATTGACATGGAAGCCAGTAAGGATATTATAATGGTAATGAGATTTTCTCTCATTCTCTCTCCCTCTTTTCTTTTTTTAAGTACTCATGACAGGATTCTTGATTCTATTTGGAAAAGTAAAAGTTTTCTCCACACGTTAGGTACAGTACAGTTTGAAACTTCACACTTAAAGATCTTACAATTGAGCTATTCATATTTAATAGCTGATATGCAGTGATACAACTTCTACATTTGGAAATTGGTTTATCTGTCTCTTTGTTTAGCTTCAGTAGAATTGAAACTGTTAAGTCCTTCACTGTTAAATTCTAGGCAGTTAGTAATGGAAGCTGGAGGAAGAGCACAGAATTGTGGATGAGTATTGAGTTGGCACTGAGCTCATTGGAACTGTTGTACTGCTCACTATGAGCACAGAGACTGGCTTCATACTTGTGTGGAAGGAAGGATTTTTTGACATTCCTTTTGGGCCTGTAATATAATTTAGCCTTAGAACTCCTAGAATTTTCCTTAAAGAAGCAGTAAGTATGTAGTCTCTTGGGTCATTGTGCCTTTTATGCATGGGATTTACCTAGGAATTTTAGTAACCTGTATTTTGTGGAATGATAGAAGATCCTGCCCCTGATTCTCCAGATTTTTCCAAGATTGCATGTTTGTCAATTTATGTTTTTCAAGGGTATAGCATGGTAGAGTCTGATCCCCAAGGTTCATGCTGTCCCCCACTCACCAGACACCCAGATGCAGATCCTTCTTTACCGAGAGAGCACCCAGTCCTTCCATGGCAATCTATTTATTCTATGACCAGTGGTAAACGGCTCATTTTTCTATCTGATGACACCCTGAAGAACTCAAGATGTTGTCTACTCAGAACTCTGCTTTGGAGAGATAGGAGAATACATCCTACAGTTCTACTTGTAGGGGAAAAAAGCAAGAGATCTGTCATAAGGTTGTGATTTCTGACATTTATTTATTTGCTCGTTTAATATTCTACTTTTTTCCCAACATGAAAGCTAAACATTAATTAATTAAAAACAATTAAAAACACATTGCTCTCATACAGCCATTAGCCGTAGCATCCTGTTTTGTACTATATTATAACCAGGGGAATATCCTTTCAGGTACCCCAGGACTAATTCTGATATCTATTTGGATTTTTTGTTTTTTATTGAACGACAACACATTTAAAGTAAGCATGACCTTCCAGATGTTTTTGGACACAACTCCCATCAACTATTGACCAGGTCATCTGAGAATAATGGAAGAATGATGGAGGGACACACATTCCCCATCTCTAACATGCTTCAAGCAAGTAATTGAAAGGGGCGCAGTTCAGTATTTATTCTGCACAAAATTTGCACACGGTTGTTTTGTGCATGAAACAATGTTATTTCTCCAGAAAATACTGTTTCTAGACAGAAATATTATTACCTGTGCAGAAAAAGTTGTCTAATTTGACCTCACCACAGAGTACCCATCATCCAAACATTTCTCTCTCCAAATACAACATTGTTTCCAGGAATCCATTGCTTTAATATCTAAAATAAATCTGGAAATAACATCTAAACAGCCATAACATTAAAGAGGGATTTTAATCATGCTTTGGAATCCTTAATTCAAACTCACATAACAAGGTGGTTTTGTTTTTTTTCTTAATTGGCTCAACAGCTTTTTCTTAAATAAAACAAGATAAACATGTTGAGGTTCCTCCCGAACTTTCTGTTAATGCTGAAGGACACTGTCTTATATCTATTCAGGATGTTGGGTTTGAGTATTTTAGCTCCACACTCATTAATCTAAAATGTATTCATATTCACCTCACTTTAGGAATAGGACAAAAAGCAATCTTTTCCCAGTTTTTGTCAATGTGATGATATAGTAGAAGAGTTTTCAAGAAGGTGTTTTGAAAGATCTTCTGAATAAAGATATGTTATAATCATTTAGTCCTCTGACATTTGTAAAATGAAGACTTCTACCATTTTTCTCATTGCTTTGCCTCTATATCAGTAAAATTCCTTATAAGTGGGATTGAGAGACTCATTCTGTACATGTTTGCACATCTACTTATCTAGTGGAACTACATTATTAGATTGTCTCATCAAGCACGTGACTCTTTGGAAAGAACTTTGAAAATTACCACCCATCCCATTTGTAGGGATAATTTGTTTCTATATTCAACAAATTAGCAGTGCATACCATCAAACAAATTATGCTTCTGTCAAACTCCAGTATTTAATTAGCACTCACATGAGACGAGCAGGACTGCAATGATGCTTCCGTGTGACATCGTCGTGGTCCTGCCCATCTCATGTTGCCAGCCAGTGTGATCACAGGGTATATAATTGATGGAAAAAGTCTGTCAATGGCCCCGATTGTGCGAGGCCTCCATCACTGCTGGCCATGTAGAAGGCCTGGAAGTGCAATCACACACTTCCTTCCCTATGCTAGGAAGAAGGCTGGCTGCAGTGTGCTAGGAAGAAGTGTGTCCCTCACGCTCCCTTCCACAGGCAGCTGGGTGGGTGCAGAGGAGAGCATTGAGGACATGCTCCTATCCTGGCAGAGACACTACTGGGATTAAGACGGGATGACACAGGGGAGTGTCATCATGTTTCAGTACACAGCTCCCCATAAGTCCAGTGCACAGTGCACAATATCTAAAGTCAATTCTACCCAAGGGGGGAAATCCCACATGCACTTCTCATCTTGCTGGCAATAAAATAATCAATAAATGAGCAATAACAAAGTAACTAACAGATCTGCTTTGTTACACTTTTGTAACACTAAAAAAAAAAAATGCTTCCATCTGCTTCATGGTAGGGCTGGTTCTACTGTAAACTTGGACACCTACTTTTAAAAAAAAAAATGCTTTGGCTGGGAATTATGTGCAAACTGTTAACTTTGATAGAACTTAATTGGGTAATATGTTCTATTGGTTCATCTTAAGGTAACTGAATTCACATCGCTAACTTTGCTCTTGAATATTAATTTCACTTTTTTTTTCCTTACACCCTCTTGTTTATCTATGAGAGCTACATAAATAACCCCATTAAACTCCTATAAAGCATCATTAGAGCAGAAATTGACCATTAGAGAAGGTGAGGTGTTTGGCTGGCCAGCTGCAATAAGTTGGTTTATGGACTGTAGAAAAAAATTGTTCCAGTATACAGGGAAGGTGAGACTGTGGTTTTAAGTATCACTAAAGAGCACGGTACCATCATACCTGCTACAAATTAAGGTCTTCAGAATTATCACTACCCAGATCAAGTCATTGTTTCTGATATTTGAATCAGAATTGCTCTGCAAGTACAGCATGGGAAAACTTCTGCAATAAAGTCTAAAGTGTGAAGCGGACTGCCATTTCAGTAACAGGGTGACACAGCCATATAGAGTCAGGATGAAAAGAATATTTGAGAAATGACTGGAAAAAGTTGTTTTTTTGAGTCTCCAGAAACCCTGATTAGAAGAATCCTGGACTGATAGAATTTACACATTTCAGGACTTTTTCTGCACAAAATTTGAACATGGTTATCTTGTACAGTAAACAGCAACTTTTGTGCATGAAACAGCATTTTCTGCACAAAAAATATTTTATAAAGAAGTGTTATTTTCGATGCAGAAAATGCTGTAATAAGGGGCTTATTCTGCACAAAATTCACACATGGTTGTTTTGCATAACCCCCCCCCCCACCATTTTCTGTATGGGAAACAATTTTTTCTGCACATAAAAGAATTATTTCTGTAAAGAAATATATTCTGTGGAAAAAAATGGTGTTTTGTCATAGAATAGTGTTTGCTACACAAAACATCCTGGTGTGAATTTTGCACAGAATAAGTCCCAAATTGTGTACATGCTTTGAAAACTGTGATTTTTGAAGACTTTCCCATAGGAGGAAGAAAATTGGTAAAATTATTATTAGCTTCCTTTGGGAAGAAAATCCTTGAAGAATCACATCCCTGTGATGAAGCAGACTATTTTTACTCCCCTATTCCTCATTACATCGAGCAGAAAAACACATCTCACTTAATAGCACAGTACATACTTGACGGTAATAACAAAACCTGTGATAAGCCTAGAAAACCAACACTCATTAAGAGATTGTGACAATTGTCCTGCTGGGTAGAAGTCTGAGTACATTCCTAGTGCCATGAGCTTTTCCAAAACACACATCAAAAGATATTACAAGGATGAGGATCACGATGCCTCCCCAGAAGGTGGACTACAACTCCCATCTTTCCACACCAATGGGTTTGATAACTGTGGACCATTGGAACTGAAACCTAACAATATCTAGAAATTCTACTTCATGCTGCAACTGTATTTTGAGTGTATATTAAGGATTCAAGCTAAGACACTGTGAAACCAAGAGAAAGGGAAATGGTTCCTTGAAAGTGACCCTAAGACCCAATATCTTGTCACGTTGAAGAGAGTTCTGCTAGTGGAACATCTAGAAATTAAGAACACAAAGAGATGGAATTGTTGTAGGACTATCTATCTGATGGAATTCTCTGCATCATTTTTCACAGTAGGAGATTTTGACCAGATATCTATGCCTGAAACAGTTTTTTTTCCTGCAGGAATATGATAAATTAAACCAAATGAAGATAGCAAGAAATGAAATTCTATGGTCAATGTACCAATTAAGAAGTTGTAGTGCCTAAGGAACGTACAGCCAAAAATTCTTAAAGAGCTAAAATCTCAAAGTATTACATCTTTTAACAAAAATATGGGGAAAAAATAATCACTGTATTATTTTTTAAACTGGGCATTAGCCAATGTAATACCATTAAAATAATCCAGAGGCCAACATGGAATTAACTGATGCATTTAGCCTAACTTTTATACAGGGAAAATGGGTGGAGGACTTAATTATGAAATACAGAGAATAATCCCTACTGAGAAGTTATAAGCAATGGTTATTCACATGGAAATCCTGCATCACCTGATTTCTTTGGGTGTATCAATATAAACAAGAGTAATCCATAAAAATGTATAGTTGTATTTAGGCAAAGTGAGGTATTGGAAGTAAAGAGGCATCGGCATTTGTGTAAAGGGATTTATGAGAGACGGAGTCTACATGATGCCTGCTCTCTGTATCTTTCTTTGGTCTGTGCACTCATGTCCATTGTTTCCTTCATCCATGTTGAAGTCACTCATTCTTTCCTTAAGAAGTTAGTCTCTTTGTTCTCTTTGTCAGGAAAGGGAGCATCCATGGGGCTCCAATCTCAATAACAGCTGCTGTTTACATCTACACAAGACATTTTTTAGGAGCTCTTGTAATCAAGCCTAGGTCAACTTCTGTCTTCTATCTGCTTTCCTATCCTGAGATTGATTTCCAGAGACAATGAATAAATAGATAGATAGATAGATAGATAGATAGATAAATAAATAAATAAATAAATAAATTTCCTTTTTTCCTTACAAGAGCATTCAATCTAATTACTCCTTTTTTTTTTTCACCACAGGCTCACACTGCATGAGCCATGCTACAGTCTGTTCAGTAGAAATACCAACTATGCCTACATGACGTAACTGCTTCAGATGGAAGATGCTAGCGCTAACCCCCAACCCATATTTCCTCATTTCCTGAGTCAGCTTGACCTTGTCTAGAGAGCATATAGCTTCAAATACACATCACATATACATAACAAACATAGACATGCAAGCTACAAATGCTAAAAGGGGTAATTAAAGGTTTAGTTCCAGAGCAAACGCTCTGTGGTTGTCCACCTCCACAGCTTTTTTATATTTCTCAAGGGCTTTTGCAAGGGAGAAATCAACTCACTGGAGTTGTGCTGAAAAACTGTCAGGTCTCATGAGTTCATCAGCACATACAAGTTCAAGCCCTGCTGTAGATCTAAGCACTTAAGGCCCTTAGCTGGATGACAGAATCTGTCAGTTTTTCTTCCTCCTACTTGCATTCTTTTTTTTAAAAAAAT
The DNA here is from genome assembly GCA_948472985.1 of Iguana delicatissima. Lineage (NCBI taxonomy): Eukaryota > Metazoa > Chordata > Lepidosauria > Squamata > Iguanidae > Iguana > Iguana delicatissima. Next base: position 265,961 of record CAOKZL010001196.1, on the reverse strand, counting down.
CCAAGGTTCTTTCTTATGCATTCATGAAGTCATCTTGCAAATTATGGAAACTTATTTTTTAAAAAGGAATCAAATAAAAGTCTCATCTGTGTCTAACACCTGTTTTAAAGGCTGTAGCAAATCAAGTGAAGTTATACAATTACTTTTAATATCTACTGTCTGGTAATGAGGGGATATTATCAAGAAAAAGAGACAACCAAAAAATGGCTTGGTATAGAAGTGCTGCACTAACAAGAAAGCTAGAACTGAGTCGGTGACCTCAAGATCTAACAACAAAAGCTTTGTATAACTCAGCTTGGGAATCCAAAGTTGAATTCTTACAATAGCCAAAACTCATTTATAGTCTTTAAATTAGAGTATATATGAGCCTTTTAAAAAAAAAAAAAAAAATAGCATTGTGAATATTATAACTAATTCTTCACTCCTGTGTTGCTCAAGTTCTGGAAGCAGAACAAAAGAGAATGAAGCCTTGGCCTAGATAGATAGATAGATAGACAGATAGATAGATATTAAGGCAGATTAGCTTCTGTCAGAGGATCTTCCAAATTTGTACTTTTGCCTAGGGTAGAGTTCATGGGAGATGATATTCTCACTAAACAGTCATCATATTATATAATGTTGCTAAATGTGAGTGCATTCATTTGTGTATGTGTGCCTGTCTGTGTTTGACAAAAAGCTTCTGTGATCCCTTTTCCCATTATAAATTTTAGTGTTGAAACACCTTGCAAATTAGGAAACACCCCATGTTTCTCTATAGTTGCTTCTTTGTTATTGAGATGTTGGGTTGAATACTATGAACTAGTATTTACTGAAACGTTGAGTTGAATACTACAAGCTACATGAACCTGATGATCCCAAGGATTCCCCTTCCACTATGTGGCTTCTATGGCTCTGACAAACTACTATGGAGGGTTGGGAGACCCTCCAGTACAGTTTATGAAGTTGGGAGAGGAGGAGGACTGAATGTGAATAGAGCAGGAAAGGAACTGTTGGGGTTAAGAGAGCCACATTGACCCCTCCCCCAGAGACCACAGATTGCTTACCACTACTGCACCCCTACAAAAGTCTATTTTTGCCCCCCTCAATGGCTCTGAATACCCTCAGTGTGGCATAGGTGCTACTTTGTCATGTTTTTGGACTCCCATAGATTTTTTAGGCCCAGAAGATTCCATTTTTTAACTACAGGAAGTGACCTAGAAATCACTTCTGGCTCACTTCTGCCTTTAAAGAAGGCCGATCCTGGACCTATAATGGACATGTGTGGCAAAAACATTATGAGCTTTCCCTCCACACTCCATAAAATAAAAGTTATTTGGAGCATGAGGGGCTCATTGTTGGACACTGGTTGGGTCACAAAATGGTTGTGGGGGCTGCATACACTTTACTCCCACCCTGAAATACAGGAGTCAGATGAAATCATTTCCCAGACCTCTAGCTTTCTCTAACTTTCCTTTTGCCAATGGAAAGAGTTATGGATAGGAACTCAGCTGTCAACCCATAATTTCTCCTAGCTTTGTTTAGGACATTCAGAGCTTAACAAGGAGTTCTGCTCTCTCTATATTTATAGCACATTTAATAATTCATTTTATTTACACCAAAATAACTGTTGCCAAACAAAGTGGGAACTACGTTGTTGTAAAGTGTGTCCTCTTGACAGTAGTTACTATATGCATTATCATAATGTGGTCATTAGGATCACATTCTGGTTGCAATAACAATGACATATGCTTTATTCCCTCTTCCGTTTCAGTCATAACTAATTTTTGTCAGAGGCTTGTGTAAATACAAAAAATATGAATTCTTCATTCATATTAGATCACTGGGATATAAAGTTACACAATCCCCTTAGATGCGTTAGGTTTGTGTAAGAAAAGATTAGCCAGAATAAATAGTCATTGTATTGATAGTGACTCCCACTAACTACAAGTCATGTCTCAGACATGGCAATAATTCATGCAGAAAGTGGGAATGAAATACAATAAAAGTAAAAGAGAGAAACCATGTAAATAGGAACTTGTACGTTTTTGAAACTTACTGTGAAAGTCAAATATGCATATTTATCTGCCTTACTCATTTGGAGCTCTGCTACCCAATGAATTCCTGTGAAATAATATCTGAACCTTTATGAATACTCTACAACAGGAAAGGAATGTCAATAAGGAAGCAATAACCCAGAACCTGCCCAACGAAATACCCTTTCTAAAAGGTGGAATCGCATAAGGTCAAACACTAATGTAGTTAATGTAGTGAGAAAAAAAAAGTATAGAAAGGCAGGAGTACTTGATCGGAATGCAAACTCAGTATTAACACCTAGGTTTGCAAAATCAGTCAAGGAAAGCTGTGTTGAGGACAGCAAGGGAAGCTATCAGCTGCTAATCCTGTCTGAATTTGTATGGTTTTTTTTTGACAGTACTGAGAAAAGATCTATAAACACTTCTTTTTCAATTTAATGACACACAAATTAAGATGAAAAATTAATCATGCACCTAGGGAAGAGCAAATCTCTTTGCTATCAATGTTGTTGAATTTCTCAGAATCCTACCTACATTTTCTTTCTCCCTTGTTTCATACAGGGGTGCTAGGATTGTTATTTATTTATTTATTTATGCCACAGAAATTTATGCATATTTTATGATGGAATTGTACTAATGTATTCTCCTTTTCACACACTTTTTTCATGATTTTTCTCCATTTTTCTTCCCCACCCACTAAAATATTCTGTACACATTTTTCAAAGTTATGGATCCTAAACCCTGCAGATTTATTTCCACATAAATCTAAAGGGGCAAAAAGAGAAGAGAAGAGAAGAGGACTCTTCCTGTTAATGAAAAAGAAAGACATGTCCTTTCATTAATAAAAAAAAATTAATATAAATTTCTTACCAACTCCATCTTTGTCTGTTATCCAACAAAAGAGGAAATCTTCCCCATCTTCTCTATAGCCCTACAGCCACTTTCTTCTTTGCCAACATCCCATTCCTTGAGAACACCTAGATATAAAGCTGTGATACTACACTAAATAGAAGGGCATGTGGAGGAGCACTTGTCAGGGTGGGTAGTGATTGAGGATAAGTTTTCACTTAAGATTCACCATGGTCAGGATCCTCAAGGTGACTTGTGCTAGCATAATGAGGGATTATACCAGTATAACCACTTTTTCTGTTTCACATAATGGTATCCAATTGCTTCTTTGCACAATTATTTTTTTCAGGCTGTGCATTGGTGCCAAAAGCTGCCTTGGGCAGCTTCACTCTGAACCAAAAGGCCACTGCTTAGCTGAAGTGTGTGTGTGCAGCAAGAGATACCTCCAGCCATTACCTGGCTAGCAGCCATCACACTCCCAGACTTTCAGCATAAATATGCAAGTGGAGTATTATGCTCCAAAAGTGTCAAATAGGATCTTGGCTTCTATTTGAAATGGGTCTAAGAAGCAAAAGGCAGGAGTCTGTTGACTTTTCTGTATGAGACACAAGTGAGCCACAGTCCTGCATGCCCCTGAAGCCTTCTGTTTGGGTCTGTTTTCTCATGTTTGAGTTCACAAGCTATTGATATTTCTTTCCTGAAGCCACATGGCACTCCATATTTAATGCCAAAGATAATCGCCTACCCACATGCCATATAATTCTATTCTTGCATTCAAGACCGGAGGGCAATATACAGTCAATGAAACTACTTTTCAGCGGTAATTGAAAAAGCAGGAACCTTATGGGAATGCTGAAACCTAAGTGGAAGTGATTCATAATGTAAGTTCTTCAACAGAAGCAACAGTAGAGGAAAGTGCACAAAACTTTCAGAAGCTATTAGCAGTGCTGACAGTGATGGTAACACTCACTTCTTCGTGTAACAAGAGTACCACTAACTTCAGAATATACCAGTTAAAGGCCAAAATTGATAAAGCATTTGAAAAAGTACAGCTGAAATATTTTTTCCATAGTTATAGTGAAACACATTTATCTATCTGCCTGAGAGGTGAGTATATTACATTAGAAGTGAAATTAGGAAATCTAAAGCAGAGGTGGTGGCTTTTATTAGCCCAGGTGTTGAGTTCCAATTTGGAAAGGATCTTTGGAACTATGTTCCCATGGTCAGTGGACAAAACAAAAAAGAATGAGGCCAGATATAGTTTTTATTTATTTGGACATTTTCCAATCAAGTATACAAACCACCACTCCATTCTATGCATATCTACTCAGGAATGAGTCCCAGTATAGCAGGAATACAAAGCACAGTTCATTTCTATAGCCATTTCTGAACTAGACTGTTATAGTGCTATTATTCCACTTTCAACATACTATGGAATCCTATAGAATCCAGCTGTCCCATCCCTAAACTGCAAACCCCAGGATTCCATAGGATGTTGAAAGTGGAATAATAGGACTAAAACAGTCTACTGCAGAAATGGTCTATGACTATATTTTTATTTTTATTTTAATTTACACTTTATGTGAGTCCATATATTAACTCCACTTCTTTATAACAACCTTGGCTAGTTGGTTCTTTATTGCCATTCTCTACTGCTTGTTTGTTATCTACCTATGAGTTGCAATGACAGATGCACAAAATCTAGCGACCTTGTTTGTGATACGTGGGTCCTGGTCAGCGAGCAGATAAGAAATATAAAATTCTTCTGTCCTGCCAGGGATATTCTGGATAATAGGTGTAATTAGTGCAAGACACATCTCTTGGTAAAAAGTGCAGTATAGAAAAACATGGTTAAGAGATTCTACTGCCCCATTAGCACAAGGACAAATGCACTTGTGATATGGGATTCTCCTATATTTTCCTTCAATTACAGCAGATGATAAAGCATTAAATCGTGCCAAAGTAAAAGCCTTCCTATACTTAAGAATTGTTAAATTAGTAAGGTAATTAGGGCTGAATGATTCTGTAGTAATTCCTAAGGTAGAATATTTGGTAACCAAGATCAGCTGATTTCGTAACTCTATATCTATTATACGTTGTTTGATGGCAGATTTGGGCATAGAATTTATACTCCTGGATAGTTCCTTCAAAGTTTGGACCAAAACCCAGAGTGGATTTAGTACTGACATCAGAATCACCAGCCTTCACAGATCTGTATGGTAGGTATTGCTATTGTTGTCACCTGCGTTAGATCAGGCAGCAACCCCATCAGTCCAGCACCCATTAGTTAAAGATCCAGAGATCTGAGCATTCTCAATCAAGGAAATCAGACACCTAGAGCAAAACTATGTCCCATCAATAATTCCTGAATTTTCCCCATTGCTGTGGAAAAGGAGATTTGCACACACAGCTTCATCTACAGTACACTTCTGGTCAAATTTGGAAGTGCCTCCTTAGCCAAAATTTCTGAAAAATTTAGAAGGCAAAGAAAAATGCAAAAAAGTTTAGGACACATCCTGTTTTTTTAGTTTATATAAAAAGACTGTAAATAGCTTTTAGTTTATATTAATACATTTATAACTCAGCTTCTCTCAAGCTGAATGTGATATATATTGTATCCTTACTAGAGTTGTAGAGTAGTGTACAAAAGTGCACATATTAGGAAAAAAGTACAAATTTCCGTGCAGGTAGGGGAAAAAAAATTAACACTTGCCACCTGGGACACACTACACAATTATAGTGCTGTGCTTCAACTATTAGTGCCATGGCATCCTCTTATGGAATCCTGGGATTTGGAGATAAGGGAGGAGTAAATAGAATCTTAACCAGAGAGTCCTCACCAAACTACAAACTCCAGAATGCCACAGGATACAGCCATATCAGTTAAAATCAAATTAGAGTGTTCTAACGTGATAATGTGAAGGGGCCCCTGCTGCTAGCAAGCAATAGGAGAATAGGATACAAATAGGGTTCTGAGAAATGAAACAAGGCAAAGATGGCCACTTTTCACATTCCAATCTGATTCCACTTGAGTCCTATCCCAAGGTAACTGGGATGCTTGAAGCCCATATTTGAAACTAGCAGTTTCCTCTTTACAACTGAGCAATTGTGAGAGAGGGCAAGAGGGAGATCTTTGTGTTGAATGTATTTTCAAGCTGTGTGTATGTGTATGTTGAAGGATGGAGCATATAAAAGGAATATCCTCATTTTTAACCTCACAATTGTCTCGTTATGTACTGTTCCATTGAAAAATTATGACTGAAACAAGTTCGGTCTATGAAATTTATGACTGAATAGTAATTTGAGCTCAGTTGGTCCAGCTTGATAACCTCACTTCTATGTCACAAAATATCTAGAATGAAAGCTATCTAGGTAGGAAGGTGGAAATCTATCACTCATTCTTTCTGAGTAGATCAGTTTCTCACTAACATTCTTCCTCCATTTCATTTCTAAACTGGAAGGCAAGACTTTTCCTCTCATAAATAATTGTATGTGCATTTTTCAAAATATGCATACTTTTATACACATTTTTCCAATTTATGTATTTTAGTACTGAAGTGCAATACTTTTTTTTCAAATTTATGTATTATAGTCTTGCACATTTTAAAAATGTGTGCACAATTTTGTGTGTAGTTCTGGCTTGAGAAACACCATTGAAAATTCACAAAAGTATGGATTTTCAAAGGATATTCATTATTTATTCTTTTTTTTCTTTTATTGTCCCAGGAGGTATGTTACAGATATTTTCAAGTACAAAAGTGAACCCAAACAAATTAGGTTTCCATCCCGATATTTAGACATTTGTCATTCAGCACTAAGATTCCTGATCCTCTCATATTCCAACATTGATGAGATATAGACTAGATTTAGATGAGTCTCTGTGCAATACTTCACCTTCCTGACAATACTTCATTCTCTGGTGATTACTTTACTCTTGTCTCATTGGAACTTGAACATGCAGTGTACAAATGTGACAAAGGAGCTGAAGGACAGAATTATTTATGCCTGAGGTATAATTTTCCCATACCTAAAATTACTTTTTCCTTCTCCAACTTCTTACATCTTTGTCATCAAACATGCCTCCAAGAAATTATTTTCAGATGTAATTTAAACAAAGGCAAAGAATAGTTCTCTGAAGCTGAAGAACTCAGAGCAGATGGCACAACAATAGGAAAACCTGGGGCGCCTACTGTTCTTATATATGGTGAAGGGACAAACAGAAGGTAGGCATCCTGAGTATAAAGTCTTCTTGCAGGATTTCTAGGGAGATAATAAATTAGAGAGACATGTTGGATAAAGGCCATCGAAGAGAATTTGAAAGCAGGTACACAGTAATTTATTGTAGATCGTGAAGTCCATGTCCTTGGCCACTTCAAGTGTGTCATTAAGACTTTTAATTAAGTTGGCATATATTGTCTTTAACTGTGTGATCCTGTACATGTCCAGTTAAAGGCAATTTCCACTGAATTCAAAGAAGTTTACCCAGAGTCTAAAGAACTGCAATTAAGTTATTTCATTCAATTATTAGACCCAACTAGAGCAGTCCCACTAAATAATTTTAACTTACTATTTGAACAGATATCAGGGCCTACTCTAGTTGGACTAGTAGTTTTATTTCATTAGCTGATTATCATGATTTGTTGGTGACTACTACAGTCACCCCTCCACATTTGTGGGTTTCAATTTTGTGGATTTGATTATTCATGGATTATTTGCTGTCACCTCTGCTGTCTTCCCATGCCATTTTTAAGAGGGACTGCAAGCCTTATGAGACTGAGAAACTGCAAATGAAGCTGGTAAGTCTCTATTAAAAATGGTGTGGGGCAGCAGTGGAGGTGGCAGTCAACCCCATCAGCCACCCACTTCTGCCTTGTGAAGGAATCCCAATGCTTCAAAGGAATGCATGGTGGGCTGATCATACTTTTTGTGTGTGTTAATTATGGTTTGGGAAGGCCTAGATTTATTGATGTTTTTTCCACTTTCACAGGGGTCTTGTGCCACTAACCCTAGAAAATGTGGAGGAATGACTATACTTTAAATATTTAGTTATAAATCAATTTAAAATTAACTGTTTTAAAATGGATTAGGTCTTCTTATTGTTCCTTATTGCTAACCTATATAAATTGAAAAGTGAACTACACCTTCTCACCTATCTATCTTCTGCAGCTACGAAACTATATAGCTATACAAACTATAAGAATGGAAGAAAATGGCAAGGACATGTGGAATGTTTTTAAGGCAAGCGAAATGAACTTGGAATTAAAGCACACTTGATTAAATGTACTTATAATGATTGGTTTTACAGTATTACCAATGAGTAGAGGGGTTTTGCGACTGTCATTTCTCAAAGCAAACCTATGCTACTCCCTGTCTTTATCTTTTATCTCTGAATCACAAAGATAAGTATATACTAAATGTCAAAACCTAATTTTCTAGAAAAAAGGGAAACTAGTTTTATCCTTCCTAAACAACTGATGTCAGAAAGTGTGGGAAGTCATGGGGAAGGGAGGGGAAGACATAAGGGAATCTGCTAATTTTTTCCTCCTTGTTTCTTTCTCTCTATTCAAGTCTATAGTTATATTTTTTCTCTTTTTAATGTAATTTCTTCTTTGTTTCATTTCCTTCCTTTATTTCCTTAATTGTTAAACTTTTCTTTGTTTATTGTATTGTGTTAATTAGAATAAAATATTTTTATATTAAAAACTATGTTACATAAAGCAAAACAATTTGAGAGCCAGAGGGAGCAAAAACAGGCAGTGAATGTTGCTTTTGGTTGCTGTATTTGTTATTGTAGTTATCAAGGTTTTTTTTTTAAACAAACACATGGCATTTGTGCTAAAATGGAAGATTTGTTGGCAGTTTTCCAGCACTAACAACAATATTTGATTATCAACCAAAGGGTGTATTTTTGAAATAGAAGAGAGAGACCAAAGAACAACCTCCCTCCCCAAAAACCCTCACAAACACCAAGGCACTGTATGGTTTTATATTTGTAGTTTGTGTGCTTAGCCCTCTTCCTCACTGCCTGAATGGGGTGGGAGACAGCACAGGAGTTGAAAGCAGAATTCCTTACACTTACTTTAAGATTTTTAGAACACTGTCCCTTTAAAACAGAAGATCAACCCCAGGTAGTGAACAGATTTGCATGCTGATTGGCCAAGATGCAAAGCTTCACGAGAGCTGAATGATGATTGGCTAAGGTGCTTACAGCCTTTTACAAGAACAAAAGGCTATTAATCATATTCTTCTGAGACAGGGCTGAGAATTATACAACCTTTCAGAAATTTTTGGCCTGCAGCTCCCAGAAACTATACCCAGCATAGCCAATGGTGAGGAATGCTGGGAATTACAATTCAGCAGAAGGTTGCAACTTCTATTCTAAAGTGTCATTTGCCTAGAAAATATCATTGGCAATTTTGTAATTTTTTTTTTTTTAAAGATTCTTGTGGCACCTTCCAGAAATATGTTGTGGCAAATGTTATCAGGTGAATCCTATGAAGTGTTTTGAAGTACAGATGGTTGGGAAAAGAAATTGCCAACATTGAAGTCTAAGAGAAATTAAACACAGATGACAAGGACAGTGACAATTATGTTATTAGCAGTTGCCATTTATAAAGTAATTGCTCCCGTTGTAAGTAATTGCAAGCCATTTAAAGTATGCAGCATGATTAAAAACTCTTTATCCTGATTCAGGTTTCTGTCAATGGAATTGAACTTACTAAGGCTGTTTGCTACACATTTTGAAGATTTTACTACTTTAGTTACTCTTGAATATGTATTTTATAAACATCAATTACAAGAAATACTGGTTTTGGAAATATTGTTCTATTAATGTATATGCCTAGACCCAGCATAATATAGTGGTCTGAGGGTTGGACTACAACCCTGGAGACTAGAGTTCAATTCCCCACTCGGCCATGGAAACCTATTATGTGACCTTGGACATGTCACACACTCTCAGATCCAGAATACCCCATGATAGAGTTGCCTTAGGGTCACCATAAGTCAGAAATGGCTTAAAGGCACACAACAACACAATTTGTATGCCTAGCCAATGTCCATATCCTATCTATTTTCCCCTTCTTAAAAACCTTTTTCAACTCCCCCCTTTCTTTAATTCTACATTTAACAATCCTACAATTTTTCAAAGACCCACTTACACACTTACTCAGAAGTAAATGGCACTAAATTCAATGAGGACTGCTTCTATGTAGACATGCATAAGATTGCAGTGTCAATCAGGACGTATATTGTTGGGTTTGGACTCCCTCCAGGACAGATGTTGTCTGTACCACCAAAGGGACATGCATTATTGGCAGGTAGCTGATTCAAAATACAGAGAGTTTGCTTGTTTATTCGTTTTAATCTGAAGCTGGGAATCTGAGATGATATGATCAAATGGAAATTGCTAATGTAATGCCAGCAAGTACTTCAGTTATAAACTGTGATGTAACACTGGTGTGGTAAACACCAAACCTGCTGGGAGCAACGCAGGTTAGGGAGGTTTCCCTAAATACAGCAATAGATCCCTTCTGAGGAGGGAAGGTTAAAAAAAAAAAAACAGATTTGGGGCAGCTCAGAGCTACCAGGGCACAAAGCATAAGTAATTATAAAAAGCTACACTCACTTCTCTTATCAGAAAGCTTGTTTCTGCACGCTTTCTACATTTTAAAATGTGTTCTCTCTGGGATGTATTTTTTCATGCTTCATCTCTCCTTGCAACTTCACTGTGTTTTCTTCAGAGGTTTCCCTTCAGCCAATCTACCTCATATAAGACTGTCCTAGCAATAACAGGCATGAGTCTACAGAGGACAATTTCTTTATTCGTTCAGTTTCAAGAGATGAAGCATTAGTATAGTAGGTCTACTGCATGCTGGGCTAGAACTACCATTAAAAAGAGTGAGATAGAAGCCATAGGTGGTACATACTGAGTGAGGTGGGAGTCATACTGAACAGTGGCAAGATATTGGAGAACAGAACTATCTGTACCACACAACATACCCTGTGCCTCATAAGCTATCCTGTTGTCCTAAGTGTTGCCATGTCACTATTGTCAAGTAGGCTTCAAACTACCTGTTTTGTCACCTTGATTTTGTCAAAAGGGAGGGAAAGATACCATCTTGTATTTGGCTTTAAGCAGCAAAATATCTTGGGCTGTCATCTGGGTTGCCTGAAAAGCTTGTTCTTGTTGCCGTTTGCCTTCAGGTCATTTCTGACATGGCAACCATAAAGCAAAGCTATCATGGGATTTTCTGGGGGCTGAGGGTGTGTGGTGCATCCAAGGTCACCCAGTGGGTTTCCATGGCCAAGCAGGAAATCAAACTCTGGTCTTCATGGTTGTAATCCAATGCTTAAACCACTACACCATGCTGGCTCTCAAGCTACACTTGTCAAAATGGTGTATTCAATCTGATTTAGACTTCTGGGCTAATTTCATTAAATGGTTACAGTGTGCGCATGGTGGGGGACTGTCAAGGGAACATCCTCTGGTTCCATTCCTTACTACACACATCCTGATCCTGATATGAGGCAACTGGTAGTGTTCATCTGAGGGGGGTACTGAATCTCTCCTGGATTTTAATCTAGACTTTGCAAGAGCTATCTGAGATAATGAACTCCATCTCCCAAAAAGGTTCAACATTTTAGATGGTTCCTTTAAAGTCTGGAATAAAATCCAGAGAGGATTCATTGCACTGTTTACAGGAAATCATCCAACCTCTGATACTGAGGTTCCTGCCACTTTGTATATGAGTTTGCTTCCATATGTGTGATCATTTATCTGTGCTTGCAAGGTCAACTACATTTGGTTGGAGCCTCTAAAGAATCCACATAGATTTCTGGAAACCATGGGACCTTGGAACAAACAGACATCAGGCCTGTCATGGGTTAGATTTCAGAAGGGATAATGTTTTGCTTTCTTACCTACTTAGAACATGTAGATGATGATACGTCATCATACTGGCAAGTGAAAGACTTCCTGTAGCTGGACTTTTTTTATAGGTGAACTGCAGAGAAAATCATCTTAAAGTGGGGCGATAAGATTAAGAACACAGAGATTCACATTACACTTTCTATATCATCCTTTGAAGCAATACAACCATGAACACTTTTCCATCTGTTCAGCCTAAGATATGGAGAGTTGATCTGGGAGCAACCAATTAGTCTAAGATATGGAGAGTTTAGAGCCAAATCACAGTTATGTTGGGATATCTGTGATTAATCTTGGACTTTTTGTTAAAATGTAGCAGGTAAGCTGGATGGAGACTACCAATTTGATAAGTAAGGGAAGACTGTAGGACAGTTTATCCGCCACCATTTTCCTAGTCTGATCCTCCTAGCTTTATTTGTCTCATAGAAGAAATCTCCCTTCCATAAATGCCCAGGTCGGTAGTACCTTGAACAGGTGGTTGAGGCTGTCAAAGAGCATGTAGGAAGAGTCCAATGTCCCACCCTCTTCACTCCTTCTCTGATCAAATCATCAGCTCTTCCAGAGTTCAATTTAGTTTGTAGATCTCCAGAAGTAACATCAAGTTTGGCTTTAATTGGGAAGGTGAAGGTGGCTGGAAGCTGGTACAATGTCTTTCTCTTCTCCTACTTACTGGAGGCATAGGGGCAGCCATTTTCCCCTGCAGCCTTTCCTCTTTTCCTTGCTCACTTCCCTCTCTTATTCTCAGAATGTTGTAACAAGACTATGACAAAGACAGGGAACTTGTGAAAAGTGGTTCTCCAGGGCTCAGAGAACTCTCAGCTCTTTGGAGGAACAGCAGCTTAAAAATGTATGTGATGTAATCTATCCTTTTCTATCCTGAGTCTTTTAAAGACTCAGAGACACCCACACACATACATACAGACAATGCTTTTGCTTCTACCGGAGCTCTCAAAAAGAGTGATTGCAAAAAGTGACTTGAAATTGAGGCAACCTAAGGGAGCATGCTCATCACTGGTTTTAAGACTGGTAGAAAAGGAGAAACAGCTAGATTAGATTCTTGATAGCATTCGTGCTCTTGACATGTTGATCCTTGCTGCAAAATGCTAATGCTTCTGAAAATCTGTTCCAACACCATTAATATTTTGCAATGATGATTAACTGCATTAATTCATGTGAACTAATTACAGCAAGACTAAGTAATATTAGTCAAATAAGAGAAACTGTGAGTTTAAGTTGATTGAAATGTAGGATGGGGTAATAAATTTTTCAACCTTTAAAATGGTACTTTGGTAACTTTCTAGTATAAAATGAACACAAGGTACAGGTGAATCCATTTCAGGTTTTATTCTGATCTTTAAAGACCCTCTCTAAGGCATTGATCCCTTGCTCCAAAAAGAGGTTCAGCACCTTGGCTAGATTTCAAATTTTAATTTAAACTGAAACCTGGGAGAGATTCACTGCTGCACTGATCTGGGAGACACCAGTTGCTACTTCTGCTTTTTCCACCCATAAAGGAGATTTTTGAAAATTATAGGCTGGCATCCTGTTCAGGATTTCTGGGACTGTAAGTTACATATATGATCTTGCAAATTTTGGGATTCACATTTATGGTCGTCAGTGTGTTTCTCCTATCTTGCAAGCCAGGCAGCTGCAACATCATCACAATAACTGGATGTGTTGAGGGAAGCAATTCAGAAGTACCTCAAGGTGTAACTCCAACTGTCCATTGTAAGAGCCCTGCGACTTGGACAAAACTGTAGTCATTTCCCTGCACTCCAATCTTCACTGTCCCAGGGACCCTTCAGTTGAGGTGCTGCCTAGCTTATAAAGTAGGTTTGCAAGGTGTGGCATCAGCAGAAATAGCTATGACATCGGTACTCCATCCATTAGATATGCTATGCCTGATGATGCAGGATCTTGGCTATATTTTCTTTTCATTCAGAAAAGTGTATGACATAATGCAGACTAGTGCATCCTTACATATAAACATGTAAGGATGCAATAGTCTGTATCAGCTGATAAATTTTCTAGCTGCAAATTACATCCATCTGGGAACTCTGTGTGTGTGTGTGTGTTGTAGGGTAATCATTAACAGGATCAGAGCAGACTTGGGGAGGAAATTTAACCTTTTCCTGCCCTCTTGTAATCCCAAGAAAGACTCATCTTTCAAAGCAGTTACTGGCTCTGGAAGGGAATCCCTCCTTGGCACCATTTAGCACCTCTTGCTCTAGCTGATGCAATTTGCATCTTAAGAACCTTGCCTGCAACATGAACAGATGCACTTAAAGTATCTCTGTTTGGCCTTCTTTATGCTTTTTGACAGTAATATATAGATATGTATTGTTGTTATTGTGTGCCCTCAAGTCATTTCTGACTTATAGCAACCCTAAGGTGATCTTATCATGGAGTTTTCTGAGGACTGACTGTGTGATGTACCAAAGTGGGTTTCCATGGCTGAGCAGGCAATCAGACTCTGATTTCCAGGGCTGTAGTCCAACATTCAAACCACAACACTATGCTGGCTTTCATACAGTTATATAGCCTCAGGGTTTTTTTTCCTTCTATATATTTGCCACACAGGCATATTTTGTATCTTGATCTTAAATTAGACACTTAATCCACAATACAACTCACGTTTGCCCTTTTTCATATGTGAGTCAGTCCACACTTAAAACAGGATTGTGAAAGCATATTTTCCTCAGAAACATAGTAAATTTACAAAAAAAATTGACATTTTTTTCTTTCTTGATGAGAAAATATACCTTGAAAGAGATTTTTTTTTTAAAAAAGTCCTTCGGCAGCACAAAAGCAACAAAAAACAAAACAAAACAACCCAGCCAGCACATATACTGTCAGGAGTGGGCTGGTTCAGTTTCTATGGTTTTGTGCAACACATTGCTTTACAGCAGGATCTTGACATTTTAGCATAGTACACAATAGTACAGAAATCTGGCAGCAGAAGGGGAGGAGGGAAGGTTTTAAAGAAAAAGCCAATGTTTCTAAAGAAAACCACTTTGGGGGGAAAAAAAATACAAACACAGGCCCCAAAAAGCCCCAAAAAGAGCATTAAAATTAGCTAACTAAATCTTATCAAGATTTCCTGAATTACTAAAAAAGCAGTTTGCAGTTAAAAGAAATGTCTGGCGTAGCTAAAGCTGGTTTGTTTCTTTGCAGGGCTTGCAAAGGCAAGGGAAAAGTTTCTTTCAGAAAGAAAGGCATTCGTATGAGACTTGGCAGATCCCAGTGTAAGATTTTAAAACCAACCAACAAATAGACTGGGCACCATGCCATCAGTCCATATGGGGCTGCATCATTTGTGGGAGGAGATGAAGTGCAAAATGTGTATAAATACAGATAGATGTCTGTTGCTATCTGGCCAGTGATATACAGGTAAAATCTGAACTGCAGACAACCATTATGCCGGTCTCTATCACTGCATCTCCAAGAAGAATCCAGGGTCCTTTCCACAGGATGATGTGCTCGTGTGTCACCTCATCACAATCCTGGCAGTACCTCTGCCAGGATGAGTGTGTGTCCCCAGCGCTCCTCTGTGCACATGACCAGCTGCCTGCAGAACGGAACGCAAAAGACAGACCCCTTCCTTCTGCACTGTAGCCAGCCTTTTTCCCATGCTGCAATGGTGAAGGAAGCATGTGATTGTGCTTCCAGCCCTTCCGCGTAACCAGCTGTGATGGAAGGCTCGTGTGCTGGGGGTCATTGATGGAGTTTCCCCGTCAGTGATATACTCCACAATTGTTCTGGTTGGTGATGAGAGAAGGGCGAGACCATGACAGCATCACGCAGAAGCATCATCACAGTCCCACTTCTCTCAGATACCCATGCCAGGATGCCACTGTCCTGTAGAAAGGGTTCAGATCTGCAATCAGCTGTCTTAATCAGCTGTCTTAATATCAACCAATGTTTAGCAGTTTTCTTCTCTACCACAAGCAAGTCGTTTGTAAAATAAATGGGTTTTAATTTTCCTTTCAAGATCAAACCATCCTGAAAAAACATTGTTCTCTCCACCGTCTCTGTCCATTTCCACACAATGGCGCTCTCCTGCGTTGTCCCATTGCAATCCTGGGAGCGCCTCTGCTGGGATTGGAGCATGTCCCCAGCACTCCCCTCCGCACCCGACCAGCTGCCTGTGGAAGGGAGTGCAAGGGACATCCTTCCTTTGGCACTGTGGCCAGCCTTCTACCCATGCTGCAGTGGGGAATGGAGCATGTGATTATGCTTCCAGCCCTTCAAGCATGGCCGGCTGTGATGGAAGACTCATACGATTGGGGGGCCATTGATGGAGATTTCTGTCAATGATATACCCCACAACCATGCCAGCTGGGCACATGAAAAGGCAGGGCCACAATGACATCATGTGAAAGCATTGTTGCTGTCCCACTCCTCTCATGTCCCCATGCCAGGAGGGCACCTTCCTATAGAAATGGCCTCTGTCTCCCTCTGTCTCTCATATACACATACTACCTACCATGAGATTGTGGCTACATTTTGATGGAACAGGAAAGCCTGAGGTGGTTGGTAGATAGCATAACCACTTTGGGTCATTAAATGCAGTTCAGCCTTGTCAACCATAGGTTCGGTACACTACTGTTCCTGGCCATGTTTTGAAAAAGAAAGTAAAGGAGGACAAGCTGCATTGGGAAATATGAGAAATAGTTGTGGCTCTCTTACTCAGAGGAATCAGATTGGCAAGGCAGAAACAGAACAATAACGACTCCCCATGCCCCTCTCCCCAGTATAGCAGAGAAAGAAATAACTTCTGTCTCTTACTTAAAATACTTGTCTGTAATCAAACATATGGTTATTGTACTTGCATTAAACTGTAAGATTTCTTGAGCCCCAATTTTGGAGAAAAGGCAGGATATAAATAAAGTCAATAGTTTAATGGACGAGAAAGAGAAGAGAAGAGAAGAGAAGAGAAGAGAAGAGAAGAGAAGAGAAGAGAAAATATCTACCAGTTAAGAGTGATTCAGGAAGCAAGAGAGTGTGGTAAAACAAGCAAACAGAAAGCCACCATGATGTAAATGAGCAATTAGTGAGGATAAGTATGCAAAGGTTGATAACTGTAACAGATTGGATCCATCAAATGACCAATTTGGAGTGGAAGGTGAAGAGTGGTTATTTTGCAACGTCTTTTTATTATTTTTGCTATGATCTGATTTCCTACCTTTCTCTCACAACTAGGACTCAAGGAGGCTGACAAGATTATTTAAAAACAAAACCTTCTAAAGTCAATAATATTAAAAGACAATTAAGCATATTATAATATTAAAACACAACATTATAACACAATACAATTTGACCGGGAGGTCCTTGTTTCTTCAGTAGCCAGGAGTGCTTTTGCACATTTAAAGCTTTGCATCAACTTTGCCCATTCCTTGAAATGCCAGATCTCCCACAGTGTCTTAGTTACATTCCATTTGGACTACTCTAAGAACTTCTACTTGGGGCTACTTTTGAAGTGTTTGGAAACTTCATTTGATCCAAAGAGCTGTTAACCAGGGCTGGTTATAGAGACCTGTTAAACAGCTCCAGTGGCTGCCAGTTTGTTTCCTGGCAAGTTCAAAATCCTGGATATGACATATAAAGCCCTATATGGCTCAGGTCCAGGCTATCTGGCAGACCACATCTTACTGTATGAGCCTGCCTAGGCCCTGAGATCATCAGGAGGGGCCTTTCTCTCGGTTCCACCACCATTGCAAGCATGGTTGTTGGGCCTTTGCTGTGGTTTCCCTAGACTCTGAAACTCCCTTCCCAGGAAGGCCAGAATGGTCCTCTCTTTGTCCTTCTGTTGGAAGGCAAAACTCTTTTCATTCTGATAGGGGTTTAAACAGAAAGTTTTTAAAAAATGCACTAGATCTTGCTGTATAGTTTTAAACTGAGCTGTTTTTCATTGCTTCTTATCTTTTTGAATTGCATTTTATTCTTTTACCATGAATTGTTTTAATACTGTGAATAGTTTGATTCTATTTAATGTTCACTTTTGGTCTGTTTTAATTTCATTTTTCCAGTAAATTTTAAGCCACTTTGAGCCCTAATTTGGGGGAAAAAGTAGGATACAAATATAATAATACTAATACTAATTTTAACAGTGCATTGATTTTAAAAAGCACAACAACCACTCATGAAAAAGCCCTGTGTTCAACAGACAGTCGGTTGTCAAAGGTCAGTCTGAATGAAACTGTCTTTGTCAGTAGAAGAACAGAGAGGTGGTCAGCTCCAGCTTTGCTTGAAAAGAGGTTCCACAGCATGAGAATAATTGCCTAAGTGCAAAGTGCAGCTCCATCTTCCCTCTGTGTTTGTTGCTTTGTGAAGCAGATCATATAATACTGCCTTAAACTCAGTCAGTTTCACCCTGAACCAACCACTCCAATGGTGCTCCAAGGCCTCAGTCAAGAATTTTTCTCAGTTGTTACCTGATGTCTTATTAACATAAGGCTTAGATTCAGGCTTTGTGACAGACACTGCCTACCTGTATGAATCAGATTGCCCCCTGAGATTTTTAGGAGAAACTCTTCTTTCAGCCCTACTACCTGCAGGTGATGGGAACTCAAGATAGTGCCTTTCTCAATATCTGGCCTTGGTATGGAACTTTCTTCCTAGAAAGGCTAGAATGATCTTGTTCTCATTCTCCCTACAAAACCAGACAAAGATCTTTTTATTTTGACAGACTTTTTAAACTAAAGGTTTTAATGGAAAGGCTTTTCAGAGCTGTTACTTTATTGATTTTAAGTGTTCTTAAAATACCTTTGTAAGTTTTATGTTTTAAACGGCCTTAATATTGCTAACAACTTAATTCTACATTAATGTGGACCTTTTTTGTGTTTTTAATTGTGTGGTAGTCATTTTAATTTGAAAGCTTCCATAAGTCCCAATTTGGGGAAAATGCAGAATAGAAATAAAGTTAGATGATGATGATGAGGAAGGAGGAGGAGGAGGAGGAGGAGGAGGTATCAAAAGCTGAACCTGAAATCTTGTGCATGAAAAGCTATACAACCTTCCTAAGGCTTCAGCTTCAGGGATACTTCATTTACCTCATTCATGTCTACAGGGTCATCTTTGTTCACAGAACTTCAAGGGAGGAGACATGAGTGACTTCAACTTCCTTGGCCATTTCTGCACTAGACTGTTACAGTGCTATTATTCCACTTTCAACATCCTATAGAATCCTGGGGTTTGCCTAAACTGCAAACCCCAGGATTCAATAGGATGTTGAAAGTGAAATAATAGCGCTATAACAGTCTAGTGCAGAAATGGCCCTTGTCTGCATGTTTCAGTATTTTCTGAGGAAGGATGTTAAAATTCACTTCATGCTAGTACCAAGCTGGATTAGAGGTAGCTGGAAAACTCCACCTTCATGGGGTGATTGTTACCCTGTTTACTGTGGGTCCCGCGAGAGACTCCAAAATGTGCTCAACTGTAGGTGGGGAAAATTAGCTAAGAGCACTGCTTTAGCGTTATGAGAGGCAGGGTAACTTAGCAGGATCTTATAACCCAGTGTTTACAGGATCAGGCTAAGTCAAGAAGCAGACTGGTTTGAAAGTAATGAATGATCTTTATTAAATACAGGTGCACAATGTAAGCAACACACACACTCGGATAACTAAGGAAAATAATGGTGTGAGTAAGATAGCAGGAATTTCAGAGGGATAGTTGGTTCGGGTGATACGAAACCTGTTCCTGAAGCCCAGAAGAAGATAGAGAGCGATGCTGGGGTTTGGTGTGGCTCAGCACGTGGAGCTGAGGGGAAGCTCATCAAGCAACGCGGCAGCAAGGCGGTCTGGAACTCGGGAGCGATTCGAGGAAGGTTTCAGAATCAGGGGTATCTATAGGGAGAAGTGTGACTGCAGGCTATGCCTTACTCGGGGACAACAATGAGTTTTGGGTGTGAGACAATGTCTCTGAAAGGTCACAATTTAGCATGATGGAATCAGAGCTGAATTAACAATGGTGTAAGCAATATGTAAATGTGCAACACTTGACAGTGGATAGTTCAGCCTTTGTCAAGTTGCCTGCTCGGGGCAAGGAGCCTTTTGTAGGTAGTATGCATACATAATGTGGTGTTTGCCAGGGAGGTCTCTGAAGCTGCAATCTGGCTATTTCTGGCTTGCCTGTTATTTCAGCAGTTAAGTGCCAAGCCTAGTTTCGTGCTTGTCCGGAGGCCTCACAAACACGTAGAGGGGTGGTGGAAGAAAGCCGAATTATTGACATCAAAGTGATATCTAGGGGTATCTCCAAGGAGGCCTAAACTGCAGTAACGTGATGAAGTTTTCATCTGAAATTTCAAGGAAATACTCTTGGTGCTAAAGCTATTTGGGAGAATGTGTGTATTACTATAATTCAAATGAGATCTGCCAGAATGTGTGCAGAAATGAAAAAGAGAGAGATCCCTCAACTATATATTTTTTCTGGGATTTAAAGATGATTCTCTCAGCCTACATACTGAGCAGTATGTTTCTTTGAACTGTGAACTTCATACAAAGAGACAGCAGCAGATCCTTATGCTACATTGTGATGCTAAATAGGCAAGGCATGCATTAGTGCATGAATCCTAGTGGTAGTCTTAATGAGAACAGACTTGTTGAATCAGTGGGATTTACATAAAGGTTAATTTGCCATTCAACAATTGATCAATGGATCTATTCCATCTGGGAGTACCAGAAGGATTCTGAGCTTTGTGTCCTATCTGTGACCCTTACTATTTTCTCCCAGTCTGTCTCACTAGTTCTGCTTCTGCCAAGCACTCTCCTGCAGGCTGTGTTCTGCATATAATAACATTAAGCCAGCCTTCTATAGCAGGCTATGTTCCACATCTAATGATGTTAGGCCAGCCTTCTGCAGGCAGGCTGTGGAGAATTAAAGTTGGAGCTTTAACACATTTGAAAGGCCTTTGGCTGGTGGGAAGCTGCACTAGACATTATTTGTCAGACTTTATGAGTCACATTGCTCTCAGTGCAATCTTTCCACACTCCAATAATGTGCCTTAATCCCATGAAGACAGTAACAAAGCCTAGGAAAGGTATCTGTGAAGGAAGCGCAACTGCCGTATTCCAAAAAAATACGGAACAAAAGGTATTTTCATAATCAATTTCAGGAGCAGTGTGAATTAATGTGGTGAAAAGATAGTATTTGACTCACGGGTGGAGTTTTTTAATTTTTTGGCTGTGACTGTTCACATCCAACTAGCACCTATCAAGGGGTATTTTTATAAAGTACCTATAGTATGAACTGAATTATGAATTATATGCAGCAATAAAGTTGGGGTCGGCGAGGGCTAATATTGGCCATGTGAGAGTGCTGAAAGAGTGAAATATGACAAATTGCTGTGTTCCAAGCCGTCCTTACTTGGCTTTCTCATTTTCCTCATTGCCTGCAGCAAAGTGTCACCTCCTCCATACAAATGATTAAGACAGATAACAGGACTTCACAACACAGGCTGTCTGACAAGCCTGTCCCACTGACACATGCTACTGAACAACCAGACAAGCTGTCTTTATTGACATCTGCTCTTGTTTCAGCGCATGAATTATCCTCTTGGGTTATCCTCACTGCAGCTGCTACGAAGCTGATGCCATCTTCTCTTCTAGCTACTCCTCATTTCACGTACCACAAGCTCCAGGATATACACAAGTGGGTGGGTGGGGGAAGTATCTGGATGTCATTGAGAGTGCTTTTGCTTCATTGTTAAGACATCCACATGGAATTCTGTTTTCTCAAAGTGTTTAATTACATGTGAATTGACCAACATAACACTGAGAACAATAAAAGTACACAGTGCGTTGCACAGAAATATTCTCCGAGATACTGCTAGGAATGTCAACTTGTATGTGTATTACATTATATATGTATATATGTAAAGGAAAATAAAAATAGGTAAAGGAAATGTGGTATGTACACAAATTGAATTAGACTACTACTTTGGAACTGTGTCACTTTTGTTGCTGCTGCTGTTTTTGTACAATATTATGGCTAGATGTGATTTCTTACTATTGTTTTTTTAAAAAATTCATGCTTAGATTCTGCCTTTCTAAATATTCCTAAATAATACATTTGTTAGTTTTTAAAGTGCTACTTTATTTTTAGCAGCTGAGGTGACTGCATTATATCAGGCAAATTGCATGCATTTGCACTTGATGACAAGGTGGAAATTGTTGTATGTATGTGTGCACATGTGTATGTGCACGTAAAGCACCATTTTCACAGGACCCAGGGATCTGAGTTTGGCTCTCTAAGATTCAAGATCTTGGTCATGTTTCTCTTCACATTTTCCATTTGAAGACAAAAGATAGAAGATTTTTTTGGCCATTTGTGTTTTGATGTAAAGCTTGCTGTAATCTAGAACTACTAAGGCCATTTCCACACAACTTCATTATACCACCATAGCAGCGAGTTGTTTCTGGGTCAGAAGTTGTGCTACTGCACCACATTGTGGCCACCCAGCTGCTATCCTGTCCCCAAGCATTGCAAAACCACCATATTCTTTTTCTAGAAAAAAATCTGTTAACTGCCTCTTTTTGTGCTTCAATCTGTCAGCCAGCTCACTGTGGAACTATAATAGCACGTGATAGCCCTTCTTGTTGTTATGGATCCAGCAGTGGGTGGGCTTGGGCATGTCCACCTTGTCCCTCCCTCAGCGATTCCCATGGCATAGTAACTTCAAAATTTGTCACCTCGTCATGTTTATTTTAACGTTTTCCTTTGAGTTAAAACTTTTTTTATTTTTTAAATACGTTTTTAGGCATTGTAGTGTGAAAATGCAATGGTGTACTGGCATGTTTAGTATGGCTTTCAGAGAAAAACAAAACCAAACCCTGAACAATCAGAGGCGGTGGGGCGAAGTGATGGCAAGGAAAGGGAGCGGTCAAGGATCAGCAGTGGCAATACTGCTACTCATTGGCTGAAGGCAGGAGGGTGGAGAAAACAGCATTCCTAATCTGCTACCATTGCACAAGTGGCAATGCTGGGATTGTAACGGTATATCACACTAATGGCATCTAGTGTGGAAATGGCCATATTTTGGAATAAACAATATTGAAAGCAATCTGAATTATTTCTGAATGAACATGTATATGATTATACTGTAATATTGCCTTTGCATTTGAGGTCTATCTGGGTTAGCTGTGCTTAACTAACACAGATTGACATAAAATATGAAGGCTGTGTAACAGTGCTCTAAATAAGAAGCATTGAATTTAGAATGGACAGGCATAGAACTTTGGTGCCTGAGGGAGAAAATTCAAATAGGGTCCCCATGACAGTAAAAATAGAACAATAAATTAAATAACTGGTTGGTTGCTATATTTTAATTATTGTGTTATGTACAAAGCAAAGCATGATCATCCTATGTTGTTGTTATAGAACCATAGAATCACAGAGCTGGAGGAGACCACAAGGGCCATCAAGTTTAACCCCTGCCATGTGAGAATATACTATCAAAACATACCCAACAGGTAGCCATCCAACCTCTGTTTACAAACCTTTAAAGAAGGAGACTTTGCCACACTCCAAGGCAGTGTATTCCACTGCCAAACTGCTCTTACCATCAGGAAGTTCTTCCTAATGTTTAGAGGACTCTCTTTTCATGAAGTCTGGAACCATTGCTCCATGTCCCAGTCTCTGGAGCAGTAGAAAACAGAGTTGCTCCATCCTCCATATGACATCCCTTCAAATATTTAAACATAGCTGTCATGTCACCTCCTAAACTCCTCTTGTTCAAGCTAAACATACCCAGCTCCCTAAGTTGCTCCTCATTGGGCATGGTTTCCAGGCCACCTACTATTTTGGTTGCCCTCCTCTGGATACATTCCAGCTTGTCAATATCCTTCTTGAACTGTAGTATTGTGTACTTTCAGGTGATTTCCAGTTTATGATGACTGTAAGGTGAACTTATCACAAGGTTTTCTTGACAAAATTTGTTCAGAAGGGGTTTGCAACTGCTTTTCTCTGATGCAGAGAGAGTGGGACTTGCCCAGGTTCAACCAGTGGGTTTCCCTTCTTGAGCAGGGATTGAGCCTTCATCTCCTGGAGTCCTATTTCAAAACTCATTAAAATCTGTCACCTGAATGGGTCTTCCCACATTTTTTAATAGTAGAGACAGCCTTATGTAGGAAAGTGGTTGTCTTCCATAGCAACTGATGCTGTCTCCTTAGAAAGGTTGGGCTCCCATATTGAGGACCACAAGTCTTTAATGTTGTCTCATGTGGGACCTCACAGGGATGATAAGAAAAGTAGCTTTCACTGTGTGTGTTTTAATATAACTTGTCTCTCATTGTTTAATCTCTTTCAGTTTCCATGGTCATAAAAATATTTTCTTCACAGTTATTAAACATCCTTAAAATATAATTTCAAAAATGTAATAACCTTTGTCGTTGGTTCTACAGCTTGCCTTTAGCCAGTGCGCTGCTTCTGAAGAGAGAATTTGAAATTAAATTTGCTAATCTCACAGAGAAGAAGCACTTAACGGAAATAGTGCCTTTACATTTATGTGACTGTGCTAAGCTAATAACTATTAATTCTATCAGTTTAACAAAATGCTTCTGTTAAAAATATTTTGTAAATTTTATTGGGAAAAATCATCGACACAAGGAAATACAAGTTCCCAATACATTACCCTAGGTATTTATGAATCAAACATAAACATAACTTTAATAAAAATTAACATTTTTTTTTAAAAAATGGAAATATTATTGTTTATTAAAAAGTTGCAATCTGAGACATGTCTACTCTGGAGTAAATCCAATTACGTTCAGTGATGCTTACTCCTATATAAGTGGGTATAGAATGGCAGCCTAAGCCAGGTAGCTGTTAGAACTGAGTGGCAAGATTTAATATGAAGGTTTGTTTTTCAGATAATTCCTTGTCCATCAAAGAGGATGATATTTAAAGCTGGAGTGGAAAGCAACAACAACATACAGTGCCATATGATTAACTGTTTGGCAAAATGGAGTATGGTACATAGTTTTTTTTTCTTCTTAAATGAAGGTAGTCTTCTGCAACAGCCTCCCCTCAGCTTTATGCAAAGAACATACATTTGTCAGATAGCCATCATATTCCCATCTCTTGGCATTTCACTGACTGTTTGAGGCCAATTGGCTAAACTGGTGGAACTGCCAATCAAAGCAAGGGAACTGAGCCCAAAAAGATACTCTTGATAGGCTTCTGTTTTTAACTTGTTAGATATGGATTCTATTAAAGCAAAGGTCAAAAGATTTCCCTTCTGTCATTTCTAAAACCTCTTAAACCAACCATATTTGGGGGGAAATGGCCCTCAAAACAATAGGGTTATTGTGTAGAACTCCATAGTGCAGTGATTAGCTGGTACAGTTTTCTCTCTACGTTCATATGTTTAACTTCCACAGATTCCACATCTCGGATTTGCAGTCTCTCGGAAAGCCTTGTGAGATTGACAGACTGCAAATGACTGTGAACATGAAGGCAGCACCAAGCCCCATCAGCCATCCACTTCTGCCTTATGAAGGAAGCCTGCTGCCTCAAAGGCAGAACTGGGTGGCTGGCATGCTACCCACTGCAGATTCAAATGTACCGTAAACTGTATATTTGAATTTGCAATGGGCTAAATCTGCAGGTTGTACTTTGTGTGTGTTTGTGTCTGTGTGTGTGTGCTAAATATGGTTTGGGGGGCCCAGAAATATTCATGATTTTTCCACTTTTGCAGGGGTCATGTGCCCCTAGAATCATAGAATCATAGAATCATAGAGTTGGAGGAGACCACAGGGGCCATCCAGTCCAACCCTCTGCTATGCAGGAATACACATTGTTACCCTGATTTCTGGGGTCCCTTGGGGGACACCTCAATGTGCTCCATATAATGGGGAATGGGAATTAGCCAGAGCAAAAGCTGTAGCACTACAAGAGGCAGGGCAACCTAGTGAGATCTTTAAACCCAATTTTTACAGGGTCAGGCCAAACCTAAAAACAAGCAAAATTGTCTAATAGAATGATTTTATTGAGGGGAATTCACTCATGCACGCACACAAGATACACACAATCACACATTCACACAAGAGCTAGCTGAAAGAGAAAGGGAGGAAAAATTATAGAGAGGCTGAGGGATTTGGGGGGAATTATAATTACCAGTCCAGAAGAGTAGTGAAGAGCAGAAATGTATTTTGGCTTAGGTAGGACCTAAGGGCAGTTCTCATTCAGGAGCCAGACGGACAGAGTGACGGGTAGACCTTCAAGAGACTGCACTGGGCCTCCTCAAATCAGGGGTATTTGTACCCTGAAAATAGCTTGTGGCTGTGAAGGTTCCAGATGCAAGACAAAGGGAACCTGGTGTGGACAATGAATCTTTTGCCTGTTGATGGACTTGTTGCTTTGATTGACAAAGACATGATGAATGTTGTAATAGCTGTCTATTGTGGGTGTTGTGAGGACAGAGGAAAGAATCCAGGTGTACAAGGGATGAATAACTGTCAATCAGTGTCCTGGTGGGCTCCTCACAGTTGGATTCCTTGGAAAAGTCCAGCTTCTATTTAAGCTTGTTATCCACAGGAATGGTGTGTATTTGCCTGACAAATGACTCAGTGTTACCTGGAGGAATTTAGAATTGACCTATGTACCTCACATTTACAGTCAAATTCTTTCCCTTGCTCAGTTTGACCTCTCTGTCACCTTTCAGGCTTGAATTTGATATCAGAGCCAATAAAAGGTGTTGCCAATTACATATGATGCCAATTAGGTATGGTGCCATCCAAACTATACTGATATTGGGGATGCCCAAAGCGGAGCCTTACAGCATCAAAGCATTCCCAACAAATGGCCATCCAGCCTCTGCTTAAAAATCTCCAAAGAAGGAGACTCCACCACACTCCGAGGCAGCATATTCCACTGCCAGGCAGCTCTGACCATCAGGAAGTTCTTCTTGAGGTTCAGGTGGAATCTCCTTTCCTGCAGCTTGAATCCATTGCTCCTTGTCCTAGTCTCTGGAGTGGCAGAAAACAAGCCCACTTCCTTGTCCACATGGCATCACTTCAAATACTTAAAAATGGCTATCATGTCTCCTTTTAACCTTCTCTTCTGCGGACTAAACATCCCTAGCTCAGTAAGCCTTTCCTCATAAGGCATGGCTTCCAGACCCGTCACCATTTTGGACACATTCCAGCTTGTTGATATCCTTCTTGAATTGAGGTGCCCTGAACTGGACACAGTATTCCAAATGAGGCCTAACCAGTGCAAAATAGAGTGGTACCATTATCTCCCTCAATCTAGACGTCATACTTCTATTGATGCAACCAAGAATCGCATTGGCTTTCTTGGCTGCCGCATCATACTGCTGACTCATATTCAGCTTGTGATCTACCAAGATTCCTAGATCCCTTTCACACATACTGCTATCCAACCATGCATCCCTCATCTTATATTTGTACATTCCATTTTTTCTGCCTAAGTGTAGGACCTTACATTTGTCCATGTTGAAATTCATTTTGTTAGCTTTAGCCCAGCTCTCCAATCTGTCAAAGTCATTTTGAAATTTGATCCTGTCCTCTGGGGTATTAGCAACCCCTCCCAATTTGGTGTCATCTGCAAATTTGGTCAGCATGCCCTCTAACCTTTCATCCAACCTTCACTCTAACCTCTGCAAAGAGAGATAACTGCACAGTGGAGAGTTCAGTTGCCTTTCAACTACATGAAGTACTTTTTTATAAGGCATGTGTTCTGTCCTAAATCAGATGGCATCTGATCAGGATCCGTGAGTAGGGATGTGAAGAAATTTAGAAAATGTTTCATTTATGGTCAAAGATCAGTTGAGCATTCTTCTAATGAAAGATTTTGCCTTTACTGTGAGGCACCAAGTTTTTTTCCAATCATATGTTTTGCTATTTGCTTAAAAAATATGTCTACAGTATCTTTTCTGCTTTGTCAAAGAAAAAAATAAAAATAAATAAATATGTATGTATGCATACAAAATAGACATGAAATGACCAATTGCTCACAAAAGTGCAAACAATCTGGCTGATGCTTCTAATTTTTAATACAACTAAAAAACTAACCAGCACAAGAAAAGGCACTACATAATTATAGATAAAGAAAATATGCTAAATAAATATGGATTTTAAAAGTAAGTCATATATTCAGAGTGTGTGCATAGTAATGAACAGCAAGATCAAAATATGACAAAAGCTGTCAAAGACCAATAGTAGAAATAGAATTATTTGGAAGTTTGTAGTTGTTGTGTGCCTTCAAGCCATTTCTGACTTATGACTATCCTAAGGTGAACCTATTGTGGGACTTTCTTAGCAAGATTTATTCAGAAGAGGTTTGCCATTGCCTTCCCTTGATGCTGAGAGAGTGTGACTTGCCCAAGGTCACCCAGTGGGTTTCTGTTGCTGAGTGGAAAGTCAAACCTTGGCCTCACAGAGTTGTAGTCCGATACTCAAACCATGGTCCTTTCCGCATGGGGTTCTTAAGGCGGGCCAATGTGTCTTGCCACGGTGGTCTTCTGCACATTGAAGCAGACTAGGTTTGGTTTATTTACCTTCATTCCACACGTAATTCTGACTAAATGCACCCCAATGTGGTGGTAAAGCATGCTATTTGAAAACCAGAAGAAATCAGTTTTCCAATTCTACAGATCAGTCCAATTGGTACTTTCACAATGGTGCAGACACATACATTTGCACCAATGTGAATTGGTGGTCAGGGGAGGGCTCATGGGAAGAACCAGGGGGTAGTATGGACTTACGCACGTACGCATGTACACAATGACGTATTAAACCATGCAAAAAAAAAGGGGCCAATCACAGCTGACAGGGTGGGGTGAGGGGAGTAGCGGGAGTGGCCACGGTGGAGGCAGTGTGGATTCATGAACTCGAATTCCTCTGAATCAGAATGGAACATACGCAGTAGCTGTGCAGAAAGAAATGAGGGAAAGT
Organism: Iguana delicatissima; assembly: GCA_948472985.1. Taxonomy (NCBI): domain Eukaryota; kingdom Metazoa; phylum Chordata; class Lepidosauria; order Squamata; family Iguanidae; genus Iguana; species Iguana delicatissima. Next base: position 237,258 of record CAOKZL010001196.1, on the reverse strand, counting down.
CTGCCTTGTTTCGACTCCAGAAAATCTGGTAAGAAACGGCACGAACCAATTCACCAGCCTTGTGCGGAAAGGGCCTATGACTGTACGCTGGCTGTGTCTATAAATGTACATGTGTACATTCTCCACTATTTTGTCCTTACCTGCCAAGTTGAATAACTGTGGTATTTTCTTCCTGTTGTGGAGAAAGTGACTATCCTTCCATAATATTCTACTGTATTCAAATGTTGTAAACTCTTGTGGATGAATTACTATTTGTAGAAAAACACGTGTTTGTGTTTCTGTGCAGTAAATCTGTCTCCTCCTCATCTGCCTCTTCCTCCTCCTTCTTTTGGCATAAAAATCTATGTGGTTTCTATGCAGAATAATTCCTTTGTAACACTTTGAATGCCGAGAAAGCTTTTGTTCAGGCCTTTGTGCAGGAAAATACAACAAAATATAAAGTCCATAAAAGAGTGATACCTTTATTGGCCAACCAAAACGCACAAAACACATTGGAGGCAAAAACCGTGTTGGCCATGCAGCAGAACACAATAAAATCCAAAATCCACAAAAGAACTATACCCCTGAATAAGTTTCCTGGATTTGAAGATACCAAATTTTGCCATAACATGGGGAAAATTGAACAAGAAGGAGCTAATGGACTGAAACTTACGTCTTTGAAGATTTTACCTCCAGCAAAGTTCCCAAGTGGCCAAGAACGGGAGTGGCTTCTGGACCATCTTAACTGACAACAGGAGTAACATCTGAGACAAAATGTATGTCTGTGACTATAAGATCATCACTTTTAGTCTCCTGAATTATTTTTAACATCTTTGCCTATTGGAGAAATCAGTGAAGCTTCAAAAGCTTCCCTGATGTATTTTGTGCATTCTGAATGGCCAATAAAGTAATCACTATTTTGTGAATTTTGGATTTGGTTGCATTTTCCTGCATGGCCAGCACAACTACCCTTTATTTATTTATTCATTTATTTTCCGGTTGTACAGTATATTTTTTACCTAATCTGCTATTTCTGCTATTGGTCTTTGATAACTTTTTTCTTACCTTGTTTTGACACTGCATTTATATTATTGTGCCTATTCTTTGAATGCATTACCTACTTTGTAATTTGTATTTATTTTATTTTATTTTATTTACAATTGTTCAAAGCCTTTTCTCATACTGCTGGCTTTTTTTATTTTGTTCTAGCATGTGATTCCCTTAGCTCTTGTTTTTGTGGTGTACCTTTTCATAGTCCATGCTACATGGCAGCAGTTACCGTAGCTTAAAAAATTTGAACATTTACAGAAATGCATAAAAATCTGTCTTACCAATACACGCTTTGTGCCAAGATGAACATTTTTGGTGCATTCTCATTCAATGGTGAAACAAGTTTGTATTTATTATGATCCAGGAGAACAGACTAGAATTTATCACAGAAGCTTTAACTGTAGCAGCCAGTAGCTACCATTGTTTATACAAGACAAAACGGGCATTATTCTAATACTGATTGCTCTGACACCATGAAACACATATGAGCGATTGGAGAAATTTGATTAAAATCAAATGTCCCTAGTATTTCCAGCCAGAAGAGAGAGAACACTGAATAATCTGGAATGTCTATTTTATAGTTCATTGGTGCAAATGTAAAATCTTACTCTACATTTATCTATAGTACAAGGAGATCAGAGTGTTAGAAAAATAAAACAAAATGAATGATTACTTAACGATAGTTCATTTCTTCTGTCACACTCTCTTGCTGAATCTGTGGTTAGATATCTGGTAAATGGGACAAAGTAATATATAGATCAGAGGTGCAAAACTTGTTACCCTCCAAACACAAATTCTACCAGCCCTAGCTAAAATAGCCAAGGGTGAGAGAGAATGGGAAATTTAATCCAATAGTTTCTAGAAGGCAAGAGTTTTCTCAGCCCTGATTTAAATGGTTGATTCCCCCCTCCCAAAAGAGAAGCAAGAAACACAATTAATTCAGAAGAAAACAGTAGGAACTAGCAGACACAATTTAGCTGTTTATCATTTATTCATTTTTAAAAAGTTCAGGTACACATCCAATGACTTTTCTTTTTACAATACAGTACAGAAAGTGAAAAGAACAAAAATCTAAACATATAGAGTAATCGGAGCAGGAGACAAAAATCTCAATGGCAGCAAGAGTTCCAGGTACTAGCTGATGGTTATGTGTGAGAAGGCTTCAAATAGGAAGGACAAAGAGCTAGGATAAATGCTATGACTTTACAAACAAAAAGCCAAAGGAAAACTGAGATGTGAAGGTTCAGCAAAACCTTCTGAAGCTAGAAGTGCTAAAATTCCCTCACCGAAAATATATTGTTGTTGAAGAAGTACCCAAACACCCTCACATCCATCAGTACCTCTATTTTAATGGTATCTGCTGCCTCATCAGAGGCCTAAATACTCCAAAGGCACCATATCTCATCTGAGCTTGAAAGCTAAGCAGGATCAGAGTTGTTTAGTACTTGGATGGGAGACCACCAACAAATACCAGGTGCTGTAAGCTATATTTCAGAGGAAGGAATTGGCAGAACCACTTCTGAGTATTTCTTTTTTTAAAAAATTTTTTTATTGATTATAAAAAAAAATGAACAGAACAAAAAGAACACCAGGTGATACACATAACAGTGGAGAAAAAAAGAGAGAAAGAATTAAAGAAGCAGAGAAAAAGTAAGTTAAAAGATTGGATGAATATAATGACGAATAAAGATAAAATAAAGGAGAGATTACAGGGTACTAAGATACTGTGCTTTAATTATATACAGCTAGAGCAGTGGACAAGGAATTGGAAAAGGAATAATAAAGATTTCAGAGAATATACTAAATCTGAACAAATGATTATACAAAGAAAAGTTATGGAGGAAAATGAAACATTGAAGGGTACCACAAGTGAAATATACAAGATGTTGACAGAATATGAAGATGAAGATGAATATCTTAGAAAAATATGGGAGGAAAAATTAGCACAAAAAATAGATATTCAGGACTGGGGAAAAATTTGAAATCAGTGTCATTTAAAAAACCTGTCTGTAAGGATAAAAGAGAACTATTATAAATTGGTTTGGAGATGATACCTAACACCAGTAAGATTAAATTATATGGATAAGAATTACTCACGGTTGTGTTGGTGGGGTTGTCAAGCGATTGGTACATATATTCATATGTGGTGGAATTGTGAAAGTGTACAGAAATTTTGGCAAAGGGATAAAGAGATAAAAGAGATAACAAATTGATTTACAAATATGTACAGGTATAGCATTATTATCTATATTTGATAAGGTTAATTGTACCCAGGCAATGAAGAATTTAATTACAAATTTATTAACTGCAGCAAAGTTAATTATTTCAAGAAAATGGAAAATTCATGGAGATTTTCAAATAGAGGATTGGTATAAAGAAGTATGGAAAATTGCGATTAATTATAAGTTAACATGTTGAATTAAGGTCAAAAAAGAAATAATGAAGGGGAATGATTTCGAAGCAATATAGAAGATATCTGTGGAAAAGGTTTAATCAGAGAGGATTAATACCTCCACAAGAAGAATTACAATTCTGGAAGGTGGAGTAAGTTGAAACATAATTGGCTCTGGGGGGTGGGTTCACTTTTAGGAATAGTTTGATATGGTTAGTAATAAGATTATATTTAGTAATAGTAATAGATTAAATGTAATTGAGAAGTATAGAGTTAAGAATGAAATTATTATAATGAATATAATGAGAATGAGATTTAGATATAGGTAACAAAAGTATATAAGTAGTATGATATATAATATGTTGAATAAGTATATGATTGTAATGGAATTGGAGAGAAATAACAATGTAAGTCTGTTTTGGTTGAACTTCTGAGTATTCCTCGCCTAAGAAAACCTGTGAAATTCATGGGACTGCCATAAGTCAATAAGCAATTTGAAGGTACATACACGTGTTACCCTGATTTCTGGGGGTCCCGGGAGGGACACCTAAATGCAGACTCAATTGTACAAGTTGGGGAAATTAGCCAAGAGCACAAGCTAGCAATGTGAGCGGCAGGGCAACGGAGCAAGATCTTTTACCCAGCGTCTGCAGGGTCAGGTCAAGTCAAGGAGCAAACAGAATTGAAATATTAATTGTGGTTTTTATTAAAATACAATCAAACAGTGTATGCAACACACTCACGCAGAGAACTAAAGAAATAAAGGTTGGAGTAGGATAGAGGGATTTTTAGAGGAGTTGTTGGTTTGGGCAATACTACACCTGTCCTAAAGCCTGGGTAGTCTGCAGCAGAAGTTCGGAGATATGGAGTCTCAATACGTGGGACTGAGGGGAAGGCTCACCAAGCAAAGCGGCAGCAAGGCTGGATGGAAGTTGGGAGCGATCCAAGGAAGCTCATAAAGTCAGGGGTTTCTATAGAGGAAAATTTAGCCACAGGCTAGTCCGTACTTGCGGAAAACAATGAGTTTTGGGCTGGAGACAAAGCCTCCAAAAGGTCAGAATTTAGCATGATTGAGTTATGTCCGAATTTACAATAGAGTATGCAGTATGCAAATACAGAGTGCTTGATAGGTGAGGATTCTTCTAATCAAGCTGCCTGCTCGAGGCAGGGAGTTCTTTGTATGTGGCGCGCATACGTAGTGAAGGTACTTGCCTTGAGGTCTCCTGAAGCAGCAGTTTGGCTATTTCTGGCCAGCCTATATTTGTTTTGGAATATTACGGTGATTCGCAACCGAGCCTGTTTGCGTGCTTGTCCGGGGGCCTCGCAAGCACGTGGAGAACAGGGGGTATAGTAGGCCAAATTATTGATATCAAAATGATGTCTAATGTCACCCCAAGTGCGGCTGAGGAACTGCAGTAACACACACTGCTCATCAGACACCTTTTCATGCCTTCATCTTTCTTTCCATCATGCATCACCTGAAACAGGCTGCTCACCTACTGGTATGACAGCAACATCTCCAAAGTTCCTACAGAGATAAAAAGTTTCCTTGAAATGGCTAAAAATTCAGCTGTATCCTCAAATGGGCAAGCAGTTGGGAAGGAAAGCTGACAACTTTTTTTGGTTCATTTTTCCCCCCAAAATGCACAAACTTGGTTGATTCAGTGGAAAGAACTTGGCTTTAAAAAGGAAGGAAGGAAGGAAGGAAGGAAGAGAGAAAGACAGAAAGAAAGAAACTTGCCCATATAGTCAGAGCTCTTAAAAGTCTGGCCTTGAATCCCTGTGCATTCAATCATGTTTATGGTCGTAGAATAGGGCTGACATCTCTTTTGTCTGACACACTGCTAATCCTTAGCAGCTACTAGGTAGGATGCAAGTAAAACATAATATTCTCCACCCTACACATAGCGGTACCTTTTGATTTGGGCAAATGCAGACAGTCAAGAGTACACTTTCAGAGTACACTTTGAAAACCAGGCTTCTGAAAATGTTAATATTGTTCTCTTTTTTAAAGAAGGAAAATGTGTCAAATCTAAGCAAACATTTGACTTGCTGAGGTGGAAGTGTATCTAAGTACACACAGCTGTAGAAAAAGCAAGGGGAGTTGTTAATATGCAAAGTTGTATATCTATCAGGTCTTTATCATTTTAACAACTTAAGCTGGCTAGAGCTCCATAAAACTATCAATAGATCTCTAGAATTCCCCAAAGATTCCCTCTTCGAAGCAAAGGTTGACCAGTACATATACATTATAGAAATTATTTGAGGTAAAAGATAGATTTGTTTAATTATCACAGCCACTATTGTTCAATTGCCACTCTTTCTGAAGACAAGAAAAGCAATAGCTTTCTGGCAAAAGGAGGGAAATTTCATCAGGTTCCACTCATTTTTCATGAAAAAAAGTCGGTGACAGTCAGGTTCAAGTGATTTTCTCTCTAAATCTCCTCTTTACTTGCAAAAGGAATCATTGTTCCCTAACACCACACAAGCTTTTTTTGTTCTGGTTTGCTGTGTATAAAATTTAATGAGAACAGGCATGGAACACATCAAGAGCCGAATATGTGTCAGTTAGAAAATGTGTGTGTTTGAAACCCTTTCCCTATAATTACCTGAATTTCCAGTTATGTATTCAAGGGGAAGAAGGAGAAGCACAAAAGAGGTGAGTTGCTTGTACTGAAGAAAAAGCTTTCTGTCATGCCAGGATGAAATTAACTAAATGCAAGGTAGAGACAGGGATGGGCCCAAGAATATTTGTGAGAAGGGAATCCACAAGTCATCGTTGATTGTGTATGTATTTTCATTCATGAAAAAGGAGAAACAGTTCTTTCTTTACTGCATAATATATACTGTGCTGTCTGTTTAATTATATGGTGGCGAGAACTCCATTTAGAACAATCTGTTAGGGGCTGAAGGGCAGTAGTGGGGGCAACTAAAGTGGAAAAAAAAATGGATGGGATCATCCCTTTCTCTCTCTTTCTTTTGGTAACCCTCTTTTCTTTTTCTTTTTGGATCTCCTTCTCCCACTTTTTCTTTCTTCTCTCTATTTCTCCAAAGAGGAGCACTTGAATAAGGCCTTAACATCCAGAATTAACATAACCTAAGAGGCAAATTCTGGGAGAAGTCAGATCTGGCAACAGTGTTATCTGCCTTGGTTACATCCCATTTGGATTACTGTAATACACTCAATGTGGGGTTGCCTTTCAAAAGTGTCCAGAAACTACCATTGGTACAAAGAACTGCAGCTCCATTGTTATCTGGGGCTGGCTACCGTGAGCACACTCTTCTTGCAACAGTTTCACTGGTTGCCCGTCCATTTCCAGGGACATTGCAAAGTACTGATTTTGACTTATAAAGCACTATACAGCTTGGGCCCAAGTTATTTGAAGGATTGTGTCTCCCTTTATGAGCCCAATAGAGCTTTACAATCATCTGGAGAGGTCCTTCCTTCTGTCACACCCACCCTCTTGGGCCTTCTTGTTGGTTGCTCCCAGACTTTGGAACACATTCCCAAGAGACCCTAGAATGGCTGCATTCTTACTGTCCTTATGACAGCAGATTAACATTTTTTTTTTGTGCCATCACACTTTACAAATTGATAGGTTTGGGCTTTTAATGCTGAGTGATTCTGTTTTTAAACTTGGTATCATTTTTAATGTATTTTAATATAGGTAATATTTTTAACATTTAGTGTTTTCAACTTTAGAAATTATTTGATTTTTAAATGCTGTATTTATACTTTTATGTATGTTTTAACCTGTACTGTTTTTATATTAGCCTCTTTCAATATTAGCCTCCTTCAATTGCTGGCAGAAAGGAAGGATGAAATACTAATACTAATATGCTGAAACAAAACAGAAGACAAAAGACAGACATTGACATATTACTGTAACATTATTCCTGCAACAGACTAGGAATTTGATTGCTGACATTCATTTCCACCTACACAAGGTAAAAATAGATTGAAATTAGGGGGAAAAAAACCCTTGGTGGAAACTATGACCAGGTCAGCTTCATTCTAGACCAGTGGTTCTCAACCTGTGGGTCCCCAGATATTCGTGGACTTCAGCTCTCAGAAGCCCTGAGCATTGACCATAGTGGCTAGGGCTTCTGGGAGCTGAAGTCCACAAACATCTGGAGACCCACAGGTTGAGAGCCACTGTTCTAGACACATTTTTCCATAATGGGCATCTGTCATCATTCTGCTGCCATTGTCTCATGACATCCATAAAACATACATCTTAAGGGTGAATGTCCATTTGCTGAGATGATTCCTAACAAGCTTAGATACATGCTACAAATATCCCAAGGTGTGTCTCAAAATCTCCGGATTTCGAACATTTAACATGAACACAACCAACAATCACCCACAAATACTCTTCTGATATAAGCTGGTGAGTGAACACAGACTCTCCCATTAGAATTTATAGACAGAATGGTGGTCATCTGGAAAACAAAACCAAAATCTGCACAACATTAGTTGTCAGGACTAGTAAACCTGTAACAACATTACCATGAAGTGGCATTCAGATGTGTCAGATGTGAGGAAAGGTTGGACAGAACCTAAGTCCAAATAAAATATATATGATGTAAATTAAAGTTTGCACCTGGAATGACAGTGGATGATGCAATCCCATGTAACACCTGCATGAGTCAGTGGGTTGTGTAATCAAGGCAGGAAGGTTGCATCATACCTCTAGCAAGGGCTGCTAGAGTTGCATCAGCAATGTCTGTATATAAGGGGGGGTGTTCTAGCCCTCCATGCCCTCTTGATGTCTGGAGAGTGGCCAAAGGCTATGTTCTGCATGCTGTTGAATGCTGAAAACTCTGTTGGAGATTTGTATATACTGTATATATTGTAACTCAGTAAAAGCCTCCTGTTGGAAGACAACATTTGGGTGGGAGTATTTTTCCTGGCTTCAAGGTTTTTGCTGCTAATGTCTAACACTCTGCTGGGACACTTCAAGCTGTGTGAGTAAACTCTGCTGTATGGTGATTTTTAAACACTTGACTCTGGTGAACTGTCTTTTTGCCAGAGCTGGAGGGAAGTGCTACCGGGATTTTTGTGTAGCCACCATCATCCACCATTCCTCTGACAGGGGTTATGGGCCCAGTCTTGCCCAGTTCTGGCCAGCCTTAACCAGTTTGGGCCAGTTAACCCTGTTGGTTTTGTGGCATACAGCCTGAGAGACGGTCCTGTATGATGTCTCTGGCCAGAGAAGCTCCGGTGTTTTGGGAGTTAAAAGCCACGTGGGAGGACTTTTCCTTAGCAGAATAAAGCAGCTGTTTTGTTTTGCCTGGCCAGAGGTTTGTTTTACATGCAAAGTTACTCAAGTTTTGAATTCAGACAGAGCTGCCGGAGTTTGTTTTTGCTTTTGGTTTGATTGAGCAAGAATGGCAGCTACAGCAGCCCTCAGGTTTGATAAGCTAAACGACAGCAATTATCAAACATGGAGTCTCATGAGCCAAAGTCTGTTGGTCAGGGAGAATTTGTGGACTGTTGTGGAGCACCCACCGGAAGGTGCAGCTGGGAGAGCGGCAGACCAGCGAGTGAGGGCCACCATCATCCTGAGTCTGGAGCCCAGCCAGCTTATCCATGTTCATGATAAGCCCGCCACAGCTGAGGTGTGGGATGCACTGAGAGGAATCTATTAGCGCGATTCCTGTCTCTCAAAGATGTTGTGGACTAAGAGGCTCTACAACACAAAGCTGCAGGAAGGGGGAGATGTGAAAGCCCATCTGGACGTCTGGTTTTGGAGTTAGAAAACAGAGGCATGATTTTTGATGAACCCCAGAAATGTTATATCCTCCTGGGCAGTTTGAGTAAAGACCGGGACTTCATACTTTATGGTCTCTAGAACTTGAGAGAAGAGAATTAACTCTTGACATGGTCATGTCATGTGTGCTTGAGAAACATGACAGATGAGCCTTTGAAGCCACCTGTGAGTTGCAGTGGGCAGGAGATGGCAGCAGTGGGCAGGAGATGGCAGAAGAAGCAGAAAAGATCTTCTCCTCCCTTGCACACTCCCACCCATCGCTGGGGCAACAGCACCTTGACCAGCAAGCAGGAGATGGCAACGGGAACAAAAAGATCTTCTTCTGCCCTTCATCTTCCCACACACCACTAGGGTGATCACACCCAAAGCGGCAGGCAGGAGATTGGGAAGGGGACAAGAATATCTCCTCCCCTTCACCCTCCCACCCTGCCGCTGGGTCGATCGTGCCAGGAGCAGCAAGCAGGAGATCTCAAAGGGGATGAGAAGTTCTTCTCCTTTTCTTCACTCTCCCACCCTCTGCCTGCCGGGGAGGCAAGCGGGCACTGCGAATAATCAAACTTGTGGGAGTCAAACCTGTGAATGTGAAGGGAGAATTGTATTCACTTCAGAAAACAAAATGTGGCTGTAAGAATGGATGTTTCAGGGTGGGAGTTTTGTTCCATTTTTGATCAGAATATACTAAAATTCACAACATCTGGCATATTTCCGTAGGGATGAGTGTCAATTTGTTTTCAGTTCAATTTTTTTAAAATCAGAATTTATCAAATTTGAATGTGGGAATAAGCAAAACTGAAAGATTTAAGCATCCTTCTGAAACTAGTCTCTGACCATCTATTTTTCTTTTGTCATTTGCTCTTATTAAATTACTTTTCTAATCCATAAAATTGACTTTGACAACATAGGTTGCATCTTTTTGATTAGAAAGGAGGACAGCCAATTTGACAATACATGCCTACAAGATTAGAGGTGGGTTAAACTGTTAGGATAAGGGAGTTAAAAATAATGATAGAACATACTACCTGATTTCTGAAAACATATAAATGCCATCTTAATAAATTCTAGCAAATATGTTTTCAAAAATTCCATAGTGTGGGAGCAGTACAGGGGCAGGGTGGGGAAAATTATCTCCCGGATGCTCATGAAATGCCAGTTCCATAGGTAATAGTATTCCTAAGAGAGTCTCTCCTGAAGATTTTAATATCTTGGTGGGTTCATAACAATAGAGGCAATTCATTGGATAGGCAAGCCCAAAGCCATGTAGGGTTTCATTGGTTAACCAACACCTTGCAGTGTACAGGTCTTTCAGTATTGGAATAATGCCAATACAGTTAGAAGATAAACGGCTGAATTTTTTGGCATCTGAAGGTTCCATATAGTGCTCTTTGCTTAGGGTGTCATATAAATAAATCATATTGCAATGTTAGGTTGACTCATAAAAAAAATCACAGCAAGTACACTGTGCAAAGTTGTGCAAGAGCATTGCTTGTCACCACTGATATCTTTGAATTCATAGAATCATAGAGTTGGAAGAGAACACAGGGGCCATCCAGTCCAACTCCCTGCCATGCAGGAACACCCATCAAAGCATTCCCAACAGATGGCCATCCAGCCTCTGTTTAAAAACCTCCAAAGAAGGAGACTCCACCACACTCCGAGGCAGTATATTCCACTCCCTGACAGCTCTGACCATCAGGAAGTTCTTCCAGAGGTTCAGGTGGAATCTTCTTTCCTGCAGCTTGAATCCATTGCTCTTTGTCCTAGTCTCTGGAGCAGTGGAAAATAAGCCTGTTCCCTCCTCAACATGACATCCCTTCAAATATTTAAACATGGCTATCATGTCTTCTCTTAACCTTCTCTTCTGCAAACTAAACATACCCAGCTCCCTAAGCCACTCCTCATAGGGCATGGCTTCCAGACCTTCACCATTTTGGTCACCCTCCTCTGGACACGCTCCAGCTTGTCAATATCTTTCTTGAATTGAGGAGACCAGAACTGGACACAGTATTCCAAATGAAGACTTACCAATGCAGAATAGAGTAGTACCATTACCTCCCTCAGTCCAGGCACCATACTCCTATTGATGCGACCAGGAATCATGTCAGTGATAGTGCAGGGTGAAGAAGTATTTTTACAGTTCAAAATCTATTTTTCAAGGAGAACAGAAAACCTTCCAGGAGAGACTGAATCCAAATCTCAAAGCAAGACTTTCTATAGACAAACAACACTGTCATTTTGTCAGGCTGTAATTATAGCTTGTACACCCATATCTTGTCTACCGGGCATGGGAATGAAGTGATCCAGGATCACTTCAGACTCAGACTCAGACTCACCTCCCCCCCCTTTTTTTTTTGCAAACAGGAATCAGGCAGAAGTTGCTTTCCACATAGTGTTGTGTTTCAAGATAAGGGCTTTCCTAGACCTAAAATCCTCCATGTCCCCTAGAGAGTACAGGGCATTTGGGGTCATATGTGTAGAGGAGGGGAGTGTCTTTTTGTGCATGTATTTATTGTTGCATGCCTCCAATTTGTTTCTGATTTATCACATTTATCAATTGTTATCAGTTATCAGTTGTTTCTGACTTATAGGTTTGCAAGGTAAACCTAACGTGGACTTTCTTGGCAATATTTTTTTCAGAGAGAGTTTGCCATTACCTTCCTCTGAGTCCAGCACACACACACGCCCATAAGTTTGCATGTAGAAGTGGAGATTCAAGCCCTGTTCTCTCAGAGCCTCCCAAAGTCACAGGGGCACACTCACCAGTATATCATGCTGGCTCTCATACACACACATATGAGATAACAGGGAGGATGTGGAAGGATGCAGCCTCCAAGGTCCCATGGGAAACAAGTGCTCCCTCAACATGGAGGACAGAACAGAACTCTATCAGACATCATATGTGAAAGACTATGATGTTGAACAATGTGTAACCTATCATGAAGGATTCAAATCATTCTAATAATACCCATTCTAGTACCAATATCCAATCTAACAAGAAGGATGCTATTGTTAATGGCATCAAAATCTGCCAAGGAAATTTAGGACAACAAATAAGTGCTTGCTGTCCTTATCCAATCCCTGATGTAAGTCACCTACTCAGCTGATCAAAAAAAAAAACAAAAAAAAAACAAGTTGCATATCATAGTCAAAAACCTAACTGAAATAGGTCCACATAATTAGTATCATCTGCAGATGCATTGCCACCATCTTCTCTAGAAATATAGATTAGTCTGGTCTATAGTTTGTCAAAATTCCTGAAAGAAGAGCAAACTTATTTCAAATAGTTGCCATTACCGCATCCTTTATAATACCTCTATTAAATATGTCATCAATCCCACCCTTAGAGATTTAATCATCCAAGAAGGGCAAGGGACAAATAAAAGAATAAGAGTCCTCACCACCCTGGTGTCCTGTCCTTATCCACAACACCTACAAGCTGAAACAAACAAACAGTTGCCAGCGGTACATCAATCTGACCTGCTGTTAAGTCAAAGGTCATTTAAGAAATTCAAACAGCTATATCTGAATAACATGCAGCAAACTGAGCATCACAAGTCACCAAGATAAAAAAAGAATCTTTCTTTGGCCTGTGGCTGAAACTTCAGTTTGGGAAGTCTCAAGGGCTGGATTCTAGCAGGGCACAAGCATGTCCAAAGCAAAGTGAAAAAGGTCAGAAATGATTCTTGACAATCTAAACATTTTCCCACCTGATATGCAAAGCACCACTCAATTCTATACATGCCTACTCAGGAGTAAGTCCAAGTGCAACCACTTCCTTGGCAGCAAACCAGAATCCAGTTCCATATCACACCTGCACTAGCTTCACATAATCTATGGCCTGTTGTCTCTGATCAAAGATAAAACGGGAGAAGTTCAAGAGTGGATGGAGACCCTTTATTTTGTGGCCAAATCTTGCCTGTGAGTTACAGATATGCCACAGATATGCTTTCTATGCAGTCTTAGTTGGTTAATCTTTTGTATAGCACTTTAGACAGCAACTGCTGTAGCAGAGCTTCCCAAGTAGTCATTACATTATACTCTTCCTGGCAAAGAACATAAAAGGCTCTCTAACAAAAGAAATCATTCCAGCTGTTACTTCAGAATATTATTTTAAACATGTCAAGGTTGCTTTCTCTCTTTGGAATTAGGAAACAGTGTGAAAAGGTGATTTTTAAGAGAAAGAAAGAAACATTGTCATTGTTCGGCCACATTTCAAGCAATTAGGAGCTGTGTCAGAATCCTCATTCTCTCCTTTTAGCGTTGCTTTGAGTGCAGAGTGACAGTAAGAAGTAAAAAAAGATGCATATCTCTGGATAGTGAGTGATTTTACTGCTGTACTTGGACAGCTGTAAATCTGCAAATCAAAATGGGTATTTGACTTCAGGGACTTACTTATTTCTGAACAGCAGCACTGGTTCCTTGGACACATACTAAGTTTACTCCTCCATCTGAAATAGAAGTGAATTGTTTTTAACCTTTGTAAATGCATTTTTGTATTTGAAGTAGATGAGTTATTTCAGGTTATTTGCCTTTTAGGCGTAATAACCGTGTGCTGGTCTGAAAACACACTGAGAAACATAAAAATTTCCAGTATACATTTCTGGATGCCATCTAGTACAAAGGCCTTTCTGATCTTTTGGGTTTTTTGCTTGCTTGCTTTGTTTCACAGGCAGTGTTACATATTCCTTTTATTGTTTTCCCTATACGGTTCACACTGCAGAGCTACTTTCATCAGCCTGCGTGAAGGAAAATAATGGAAACCATTATTTCTTTGTCCAGAAGAAGACAGAGCTGATATTACAGGGCTGCAAGAACTACTCTGACAATCTGCAAAGGTCTGAGGTTCCATAAACTTTCGGGATTATCAGTCTTCATAATCTCATTTCCAAAACATATGTTCAGGCATTAAAGACCTCACGGAGTTAGGAGAGTAGCAATGTGATAGGTAGCTCTGCTCACTCCATTGCCTCTCCATTACTTGGCCTTACAGCACTTCATTTCTTTCATAGTATCTGTTCTGAGGTCCTGGTTAGCCCCTTTCTAGAGAGGCTGCATTGGCTCACTCTTTGTTGTCCATCTTCTACCAGATGACTTTTCATATTCTGTCTGGCTATTGTTCATAAGGCAAAGGTTTTTTAATTGGTGCTATTCAATGTTTAGTTTTTTGGATGTATATGTTTTAAATGGATTTTCATTCTATAGATCATTTAATTACATTTTAACAATGACCATTTCCGCACTAGACTGTTATAGCGTTATTATTCCACTCTCAACATCCTAGGGAATCCTGGGGTTTGCAGTTTAGGGAGGGGCCTCAAACAGTCTAGTGTGGAAATGGCCAAGAACTTCTTCTTTATGTTTCTATTTGTATCTGGTTTAATTTCTGTAAGGTGTCTTGAGTCCCTGCTTTGGGGAAAAGGCAAAATTAAAATAAATGGATTAATTATAGTAGAAGGATCTTTGACAAACTGCACCTAGGGAGCAATGTAGGAGTCCTTCATCACTATGTGCTGTAACTCTGTGTAAATAGAGCCCTGCTCAAAGAGTGTTGTAAATTGCATATAGAAATAGAGTCGAGTCCCTGCTGCAGATCTTGGGCCTTCAACATATGCAGGATGGAAGAATCAGGACAGGAATGCAACAAACAAAGCAAGGCCGGACCATCCATCCCCACCAATTACTTATTGTGTGTGGGCTTAATGCTTACCTGGGCATGAGTAACAAATGGAGACCAGGAGGTTGATGAGTGACTCTTTGTGCCAGATCACAGCATGTGATGGGGCTGGGACTGGAGGTTATTTAAGTCTGATCGCCCCTTTATGTGCCCTTTTTGATCTTCACAACACGACCCACCCTCCCACGCTCAGTGCAGAGTCTGGTTGCTTCAGGACCAGATAAGAATTTTTTCCCCCTTTTACCAGAGGTATATTTTCCTTATCCCATACTGCATCCGTGGAGCTTCAACAATTGGCTTTGGGTGATGTCCTTGAATACCCTTCCTTTTTGCAGGTAGCAGGGGGAGAATTCAAGACTTTGGTGATCTCCTTTTGGCACCCTTTTGATGTAGAATAGGGTTCTGGAGCCCCTCTTTAGGGGGCCATCCCATGGGGTGGGGAAGGACCCTACTCTGGAGGACAACCTAGGATTCGAGCTCTCACTTCTAGAGCCCTGTGGCTTGGGCGGCAGTCCCTGGGTTACCTTCCAATTAAGCTGGACTGGGAAGCAACCTATAATATTTGAACTGCCCTCAGGGTTTAGCAGTTTTTGCTCAAGGGAAGACTGAGAAGGTTGACATAGGGCTGACACCTGGGCCTCAGCTGGACCCACATCGGGTTGCTCTACCCTCTTGCTCAATTTCCAGGCCAACACAAAGGTTAGGTCAAATAAAGTGGCCCTTATTTAACCCAATTTTCTGTGTCTTGTCTCATTATTTCATGGTTGATCATCAAATGCTACTTTGTAAAGCAAGAGGTATTCTTGGAAAAAGACAAATTTGATTGAGGGCATTTATACCACCACAGGGGCCACAGGAAAATTCCTTCTCACCACCAATCTCACATACCAGAGTAATGTCTGGTGGGGCCATGGGAGAGGGCCTTCTCTGTGACTAGAGAATGCCTTGCCCCTCTAGATTAGATTAGCAAATTATATGATGTCCAAACAACTTTTTAGCAGACAAGTCTAATTATCTTGGCCTCAGCGTAAATACTGGACATCAAACTTTTTCAGCGCTTTTATTCTTATGGAATCACAAAGTGGTGCTTTAGTGTGCTTTAATGGATGTTTAAAACTGATATTTAATTTTATATGGATGGTTTATTACTGTTTATTCTATCTTTAATTTGTTGAAAGCCATCTTGTGTCCCAGCCTTTGCAGAAAGAAGGGATATAAAGAAAAAAATAATAAAAACATAACAAAGTAATAAGCACACCGTCTTCTTCTAGAGCAGACCAGACTACTTGGACATTGCTTTTAGTAGAATGCCCAGTTCTTTGCACTGCATGGAGTCAAGTGTGCTATCCTACCCTAACTGCTATCAGCTGAGATCCTAGATAAGCTAACTGAGTAGCATCTCCTGGCTCAAACCTGCCTTACCAGAAGGCAGACATTGCAAGTAACAGAGGTCTGCACTCCTGTCAATTGAGGCACTGATGTTCCCCTTCCAGCAATCTCCAGTGTGATCATCAGAAGCTGGATCCTACGTTGATTCCTACCTGAGGTTGCAGTTTCTCACACCAGAGTCACTGGCAGGAGCAGAGAGATGATAATGTCAGTATACCACACACCAGTTGATAGGGGAATAGGCTTCCATTGCTCACAGTGGCTTCTGCCTAGTAGAACAGGGTTGGGGAACTTTTACAATTGTGGCAAAAGTATCAAAACTGTGAATATGTAGGAACTGTAAATACAAATAACACATAACTCTAGATTATGCATCTGCAGCTGTGATAATGACTTCCAGTCAGTATGAATGACTCATATGTTTTAAACCTTACTACTGGATGTATACACATAGAAAAAAAAGTCATGATCATACCTTTTATTTGACATTACAAGACAAGTGTTCCTCGTCATTGGCATTTTAATTGAATTTTTCCACCCAATCTATTATGGTAATAATTTAATTTTAAGTTTGAAATATGTAGAGTAGATGGACTATGATCATAAAATTAGCACTTCTGTGTTGCATACCATTAAATTGCCACAATATGTCCAGATAGGCCTTCAACAAATATAAATAAAAGTTTAGTTTCTTAGTGTATGCTCTCTCTTCCTGAAACAGCATGTTTGTAACAGCTAGTTACCTAAACAGCAGTATTAATCCACAAGATATTAGCATGGAGAGATTTTCTTTTTAATCAATTGGTCAAAGCTCTGGAAGCCACAAGACCAAACATTATCACTTCCACATCTTTGGATGACTGCACTTGAGTTACAAGAGCTTACATCAAAAGTGAGGTAATTTCCTGATAGGGCAAGGTATATAATGTTTACAGTGGAAGCCGACAACCTAAGTAATGAGGTCTTTCTGTGGTTTTTTCATTGTACACCATTTTATTGACTATAATTCCTGACTTCTATCAGTGTAACATGGTTCCCAAATTGGATACAAATACATCCAGGAAATAGTTTTAAGGAGGATTATTGAGGCATGCTAATGGAAGCAAGGTAGTTTTCTCTTTAAATTCTACAAGAGAGGGTAAAAAGCATTGCAAGGGACTGTTGCTTCCAAAGAAAGGAAGGCATAATGGTAAATGATGCAAATTGGCTGGATTGCCAAATATTACAAATCCAAAGAAGATTTTAAAATATAATTGAAAATAGTGTGGAAGAAGGAACCAGGGAAAACTTGATATATTTTTTTTAAAAAAATGGATTTTAGCAAAAAAGGTACAATCTGTTAAGGAATTAAGCTATGCCAGAGAAAATGAAAGATAAAACATCATTTGGCTCCTCCTCCTTCTTCAAAGAAAGTGCTATTCTGATAGAATAAACCATATCGGCTTGTTATTATAGCTTTATATGAATAGGACCTTCAGAAGAACAGAACTAGTGGCTAGTAGACACAGAATGCTGGAGGAAGACAATTTGCCATCACTATAATTCCCTAAGATTTCTGTTTTGATGACATTAGTATCCTTAGGAGTAGAGATGAGGGATCCAGCTGAGCAATATCTTCCCTAGTGAGAAGACCTCATTCTCTGTATTGAAATAAAGCTCCTGTGGTCCTTTGAATGGAGCAGAACTAACGCTAACAACAAATGTCCATACTTTTCCCCCGCTGTTTCAATGTTGACTTTGCTCTGCATTTATGTACTGGATATTGATGGCTTCGTTTTAATATTGATACATCTTAGGTAAGTTGTATTGCTTTTAACATATTAATATTCTTTAAAATGCTCCTTTTTTTCCACTCCAAATGTCATGTATCTTGACAACTTCAGGTATATTGTAAACTCCTTTGGGCCTAGTTTGTGGGAAAGCAGCATATAAATTAACTAACTATAGTAACAATATAATTTACCTACAATATAATAACATGTAATAATAATAGGTAATAAAGCTGGAAATGACTATCAGAAATCTCAGATAAGCACTACAATCTAAATGAGCCATCCTGAGCTACACAAATTCAATGACAATTCACCTACCTGTGTTCAAAATGCAGGTATATTTCAGACTCTTGTGTGTAGTTAAATGGAAAAAGACGCATTAAGAGATCAGAGAGTGATTTTTCCAGTTTTGCTTTTATTAAGATTTTGCTTTTGGCTTAATGAAACAAGATGTTCCCCCAGTTCTAGAAAAAGATATGCAGTTGTCAATGTGTCAACTAGTAAAATGAAAAATCTCACATTCAATATGTAGAGATAATAGGTCTGGGGAAAATATAGAAAACTGATTTCAGGAACATTCAACATGATAATTTTCATTGTGCTGAGAATCAACAATATAATGCAGGTTGCATAGGAATGGCAACTACAAAAGTGGCTGTTACCAGGAGTGTAGCTACTGGGGTGACGGTGGCAGATGGCAAAATCAGGAAATTGCCTCCCCAAATAAGAATTCTGGTCCCAATGAATTTTGACTTCAAACCCCATCTCCCTATTTTTAGCATTGCACAGAAAGAGACACTGAAAAACCTTCATACCTAGAACTCATATTTTCTGTGCCTGTACACCCCTGTTAGACAGCCAGCATGGTATACTGATCTGAGCTTTGGACTATGAACTTGTAAAACCAGGGTTAAATTCCCTGCTCAACCATGGAAACCCACTGGGTGATCTCAGGTTCATAACCTACTCTCAGCCCTTGAAAACCCTGTGATAGGTTTACCTTGGGGTCACAAAGAGCAACAAACATCCTTAGTAACTTTGGATAACTAAACTATCTGTTTAATAATGTTTAGTAAATATTAAACACGATTGAAAGGAATAGTGGAATGAAGACAAAAAAGAAAATATTATTAAATGTAGTAACAGCAGCAAGATTGAATTACACAAAGCATTGGAAAGAAGGAACAGAGCCTCCCCATGAAGAATGGAAGATTAAAGTAATGGATATCATCAAAATGGAAAAACTGTTCAACATGCTGAAAGGAAATTCAAACCAACAATCTGAAAAGCAATGGAATGAAATTATTAAATGGGTGAAAGAGCACTAAGATTAAAGTATAGAGGCAAACAGAAGATTGGAAGGGGTAACTCTTATATTAAGGTTGGAACATAGATTAAGTAAAGATTATTAAAGTAGATTACGATAACAAAAAGAAATTTCATATTAAGGAAGTTTAGAATAAGAAACTTAAAAAGGAGATTGGATTGGGGAAAACGCGTAATGAGGACAGTAAGGTTGGAGGGGAGAGAGGGAAAGGATATATAGAGAGAAGGGAACGAAAAGGATGAATTGATGGCATATAAAATACACTGTTAATATGAGGAGGCAGGGTAGAGGGGCGGGAGAAGGGGAAGATCGAATAGCATATTTATGGAAGAAAATAATTATTTAGTATTGCATTGAAAATATTAGTTAAGTCATGTAAGAGATGACTGGGAATGATATGGATAAAGGCTGTGTAACATGGAAACAATACTTGATATTTGCTAAATTTTAGTTTATATGGAATTTTAATAAAAATAATAAATAAATAAACTATCTGTAAATGGTCCACTCAGGTTTTAAGTCAATACAATGCTAGGAATTTGGAGTCTGAAAGAAAATTTCATTGCGGGAAGAAGAATCCTCTCATTTTGCTTTACCTCTCTCCCCCCGCTTCCCCACAGTTACAACCAGGCACACACAACATTTTTCTTTGCAGCCACATGACAATAAGAGAATCTAAATCACAGACTCTCCATTTTAGTCTGTTTACCAGCCATGAGGATGAATGTATTGCCCCTGCCTCTAAGCACTTTCCCATTCATTTTGAGCCCATCTCACCCATTTTTTTACTTTCAACACAGGATATGAAAGGGACGCATTCTGGAGATGTGAATAATACTGTTTAATATCAGAGAAGGGAGATGGTCCAACATTTGAGATGCCCCACTGAGAAAAAGGAAAACAGCTGTAGGATTCTTTGCTCTTTAGGACTTCAGGACACATTGAATCATGAATTCAGTGAATTTTCTGTAGCTGGGGCTACCAATTGGGTTCAGGCCTAAATGTTAGGTACTGAAGAGAAGCAGAGTGTCAAGCTGATAGCTAAAATATTTGCTGGCTCATAGAATTCTCCTTTCTTTAATTAAAAGACAAAGAGGGATGCCTAAACATATACCTAGTATTCAAAGGATTGCAGGATATATGCAACTGTTCCAGCAAAAACCAACCCTCCTAGCCAGTGAAAGAGATAAATAAATCCTATCCAGGCCTTCTTTTTTCAGGGTTAAATAAACACACAAGGAGGGAAGCACACGTACACACCCCATTGCTGCTTTGCTTATCTGAAAAGGAATGGCAGATTTGAAGCCAAGAACCACATATGTGGAGGTTTGCCACACAATTCTCAACTCTGTCCCCCACCCAAGGATGAACTAGACAAGATGACAGCAAAAATTCTGACTCTACAGTGAAATCGAAAGTAGCCAAAGGACCGCCTGCTGTGTCTGTCTGTGTCTAGCGATAGTTTTTTTTATTGTCTCACATATTTTAAAATGTCTGAAACATTTTATCACTTTATCACTTTAGATGTGTGCACTCTTCTCTTGCTGCTGGTTTTAACTTGCTTTTCTATGTTGCAGTACTTGAGTTATTTTCTTACTGGTTTTATGTTCTGATGCCTGTAGTCATTGTTTTACTGTTGCATTTATATTTTTCAGATACCATACATCACTCAGAGAATTCTTGGTAGGCAATAGTTTAAAAATTCAGTTACTCCGTCCATCCATTCTGAAAGGCTAACTTACTCATGGGAGTCAGCATGGTGTAGTGGTTTTAGCATTGTACTACAACGCTAGAGACCAAGGTTCAGGTCCCCACTTGGCCATGGAAACCCACTGGGTGACCTGAGATGGATGACATATTCTTAGACCCAGAAAACCCCATGATAGGTTTGCTTTAGGGTCACCATAAGTGGGCAAGAACTGGAAGGCACAGAACAACAAACACCTTAGTCATGGTAATACCAAAATTAATAATCACCTGCCTCAGTTTGCATTATTGTCTGGTGCCTACTTCCCAGCTGTATTGTGAACTTAATTATTATTATCATGAACTGAATTATTATTATGAATCATTATTGCTACCAAAAGATTCTTCACAGACTTTGTCATTGCTAATCTCAAAAGGCACTCAAAGACTGATACTTTTTTAGAGTCACGATCAGAAATTATTGCATGTTACTGCCTTTTCTCAGTAGAACTCTCATTAGGTTGCTACAAACAAGCCCTTTACCCAGTGTTGAAGGAATACATGAGAGGAGGTGAGAGTTCTAAAAGGGAGAAGTGGGAAAATGTTTGGGGAGGATTTACTTATTTTGTTTACATGAAACAATGACTAATTTAAGCAAAATTCTGCCTGCTCTATGGGAGTACAAGGGTTTCTGCACAATTTTTCAAACACTATTCCTACTTTGAAACTTGACTGGGTAAAATTCATGTGCACAGAAATACAAAAGATTTTCCTGTACAAAAGATATATTTGAGGATAGAAGATGTATATTTTGTGCAAAATATACTGATTCCTGTGCAAAAAAAATAAAAAAAATAGTCTCTCCTCTCCCCTCTTTTGTGCCTTTCTGTTCTTGGTCACTGTAGGCTAAATCCAACACTATGCTCATGGTGGCATCACACCACTCTACTCCTGTGTTGCCAAGCTATACACCCTCCACGGTTTGATGTGGTTTAAAACAGTGAAATATGATTTAATTGGCAAAATATATTATTTGATTTTGATATAAAACATGCCCCACTATGACTGCATGGCCAGGCTGAACAAGAGGAAAAGACTGGCTGAACACATACACTGTGAATTAAGTCAGAAACTCCCTCTAAGTGTAGCAAGGTCATAGTCAGGAAATCATGAGATAATTCCAGAAATAATTGGCTTGCAGCTAGCCTTAACGTCTTTGTC
The DNA here is from genome assembly GCA_948472985.1 of Iguana delicatissima. NCBI lineage: Eukaryota > Metazoa > Chordata > Lepidosauria > Squamata > Iguanidae > Iguana > Iguana delicatissima. The sequence goes on along the minus strand of CAOKZL010001196.1, from coordinate 214,997 downwards.
TTTGGGGACATTAGTGACTGAGAGATTCACACCAAACTACTGATTGTCTAATCTCCTTTTCCTCTGACCAAGTAACCTTTCCTTTACCCTGAAACCTGTCCAACAAGCACGAAGCCATCAGGCAACCATTACCCTTTTGTCACCTGATGCTAAAACCATTAGCCTGTTCAAGGCCCTGTCATCCACTCTGCAATCTCTCTTGTTTACTCAGCCAGAGAGCCATTCACACCTGTGCCCTCCAGGCAGAAATCACGTATAAAAACCCCCAATTTTGGCCAACTAGCTTGCAGTACACCGAGTGCTGGTCACCATTCTATCATTCTGATTTCTAATAGCGAACTGTCCTTAGACACAAGTCTAAGCCACATCACTGCTTCTTCTCTATTCTTCTAGGTTGGTAAATATCATGCCCTGAAATTTTGCTGTCTTACATTTTCCTCCCTTTTCCTTGAGTTAGTCTTTATGATTGCATGATTGTTTGGATCTTGTGTGTGTGATTAATTCCCTCAATAAAAAAAAAAACTTAGCTTATTTTTGGATCACTGGCTGATTCTTCTCCACAGAAGTACTGGTAAACATTGGTCTCAAATATCTCATTAAGTTACACACACACTCGGCCTCATAATATTGATCTAATAATTCTACATGTTTGCCCTGAGGTACTAGCATCACAGGTGGACCCCTGAGTCACCCACATTTTGAGGTAACACTTTGTAGCAAGTTACTCCTCTCACGTCCCCCATGTAGCCCTCTGTAGCACTGAAAAGCTCTCAAGAGATTTTCTCAGGCAGCTAGAGCATGTTTTTAGGGTGCACCACAGTAGGAAGAAGAGATTACTTCCCTCCAGTTTCCAGTGGCAGAAACACTCTATTGCCTATTGTCCAACAGAGTCCAATTCTTCCAGAACTAGTAGAACATTAAGCCATTCTACTGATGGCTGAGAAACTATATGGATAACAAGGGTAGCTGCTTTAAGCCATTCTACTGATGGCTGAGAAACTATATGGATAACAAGGGTAGCTGCTTTATAAGTACACATAATTTGCTCTATAAGTACACAGCCAAAAGTACACAATCAAAGAGTTCTGTTCTGGGGCTAACCCTCTCTAATATTTTTATCGATGATATAGATGGGGTAAAGACAATCCTTATCAAATTTGCAGATGATACAAAACTGGGACTTGTGGTTAACATATTGGAAGACAGAAAACAATTCAAAAGGACCTTGATAAACTAGAAAACTGGGCTGAAATAAATAAAATGAAATTCAACAGAGACAAGTGCACAGTTCTGCATTTAGGCCACAAAAACCATATGCACAGGTATAGGATGTGAGATACTTGGCTCAATAGTACTACATGTGAAAAGAACCTTGGGATTATTGTTGCTCATTAGTTGAACATGACCCATCAGTGTGACACTGCAGCAAAGAAGGCAAATGCTATCTTAGCCTGCATTCATAGAAACATAGCTTCCAAATCAAGGGAAGTAATAGTAACCCTATATTCTGTGCTGATCATGCCTCATCTGGAGCAATGCATTCAGTTCTTGGCACCTCAATGTAAGAAGGATATAGATAAGTTGGAGCAGATTCAGAAAACGGCAATAAGGATGATAAGGAGTATGGAGAACAAAACATATGATGAGACAGTTGAAGGAGCTGGACATGTTCAGCTTGGTGAAGATATGATTGCACTCTTTAAATGCCTCCAGAACTGCTACAAAGAGGATGATGCAAGCTTGTTCTCTGCAGCCTCACAGACTAAAATTAGGTCTAATAGTTTTAAGTTCCAGGAGAGTGAATTTTGATTGACTGTTAAAAACAACTTCTTGACAGTGAGAGAAGTTTGGCAATGGAACCAATTGCTTAGAGAGGTGGTTTCTTCCTCCGAATGTCTTTAAAAGAGGGTGGGCAGCTAACTGCTGGGAACAGAGATCTTGCACTGAGCAGGGGATTGGACATGATGGCCCATAGGGCCCCTTCCAACTGCATGGGCCATTTCTGCACTACATTGTTAGAGTGCTATTATTCCACTTTCCACATGCTGTGGATTTCTAGGGTTGTAGTTTACTGAGACCAAAGAGCTCTTTGGCTGAGAATTCTAAAGGCCCCTCCCTAAATGGCAAACCCCAGGATTCCATAGGATGCTGAACGTGGAATAATAGCACCAGAACAGTGTAGTGCAGAAATGGCCTATGGTGCTATATGCTTATAAAGAACATAGTCAATCGTAGTAAAGGACAAACAAAATGAACAAACCATGTGACTGATCAGCCTTTAATGTGGATCAGTTTCTTCTCTCTTTGTATTTGTTTGTATATTCTGTTTTATTTCAAGTATATTCTGCCTTTTTCCCAGTATGAAAAGCAAGGTGGCTTATATTATATCCCAAACATTTCATATGGCTGCAGCTTCCCATCCATATCCCTCTTATGGCCCTTGTTTTTCCTCTCTGGGAGACGAAAGTTTTAGCTTAAATGTTTCTATAACATATCTGAAAATAAACAGGACTATCCCTTGAGCGATAAAATAATGTAGTGCATAGCGCCAGCACTACTAGTCCACATGGACCACCATTACAAGCTGGAAAAGAACTGTTAGAAAACAAACAAGCATTTTTTGAATGCCTACCAAGAATCCTCATAAATCTTGAGCCAATTTTTAATTGAAGTGAGCAGAGTTAGCCCATCTCTATAACTGAGAGACTATACATACTGGTTCCAAGTTAAAAAAAAAGTTCATGAACTTGTTGCTAGTTCATGAGTTTTCTGTACATTAAAGCCCCACTCTGCTTTCAAATCAGGTTTTGGTTCACAGTGAGCATGATTTCCACATCTATGTTTCCATTCCAAGCTAGCCCATCTGATGCCCTTAATCTGCTAAGCAAGAGTTTAAATTTGCTGCTTGTGGCAATGAATGCCAGATGTCCATTGAAAATGCTGATGCAAACAGTTACATCAAGATTACATTATGAGAATTATTTCTAGGGCTGCTGAATAAGTATAAAAATATAAAATATTTTATATGTGCAATTTTAAAACCTTTTTTGCTGTATATTGTACAGCAAGAGAGATTTAGGAGTTTTTTTAAAAAAAATTGTATAATGACCCACATTTATATTATCAATCTACCTAGGTTAAAATTCTATACCCAGTTACCTGAAATTAAGTCCAGCTGAACTCCATGAAAATGTCCAAGCAGACATGTGTAGAATGTATTGTCATAATCAAGCTAGTACCTTTATTTGCAGAATGCAAATGAGTGAGAACCATAAGTTTTCAGAACATAACATGGACAAATGGAAGTATTAACATACTTGTGTTTTAGAACTATGAATACTGTGCTAGTACACTAGTACCAAGTCCATTTTTTTAATTTGGCTGCCAAAATAGCCATTATGACAAGAGAAAGACTCCCACATTTTGATGTCTAATAAATGTTTTGCTGCACTACTTTGACCTTTTCAAAAAATTTCCATTGGAACTAGCTGGTCAGTACAATCCTTTGCAACAGGTTAGTTTTTCTATTCATTTTTTTTAATGCAACAAAGAGAAATGGAATGGTCAGCTATTCAAAATATTGAATATTAAAAAGGTCAACAAAGTACAGAACAGCCATGTGGAAATGAAACAATGTGATTCTGGATACCTCATTTTAGTGACAAAGATTGTAGCAAGAAGAGAAAATGTCACAACATAAATCTATTTCCTGGAAAGGACTGTGGTATGGTTCAGAATGAATCAGTGTATGTTAATGTCATAAAGCTTCAATAAAGTAGTTTGAATTAAAAATCTTAGAAAACTTGGTCCTGCAATGAACGATTTTTTCGCCCAAGTTAAGCCTATGGAGAGAAAGTATGTTATCTTTCAGCAAATAATAAATAGTTGCAACTAGTATTCTAAGCTGCCAGGTTTAGTTGACTAGAAGGGGACAAATCTAAGTGAACATGCCAAAAATAGCTTCTCATCTATGGTGTTATGTTAACCCCAGATACCCTATTCTCCTATTCTCCTCCTCATTTTTCGTGTGCTTTCAAGTTGTTTCTGACTCATGGCAACCCAATCACAGAGATTTCTGGGGGCTAAGAGTGTGTAACACATCCATGGACAAGCTGGGAATCAAACCCTGGTTTCCAGACTCAGAGCCCAATGCTCAATCCACTACATCATGCTGGCTCTCAAAAGGAACATGAGGACTAGCTTCTTAACTGCTAGGCCAACCCAACAATTACATATAGAAATTCTGCTGGCGGGGGTGCTATCACTGGCAGTAGTTGGCAGAGCCCCCCTTTCCAGAAACAGCATGTTAGGTTGTAGTTCTGGCAGGGCTGCAGAACCATAGATCAACTTGTTCCAAAGACCTGAAGATCCCCAGGAATCCCAAAGTATGTGTCCTTAGGTAGGTCAACCCAATGCTGGTGTGACGAAAAACAAAAGTGATACCCTCTTTCTACCCTGCAATGAGCACAAACCAGTGTGAGTTTGCTTGCTTGTTTTATAGCCTCCTTTCTCCCAGCATAAGACTCAAGCTAAATGTATATTGTAGAAAAGCAAAACCTTCAGCATTCCATAGATGAAAACCATGACCAGTATGGCTGGTCAAAAGAGAGTGGCCAGGCAAAAAAGATGGCAAGAGTTATTAGTGAGGAAGAACACACAATGCCACCATTTCAAACAGAGAAACCTTAGGATTTATGTGGTGAGTTTAGGAAAGCCTGAAAAGTCTGAAAACAGACAATGAAAGAAACAAGACAGGCAAGGTTCCCTCCTCTTCCCTTCCTAACTGAGGCCATTTCCGCACTAGACTGTTATAGCGCTATTATTCCACTTTCAACATCCTATGGAATCCTGAGGTTTGCAGTTTCAGGAGGGGCCTTTGATGCCCCTCTCTAAACTGCAAACCCCAGGATTCCAAAGGCTGTTGAAAGTGAAATAATAGTACTATAACAGTCCAGCGCAGAAAGGCCTTGAGTCAAAACTTCTTTTTCACTTTGAACCTACTCCGCAGCAACTGAAGTCAGTTGAGGAAAAAGGAGTAAAGCAGGAGGAGGAGGAGGAGGAGAGAGAAAATGGGACTTGTTTGAAAGCAGCTGGAAAAGTGGGACAGCAGAGGATTAGTCAGTACTGCTTCTACTAAACCGGGACGGTTGGAGAGTATACAAAACTAAAAATGAATAAAAATAATTCCATGAAAAGCACAAATGTTTAAAATACATTAAACACAATTTAAAAAGCTGAAAGCACAGCACACTCCATTAACAGATCCTCCTGACGCACGAGTTAAAAATTCAGCTACTTTGCCTGTCAGCAAAAAGAGAGTAGTTATGTAGATGGGAGCCAAGCAAACCTCCCATCAGAGGGAGTTCTGAGGTACAAAAGGAGTTGGGATATTCTGTGAGTTTCAAAACAATTGTGGTACATAGGACAGAATGTCAGGTTCAGATTAGAGATGTGAAGAAGACTTGCAAGGGGAAAGCATCTTGTTTTTGACAAGAGAAGCTTTCTTGACATATCATGGTAGCCTGCTCAGAAATCTTCTGCCTTTGCAGGAGTTTGTGCCTCTAGCCCAAGCACAAGACAGGGAGCATTTTTTTCCCCTGTTGAGGTTTGTGCCAAAAGTCTTTGTGCAAGACTATTGTCTTTTCCATCTATGAAGCAAAAAGCACATGCCTTCACCTGTACACAGAGAGTGCAAACACAGGAGTGGTATATTAATGAAAAAGGCATAAAACCCCAAAGAATTTCCCAGTTTTTAAGGAGCACTGTTCTGTGGAATTGTGTTCTGTGCAATTGCACAATTTGCATAGGAATCATCCCGTTAAGAACGAGATACACTTGAGAATGAAAATTGAGAGATCAGTATTTCCATCTGTTATTCAAGTTCTGGTTAACTTAAAAGTCATGGAACTTTGGTTAGGGTTTATTTTAACATTTATTTTGTCATTTGAAGGTAGTAAGCTATGCACTATGACCAATAAGCGTTCTTTAAAAATGTAGGAAAAATTAATATTTGGACTCTGTTCTCAGCCTCCAACTCTAAAAAAAAAAAAAGGAACAAAGAAAAACAGGAAAAGGGATTGGGAGGGAAATGTGAAGAAAAGGAAAATCAGGACCTGGTTTTTCCTTACAAATTTCTTATAACAACTGCAGCAGAAATTAGAAGAGAAACCAAAATTTGCTGGTCTCCCAGATGAGCCAATGGCAAGAAACTCTTCCCCTTTATTTTTACTAAAAACTACTGTAGTGATCGCTGCCATGTGATAACTAATGGCAGAAGAAATTTGATGAAGTTGACTTCTCAGGAGATGGTTGTCAGGCTCCCCTTCCCTTGCAGTCACAGAAGGACATTGATTCAGTCAAGGAAGGGGGGCTTTTACTGTGAATTATAAGGAATGGGATTCTAATAAAACAGTTTAAAAGAATAAAAGAGAATCTGCTCATTCTCCCATGTAAAAATTCTGAGATTCCAAGACATAAGTGTGCTTAAGTGGAATGTTGGTGGTAAATCAGCCTTGTGGGACCATACCATTATTCATGGGATGGGAGTCCAGGCAACCAGAACATAATGAGAGGGGCCTCCAAACAGATAAAATTAGCTGACAAATGGCAAAGAACACTCAATCACTCAGTCTAAACAGATAGGGATAAGGAACCAGACCTGTTTCTTAACATTCATTCCATTTTGTTTTCTGCCTTCATTCTTCTCTGTAATTTGCATTGTTGTGATGAAACTAGATGCAAAATACCTGTTGAGCTGAGTCAGGGAAAGCTGATGACTTTGGATAGTTTTTTTTTTTTAACAGGTTCAGCACTTTAGATAACTTTTTAAGAAAAGACTAAAATAAAACTCAGAGTGGGTTCATTGTGCCACTGATATGGAAGCTTCTGGCTGCCCCTGAGCCATATTATGACTTAGCAGAGAAGTCGTTCCATTCCTCAAGATATACATAGAGTTAAAATTATTTTTTCCAGATGTTCATTATGCCTGTGAAGAACAATGCAGTTAATTCTCTGAACACCCCGCCTGCCAGTATCTCAGGTTCTGGCATGCCTCTTATGGATAGCTTCCTTCTGTACAATGTGCACTTTAGATTCCCAGTTGTATCTTGATTGCATTATGATTTCTGACATAACCAGGTTTGGCAACATTCAAGAAATTTAATCTCTTATCCCTTTTGACACTGAGACTTCATGGAAGACAAAGCAAAAATCTTGCCAGCGGCAGCTCAAACCATTATAAACTTCAGTATGTAGGGAGTTGCTTCCCAGTGTGGTTACTATATCTGCTTTTTGATTCACCACACTTTAGTTTCCACGTAATTAGAAAGGCAAATTGTTCTTTACAACTTGGCTTGATAAACAAGCATAAAGCATTTCCTCCAAATGTGGTTTACTTCAGAGCTGTGATGTTGTTTGCTATTTATATTTTACAAGGTTGATGAACATATCAGTTAAAAGCATATCTTTACAAAAGAATTAAACTAGTTTAACAGTAATTTTAGCAGTAATTTTCCTTTTTCTAAGAAGCAGTGGGAAATGTTGAGGGGAGGGCTAGAGTGAGATTTATCAGCACTTCACAAAAATGCTGTTCCTTTGGTTCACTAGAAAAAGCAATGAAAACAGCTTGAAGTGTAGACATGAGCTTTATTGGAGTATTTATATGCTGCCTATTTTATCTACATGAATGGTTACAGAAATTATAGTGACAAGAACTGGGAAAATACAGTGTCCTAACAGCAACTGTGCAAATCCTAAAAGAGACCAGAGATTGTTGAGGACACAGTGTTTTAAACAAACAAGCAAACAAAAACAGGACTTCGACAGAACTGTGCATAAGCAGAGATTCTTCTTAATGGAAAAAAGAGAGTTCATTCCCTATCAAAAACTATTCAGTATTGAAAGCAGACTTCCATTATACCTTCAAAAGGAAGCTATATCTCTCTAAATGAATTAAAGCGTGCTCTATTCATGGATCTTGTTTGGTTACAACCAAATGAAATTGTTCTGTCAGGCAATGACAGATTCAACATTGCTTGGAGATCCTGTTAAGCTCTCCTTCTCATATTCTATCTTGCAGAATTACAGCTCATGGTCACCCTTTACAGAGGGCAATATCCTATGTCAACATTTGCATGAACAATGTCTATTGTTGTTGAGAAGGTCCTCTAAATAAATAAATAAATAAATAAATAAATAAATAAATAAATGACAGCTAATTTCCAAAATTTGTACCATTCTTAAACAAACTGCACAAAATATAGCTTCATTTGTGCATGTAATCAAGCAACTTCTACAGCTATTTTTTACAAAAAAAAAAAGGGCAGAGGAAAGAGATCGTCCAGAATGCAGAATAGCTCTGTGGGTAGTTCTATAGCACAGTGCTAAGAGCAGAACAACAAAAACTGTGATAAACAACATCACTTGTCTAATGTGCTGTTTATGTATACAGGAACGCTTTGCAAATGGTGGGAGTGAAATCCCTGGCAGAAGAGTTCCTAAAAGCATCTTAGTTCTCTAAAGCCACACTTATCTAAAATCATAACAACGAAGGGTGGTAGATTTGTGACAATGAAGCCAAGGGAAGAGACGTGGGGTGGGGGTGAGGAAGATGGAGTTTAGCCAAATGTCAAAAGAAAGAAGAGAGAAGGCATTGCTGAAGCAAAGAGGGAAAAAATTGTATTGGGAAATGGGAATAGAGTAGTTTTAAAGATATTTGGAACTTTAAATTATTCAGAACTGATACAATCCAAAATAAAACACATGTATGTGCACCATCTGCTTCTATCCAAAGAGGAGTCTTCTGAGAATTAATTTCAGCTGCCAGAGAGACACAGTAGGAAACGAGACTCTGGTTTACTGCAATCATTGCTTGAAAACTGAGGCTTGAGGAGAAGGAGACACAGTGAGTTCTCCTTAGAGAAAAGTGCCCCTGGGAGCACAGCAATTGCTGTGAAGTGTCTAGATATGAAGAGACAAATGAAGTTCAGCCACTGAAGCCAAACTTAAGGATAAGGTTGGTTGCTATTCCTAAAGGAAAGTCTTCTGAGTCATTCTTGAAAGCTGACTTTGTGACTGGGAAACAGTTCTTTTCCTTCAGTTCAGGGAAGCAGGAAAGGTTAAATAAACTGTGCATAGGACACCATCAGCAAAAAACCTGATCCTTGCACCAAATGGAATGTCAGTGCTCCTGTTAACTGTGAAGGCACAAGATGGAGGTCAGAGGTCTTTTTGTTTTGAATTGTCTTTTTTCCCCCTTAAACTGAATTTGGGATACATCCCTTTCATGATTTGAGTCAAGGGACAGGACAGCAAGGTGATTTCATCCAGTGTTGTATAAATGAAAGAAATTTATATTTCATTTAATACATCTGCCTTCCTTGAAGGATTTTTTTTTCTCAAGCTTAAGAAATATCTAATAAACTTTCCTCTATATTCAGATAAGTCTCTTCAATAAGCCAACCAAGCAACAGAAATCATACAATGCTCCTAGCAAAACAAATAAATTTTAAAAGCGCAATTAAGACATCTTGATCAAATATCTTCACATATGTTGTTAATGGCACCATTAGCGCCACTCTTAGCGAAATGCAGATTAATTTTACTCTGAATATGATTTAATGACCTCCGTCCAATTGCTAATACCAACTAGCATAGACACACTGAATCAGTTGCTGAATTGTAACTCAGCACTTATGAAAACCCCATTGATTCAATGGGTGATGGAGGGCCTAGAAAATGGGTGTAGGAGTATAGGCTGCTGAAGGTGATTTAGCTCTTTAACATTGTTTGTTTTCCCCTTGCAATTCAAAGTAGATGCAGCAGCATTTGCTGGTACATCCATGCTGGACTCTCTTATACTGTTCAGAATGCTTGGTTTGTGATTCAGGCTTTCAATAATGGTGTCTTAAGGGTTCCCTTTCCAAACTTCTGCTAAATTTCAGAATAAGGTATGTTGTCTTCAGACCAATGACAAGAGAGAGACTAGATTTAATGAGTAAAAATAACTGAAAAGAGAAAGGTGGCCTTGAAAATGGAAATGATTGAAAAGTGACATGGAGAAGTGCATTAATTAGGGCTGAAGTTCTTTATTCACTTGAGCCAGAGTAGGAAATGTGCAGCCCTGCAGATGTTGTTGAACTGCAGCTCCCCAAATTCGTCACCATTGGCTTTGCTGGCTAGGATCAATGGGAGTGGTAGTTCAACAACATCTGTAGGGCTGCACAATTCCCACACTGATGTTCAGCCCTAATTATGTATAAGGAATTATCTTTATTTCTGGAGCAAGCTCATGATTCAAGTTAAAATTAATTAGAACATACCAAGCTGTTGGACATTTGCATGTAGTTGTTTCCTATACCTTTGCGGATGCTTAGGAAAATATGAATTTCCTGCCTTAGCCTCCAACTTCCTCCACAGTTTCAGATAGATTGAAAATTGGTTAGCATCAAAGGAATGGTATCTTTTTATGTGACAAGGGATTTCCCAGATTCACTACTTAGGTCTGTGGGACTTTAGTGGAAGGCAATATTTTTGTTTAAAATATACTTTCGCCTGTGCAGAAATATTGCTGTTGATGTAGAAAACAGATTTTCTTCCCAAAATTATGTTTCTTGCATGTATTTTTGCAAAAACACTTGCAAATCCCAAAGTAAGAAGAATGTTGTTCCTGTTCTCCTTTTCCTATCTCAAGGAGGAGGACATTCTTTTTTCATGGTGGATGTTGTGTGAATTCTTCACGTCCTTGTTGACACCAATAGCAGAATGGCAGCTTTCCTGCTAACAGAAATGCTATTTTGAGTCTGAGGAAGCATTTTCTTCAATAGTACAACAAAGTAGGAAAAAATTAAAGTTCTTTTGCATGATGGTTCTGATCCCACTAATGGTCATTTCTTCTTTCAGTTCAACGTCACATTTAATTTGGCCTTCAAAAAGTCATTATGAAGTATAGTAAATATTAATTATTAAGTATGTTGTTAATTACTGAGTATAGTAGGCTTTTTAAAAAAAATTCATTACATAGGGAAATGTAGTTAATATTTTTCTGAGTAAATATGGACTTTTAAATAAAACACAAATAAAATAAAATATAAAAACAATTTCAAAATCAGTAATATTAAATTATAATAAGCATTGTTGTTGTTTTGGATAAGTTAAAACACACAACCTATGGCCTAAGTCCAACTTACCATAGGTCTACTCTTTTCGGAACTATCAATTAGATTTCAGTCTATATCCTACCACCTCAAATTATTCCCAAGAAATAATACAATTGTAGCTCAAATAGATCATTGAAGTTTCCTTTTCCACTAGGCTAAATCTAAAATTTCCGGGAAATTGTGTAATTTCTCATCTTCTTGAAAGAGATGAACCTATTTAGAATATTGCACTGTTTGGATACAGAGGACATGAGGATCCTAAATCTAGCTTTGGAGACTGATATTATAATCAATCCATGAAAGAACACACCAAATTCCATATATTGGAATTCAAGTACAAACTGCAGCTTATATTCAGGACAATCACACTTAAAAGAATGTAATCTAAATTAAATTGTTAGTTCTACCTAATGGCAAGATGTATCTTTTTTATTCTATCTATAAATATTCCACCTATAAATATATACTATAGCTCAAAACTGACTACTTAATGGTAGATCCATACTTATATAAACACCAGTGATTAGATAGGCCAAGTCCAGCTGTGCCTAGCAATTGGATTTACCCCTTTCATAGCTTGATATGATGGCCTAAAGACCTTGGCCAATCAAGAAGACAAAAGGTTTAAAATCTGTACATAATGCTCAGTTCACATTGTGTTTTCCAGAATTGCGTCAGGCAACTTACAAAGTTCTAAAGTAAACTTTCCCATCTAACAGCTTCATGCAACAAAGTCCAGTCAGTTGGGATATTCTTGTTTGTAGATACATGTACAAAAACAGAGTTCCTTCTCAGTACCCATTTATGAAATACTGAGGGGGTATGTGTGTACATACACACTTGCACACCCTTTCTCCACACCCAGACAGGCATAGATATACACAAGCTCTCTTATACTCTTCTTCCTTTCCATCTCAACTTGGCTGCTTTTAGTTCCTGCTTTGCCCAGTAACTTAGTCATGGAGTCACTAAACAATTAAAAAACTGCTGGCAATTTTCCTCTCCTTTGAACAACACATCAAAGGATAAATCCTCCTTCCTGCTCTTGGTGAGCCTTGGATTTTCCTTTTGCTGGACTATTGAAATATGAGATGCTGATTACAGCATTCTGCGTTCATTCTTAAAATTACGTTTTATTCCCAGTAATAAGTTTTCTTTTACAGTAATTGAGATTGGGCTAAGCTGTTTGGTAGGTATAAGCAAGGATACTAATTGCCTGATAAGTAGCCTTTCAAAATGTGTATGTATATCTTGGAGACAATAACAGTATATCTCAGAGCCCATAGCCAATTGTACAATTCATTATCTAAGTGTTGTTATTAATAATGACCCTCTAATAGACTTCGTAGTAACAATAAATATCTTTCTAAAAGCTTTGAGATTACATTTGGGTTACCAGGTTTCCCAGCTGCAAGGTTTTTCTTGCACTTGGCTGAAACACATTTGGCTCCTCTTTGAAGCTGAGTGGAAAACCTTTTAATACACTATTTCTATGGTGTATTTTTGTTTTGCTAATACTACACATGGAACATTATATATCCATCCCATGAAACAAACGAAGCCTTGCTGTTGTAAGAGCATAAGGAGTTCTTCAGGCTTCAATAGGAAGAGAACATGGGACTAAACTATTTGAAGACTATGGCTTTTGTACATTCTTTCATAATATTACTAAATTTTCCATCTCAAGTCTAAAGAATGAAGAGTTCACTTTTTTTCTTGTAACATACTCCTAAACTTTGAATTTTTTTAAAAAATATACTTCAGATTTATAAGCAGGATTTTCAGTACCATTACTGTTGGTCGTACTAGTGATAGTGATAATTGAATCACCTAAGAAAATTGGCACTGTACAAAGCATACACAAGAATCAACAACCTTGCTAAATAGTATTCTAATCTAATTTAGCCAACTAAGGCCCTTTCAGCAGCTTACCTTTTTTCGGTGCTGGGGTGCGGGGATTGCGTGAGCAGCCTCCAGCAAGAGGCTCTCGCATCCCTGCTGCTTCAGCTCTGCATGAGCCGCTTGCTCCCAAGCAGGTAGCACGGGAGCCCCGCATCTTCCTTCTGCAGTGCAGCCTGGGACTTTCCCAGGCTGCGCTGGGGCAGGAAGCATGACCGCCATGGCTCCAGAGGCTCGGTACGCATGGCAAGTGCACGTGGGGCCCTGGAGCAATGTGCGATTGTGCACCATTTTCAGCTGAAAGCGGAAAATGAAAAAGTGCACAAGTGTCACACGATTGTGAGTGCGTCATGCAGATTGCTCCTCACAATCGCGCAACGCTCCAGGTGCCTTTTCTCATGGCAAATGCTGTGCGAAAAGGGCCTAAGTTAAAAAGGTAAATTAAAGTGGCATTTAACAGATGAAGAAGAAGCCAAACATGATTAAAGACTTACTTACTTACTTACTTTCTTTCTTTCTTTCTTTGAAAAATATAAGAGTATTGCATATTGGTTTGTAAACAGTAAATAAATGGGAAGATGGGAGCAATGGAGCACAAAGTAGAGGAAGAAATGATGAGCTACAGCCAACAAAGAACCGGAAAAATTGAAAGACCAAATTAGAGACTGTTGAGAAATGAGAGGTAGGAGATAAGTGGGACCAAATGAACAAATACATTTTGAAGGAACTGGTTATTATGGAAGAGAAGAGAAGAGAAGAGAAGAGAAGAGAAGAGAAGAGAAGAGAAGAGAAGAGAATTTGAAAGCAGAGAAACATTATTATATTTGCATTAGGGTTGCTGGACAATTTTATTCAGTAAATTTTGAATTTTATTCAACCTAATGTGTACTATTCATCCTAAAACACAGATTGCAATGCTAGTATTATCCTTCAAGCCATGTGCATCTCCAAATTTTATCGTGCGTGGTCTCAACTCAAACACACATTCAAAACTGCATATTTTAGCAAGGATCATATGCAGAAGTGTGTATTGGGGGTTGCATGAAGTATGTACTTTGGGAAGAGTTTTAGATGACCCATTCCATGTGTAGAAACATTACGTGAGGGGCAAGGTTGTGGTGTAATGGGAGTTCACAGTGCCTCCTGCCTCTTCTGTACCAAGTGGCCTAGCTCTCAATGTCCAAATCCTCACTTACTTACCTATGGAAGTTCAGAGTTTATATTGGTGCATGGATAAAGCCACATTTTAGGTACTTCAAAGGTGTAAACAGAAGCAGCATGGGGGCTCCATCTCGCATGTTCTTTCACTGTAGGGAGAGTGATATCTGAACCTGTTGTCTAAAAAAGCAAAAGGCCTAAATAAAGAAATGAGAGAAATGTATCCAACAAAATCTAACAACCCAAACCTGAGAAGATTCCACTGCAGTGCCCAAGTGAAGAAACTAATTAGTTAACAGGTCTTGGACATTAGACCTCTCAGGATCATTACAGTTTTAAATGCACTCAGACTGCTTCAGACTTTAGCCCATTAACTTAGGTGGATTTATGTTGATCTCTGTGGGCAGTTTATTCCTCTCATCACTTTTCTCTGGATTCAGATCTGGAAGGAGAGGTGCTATGAGGAGAAACCTCTTAGAACAGATGATAGAAAATGTGGCCTGCGATGCCTATATACCTTCATATACTGCAACCTTATACCACAAACTTCTAAAAGAAAGGGAACACTTCCTAAATTACTGGAAATGTAGATGAAGCTTTGAGAGAAAACTTAGTCCACAAGTTATCCAATGAGAGCTGGAGAAGAACAGTAAGATGCTGAAGGATACATGCTGTGTGTATAGTTTGCTACTTTTGGGAGCACTCTCCTACTGCCAGTGCTGAGGTAAGGTTCAAACTCAGCTCACTCAGTTTCTGTGCAGAGAACATGTTGGTATCATCTTGTCAATCACCTCAAACATCAAAAATTTCAAAGTTCAGACATGAAATTAGTCCATAAGTCTCCCACTCAGTACGTGTTCTTCCCACTGTTGAAACTGACATCGTTGACCTAGCACAACAATATATACTCTCTCTCACACACACACATTTTAACAAGCTCCAAGCTCTGACAAATATACGTAGGATAGTAGTGTTAGTGTTCAGACACAGGAAATGGAATTAATTTTAAACTGTAGTCATTATGACACTAATAAAAGTCCTGGGTTATTCAAGCACCTGCCTTCAAATGAACCCATGGCATATGTAGAAAAAAAGGGAGAAAGCATACATGAGATCCAGGCAAGTAGAGTAGACGCAGCTGACAGTAATGCAACAATGCAGATGGATTTTCCATTGTAATCGATTGCTCAGGGCCAGAAAATCAGAACTGAAATTGCACCTGTACATCTTACACATATCTACAGGTAAAGCAGAAGGAGACAAGAAAGGAATTCCCCTCAACCCCCTTGTAAAAGTAACCATAGCAATTATTAACAGTTCTGACTTTATTTCCAGCACGGGTATATTGAACCACTAAAATATGAAATACTTTATTAATGATGGGAAAAATTGTTCCCTGAAGTGTATCCCAAAGAGAGTTTCAAGTTATTGAGAAAGGGTCATTATTAGCTACTCTATTCAGGGAGCAGGAAAATGGATATTGTTATTTTTAATTGAATTTCCCATAAACACAACCCTACCTTTTTTAAACAGAGTTTTATTTTAATTTATGACATACTTAGATAGTTAGACTGCTTACAGATTTGTTGTTTAAAATCTCTCAGTTGATCTTTCTCCCCAAAGTGCTACCTTTTCCCAGCCTTTTATGAGCACAGTATGATTGGTGGCTGTTGACCACAAATTCCACCCTCCAGGAAAAAGCTGGAGGGAGGGATATCATTATGGAATTCCTGGCAGGCAGATTGCAGGCCTCAGGTGCTTACTTTGGGTCTGAGTAGGAATGTTTGTCTTCAGATGAGGGGTGTCTACTCTCCACTGGGCTGAGATGGGTATTAAAGAACAATTGACAAAGGAATATCCATTAAATATTTGGTCACAGTAGCAGGTTAGTTCAGGAGTGGACCAGAACTTTGGTAACTACTCTAAACACCATTCATTGAAAAGGGATTCTTTGTTTTTTCTTTACAGTTGTTGGATCAGGGTGGTTGTCAAAATCACCTTTGGGAGGAACCAAAGGCATGTCCCTCTTTTAAATTCTGGAACTTGGCAATATATCATCTGGGAACATCTGCTCGATGAGACATGGCTACTTGGTGGCAACAGAAATGTCTTATCCATGCACCCTTGAATGTTTTCTATATTTGTTTTAAAACAATCTTTTCTCACATATTTTCACTTATCCAGTAAATAGTTTAAGAGATTCTAGTTCAGAAATTTCTGAACTTTGATTTTAAAAAGGTGTATACAGGCCGTACACAACATAACAATGTAATAATGATTTTAAACAATGTGATGTTAGGAATTTGCACATTCTCTTTTAGATATATATTGATTATTTTGTGTTTGTTTGTATATAGGCTCCTGAAGAAGGCCCTCAGAATATACACAGACCAAATCACATCAGACTTTTCTAATAAAACAACCTTCTTTTGAATATCTTGAGACTTTAATTCCTGTTTCTTCTGCAAATTCCATTAGATGCTCCCCAGTTTCTGCTCCTTCGGTTGGTGGCAAGCCATTGTTTATGGTTCACCAAAAGGATCAAAAGTAATTCTCCCATGGCTTCTTGAGAAGGAGGTCTCTTGGGCCCTTGTCCTCAGTCAAAACCCCACTGTTCTTTATCTCCTAAGCCAATCCTCATAAACATTTCATAAAATAGGCCCAATTACCCAACTCTTCCCGGTTTCTTTCATATGCATGTGCAAATGCAGCCACATAGGCTATTTCAACATAGATGAATGTGTATGAAAGTGGTGTGTAAAGATGCAACTCATTTGATATTTTCTGGTGGGGATCACTAATAAGGATGTATTTCTAGTACGGTGGTCCTCAGTATCCACTAGGGTTAGGTTGATGGGTGCTCAAGCCCAATTATGTATAATGGTATAATAAAATGGTGTCCCTTACATAAAGTGGCAAAATTAAAGTCCGCTTTTGGGATTTGTGTATGTGTTTTCAGGCCATGATTGGTTGAATCGGGCACACAGAATCTGTAGATATGGAAGGCCAACTGTACTCTCATGAATCTATACCAAGGATTAAAAATACTTTAGACATTGCAAAATAATCCAGATGGTGTCTTCCTATAAACTGCACAAAAGAAGCAAAACCTAACAGAACAGATTAGATTAAGACAAATGAGTGGAATTCCCACTACAATACTCCCATTGCTAGAAGGTGTGGGGGGAGCCATTTTTCTCTTTTTCTGCTTTCTCCTTGTAGCACTATAATCTGTTTCATACAACTGGGAACCCTCCAGAATAACATGAGATGAGTTCAGGAAGTTGGCCACAGGGGAAATAGTTGAACATTGAAGAAAACTTCCTCACCCCTTGCTGAAACTTTTCAGGACCAAGAGTTTTTACTGGATCTTACAGTCTTTTCTGGGGATGTAAATATAATTTATCTTGTTATTATATCCAAGAAGGACTAATTTTTTTAAAAAATAATTTCAACTACTTCAGGAAATAACCAGCAGTTTAGTCCAATTTTCAGTTATTTTTCATTCTTTGTGATTTTTTTTTAAATAATGGCCAGCATTGTGCATCAGCACATTAAGTATTAATTAGTTAATTTAGTAAAGTAGTTAACTATGTAACCTTTCCTAGCCTGACATCCTCCACAAAACTGATGGAAACATCATTCATCCATGCTTCAATCACAGATAGAATAGACCTCCTTTTCCCCATGCAGCTAATGCCCAGTAAAGTAGCTGGAGGTAAGTTATGATTGTGTCAATAGTGTCACAGTTGCTGTCTAGATTTGCTCATCTATATCTGTTCTATTACTTAGTAAAGTATACTTAACTAAGTAGCTGATGTAGAATATTAGGGGGTTGCTCATACATTTTTGCACATGAAAGTGTAGTCTGCAAGATTCATTGTCTGATCAGAAATGTTTTTGTTGGAGGTGCAAAAAAAATCATGTTTTGTACACAAACAAATCATTTGGAGCAGAAATCCTGAAGGGAGAATAATTTTTTGGTGATTTCTAATTTTCTGTATGGAATATCGTTATGTGTCAATGAACCCATTCTCATCAAGAAAATGTGTGAGTGCGCCTTACATCCCTATGTGCTTCTGACAATGCAAGGACTTCTTCTATGAACTGAAGGGCTACATAGTAATTGCACTGAAAATCCTGCTTCTCCCCTGTTGAATGGAGGTAATGAAGGGAATGTGGGGAAGAAGTGAAGACAACAAAGAACGAAATCAATCAATGAATGGGCTCCCATGCATGGGATGATTTTTCCATGATCATTCCCATACCTGTGCATTGCTTCAGTTCAGACTTCTCGGTAGTCCCCACCCTCCTTTCCATTTCAGCCTGGTTTCATGCAATCACCATTATCAGTAAATGCTTTCTTTCTTCATTTACCATATTTGCTGGCATATTTGATGCACTGGTATATAAGATGCACCCCATTTTTCAAGAGGTATTTTTCAGGAAAAAATTTTTTAGTTCTCTGGTGAGCAAAACACACAGGAAAGGAACGGAAGGAAAGGAGTGTAGCAACAGGAGAGGAGGGGAATGAAAAGAGTGCTGAACCACCACCCTTCCCTTCCTGTTTTGCTTGGGCAGAAACTCTCAGCAGAATCAAAATGCAAAGGAGAGGAGGGGAAGGTAAGGAGAAACTGTAGAAACATCCATCTATGTTCCTGTAGATAGGAACATCTATCTCCCTCCCTTCTTGTTTTGCCCGAACGGGGAGAACTCTTTTCACTCCCCCTTTCACTATGTTTTTAGTGTTATGGTATTTGCTGGTGTATAAGACACACCCCATTTTCAAAGGGTGTTTTTTAGGGAAAGAAGTGCATCTTATATGCCAGCAAATATGGTACTTCATACTGTGCCATTCGGTGGAGTGGGGGCAGCCTTCATCTTATTTTACGGTTAACTTGGCTATTTAGACCACTGTTTAATTTTGGGCTATTTTATTGTTTCAGTTCAGGCAGTTGGACAGTTTTACATCTCTCAATTTGGATATTTGGCCTTTTATTTGAGATTAGAATGACACAGTGCAATCAGTTGGACTTCCTAGTGACCAGCCATGAAGAAGCACATGATGGAAGATTTTTCCATCTAGATGTGTCCTCATGGCCATCCAGTGAGACACCATCTTTTGGGGATATGTCCTTAGGAGATAACAGGTGGACTGTGACAAAGGCTAGCCAACCAGGCAGCATCTCTCCTTGGTGCAACCAGTTTGGGAATTTGGTCATGACTTTGAGATGAGGTGCCTCATCTGTAGATTGCCCTAATGGACTGACTTCTGAGACTAACAGTTTGATGTGAAAGCAGCTACCTGCTTTCCACATTACAGACAGGTTTAGCTTAAATAAAGTTAGACACATGTTTAAATTAAATTTTGTTTTCCTTTCTTTGCCCGTAATGGAGAGACAACTGTCATGTCCCAGGCTAAGCCAGCAATAAATTACAAGTAACTGCTCAGTTCCTACTCATGCAGCAAGAGCCAAAGAAGGCCCAAACAGAATATAAGTCCAGAGCAAACAAGTCCAAGGGGGAAAATCCAAAACGTAGTCCAAACAAGCAGAGTTACAAGGTAAACCAGATCCAAGAGCACAGTGCAGGAATTACAAGACCGAAGAGATCAGTTACTGACTCTGAGTGGAAAGGCCAGCTGGAGTCCTTTTGTGATAACTGAAGCCCCTGCCAGAGCTGCTGATGACAAGCAGCAGCTGTTGGTCCCTGTTGCTCAGGGTGGAGATGACAATCAGCAGCTGCTGGTCCCTGTTGCTCTGGTTGGAGATGAGTCCTGCAGCTCAAGAGCTCCCCCAGCTGCCATGGACCAAGCAGGTTTGGACATTCCTCTGCCTGTTCCTTTAGAGCAGTGGTTCTCAACCTGTGGGTCCCCAGATGTTCGTGGACTTCAGCTCCCAGAAGCCCCAGCCACTATGGTCAATGCTCAGGGCTTCTGGGAGCTGAAGTCCACGAACATCTGGGGACCCACAGGTTGAGAACCACTGCTTTAGAGCAACAGAGATCCAGCTGTGATCCCGAGGATGCCTTGGAGCCTGCAGCAAACAGCCCACAAACAAGGTGGAGACTCAAGAGAGCTGACCAAAGGGAGGCTTCTTTGATTAAGTTCAAGAAGCAGTGACTGGCCACACCGGTGCCTGAGCTATATAACTACCTGCCTGGAAGCTTTCCTTTGCTTGTGGCAAACTTTCTACAATCCTTCTCCTTACCTGTTCCTTGCTTCCAGCACCTGGCTCCTGATACCTTGGATTAATCTCCTGGCCCCTGGATTTTGGACTCTGATTATGGCTTTTGCTTGTTGCTCAGGCTTAGGTAAATGGACTGCCTATGAGTAATTGCTTGCTTTGACTCCTCCTGGTGGGACTCTGCTATCTCTCCCTCTCCCTTCTCTGGGCTGGCTTGCAGCCTGGGTCTCTGGCCCTGACACTTTTTATCTATGGATGTTGTCACCACATTAGGGTTCACTTGCTACTTAAACGTACTGAGTGGCACAGGCCTCCCTCTCATGGCATCTCTCTTGCAAGGTAGGTGTTTCTGATATGTCTTTCTCTATTTGTTCCCCTGGCTCAGGCCTCTGTTGTTGTTGTCTATTTCCTCTCTGGGCCAGCCTCTGGGGAAGCTTCTGCCTTGGAGTCAGAATCCTCCTCCTCCTCACTGCCAGGATCTCCAAGGCAGGGCATCACAGCAACCACTACACCCCTGTGCTAATTCTGTTGATTTAGAAGCAGCTGATGGAAGTTCTCATCCCTTCACAATCTCCTATGGGGGGAACTGTGGCAGGGTCCCTGCTTCTGCGTGATGCAATGGAGATCATTCATGGGAGGGAGGGAGAACAGCAGTTAGTTGCTTCCTGATCAACAGGAGAACAGACCTCTATTGATCACAGTGGCTACTGCAAGTAGGGTTTGGGAGATTGGGCTGGAGACACTGTGTCACTACATAACTACCAAGGTTACATAGCTACATAGCTAACAGGGAATTGCAGACATTACCGTATTTGCTGGAGTATTACCAGCATATAAGATGCATCCTATTATCAGACTGTATTCTTTAGGAAAAGAATGTTTAGTAGCCCATCCCCCATTCCTGTTATTTCTGCCTGGGTTAGGAGACCTCCCTGCTAAGGCAAAAAGAACAGGAAGGAGGGGGTGTGAAAGAAGCTCCCTTCTCTGTCTTTCTTGTTGTCTCTGCCTCGTGAAGACCTGTCCACCCAGGCAGAAGGAACAGGAAGCAGAATGTGTGTGTGTGTGTGTGTGTGTGTGTGTGTAAGAAGCTCCCTTTGCCACATTTCCTGTTGTCTTTGCCTTGGTGCGGAGAACACCCCTCCAGGAAAAAGGAACAGAAAGTCCCTTTTCCTTTTCCTTTTCCTTTTTGCCTGGGCAGGGACTTCTCCCCATCCAGACACTTGCAGGAACACTCCTTTCATCCCTTTCACTTTTCCATGCTGTGGCAGGAGTTACCATATTTGCCAGCATATAAAACACACCATGTTTTCAGAAGACATTTTTTGGGAGAAAAATGTGCCTGATATGCTGGCAAGTATGGTATTTTCTATGCAGAGGGTGCTATTTCTTGCACCAAAAAAGGTGCCAATATTCCAAAGAATAAGGCCCTTTTCGCATGGCATTTTTAAAGCGTATTAAGCACACTCCCTCCCCCCTTCATGAGCCGCCATACCGCATGACATTCTGGCGAACCAGGTGCTATCACAACCACGGATAGTGTTCATAGCGCGTTTTCTTATTTTTGCCTGAAAGGCGAATATAACCTCTCTTTCACGCATCAGTCGCACGACCAGAGGGCCTGTGGAGCCATCGTCCGGTGTGCTTCTGGGAAGGACCTGGGAATGGGCGGGGTGTGGGCATTCCCTGCTGCCTGTCCCTCATGCCGCAGCTCCCAGGGATGCTCCGCCCAGCAGCAGGCTGGCCGCTGCCCCCATCGCAGCAAGGAACACTGCACGATGCATTGCCGTGAGAGGCCACCCCGGGGCTGTGTCACCACTCACACTTGAGATGACAGCAGCCCCCAGGGTCCGGCCAACTGTGTTTTTTTTTCAAACCTGGTGCTATCGTTAGCACGTTAACATGTTACCAACATAGTATGAAACAGCCTGTTTGCAGGATCTGTCGTGCTAACGTTAGCACGATAGGCTGAAAAAAAGATAAAAAAGAAAGAAAACCCACCAACCAATCAGGGCCAGTGGGGCAGGGACAGGGTGGGACTTGGGCTTGGGCCAGGACACTGACATGCAGAAGAGGCACCAGCTGGGGACCGGTGCTCTCTCGCAAATGCCCTACTGTGAGCAGAGTGCAACGGGCTCTCTTGCGATGTTTGTAATAGCATGCGGGCTCTAGTTCATCGCGCTATCGAGCTACGGTGCGAAAAGGGCCTAAGTCCTGAACTATGAAGATTCTCATCAGTGCAAGATTCTGCTTGTCAGAGTTTCCCAACACTTGAAAAATATTTTTTGGTCATTTTTTAATATTTTTGAGTGTTCCTTTTATCTCCAGTTTTAATCTTTAATCTGGGGAGTTATTTTTATGGTTTTGAACATATTTCAATATGTTCAGGTTCTTGAGATATGATTCTTACATTTGACCCTTGTTTGAGATGGAGAGTTAAAGAAATGCACTCCAGTGAGCTTTATCCTAAAGCAATGTTGACTTTAGCAAACTTCTTCTCTGAGGAGATCCCATGTGAGAAGACCTCTTCTTTTCAAAATGCTCTATTAAAAAAAAAAAATGAGATGCTGTCGCTTGTGAGAGTCTGCCACTGACTTTTAAGGAGGATTCCTGCTGGAATCACAGAGGCAATTTTGAAAAGTGTCTGAGCATCATATATTTGCAGTGCACTGTATGATAGATCTGATATTTCCAAGGAGCAGAACAGAGTATTTTCAGGTCCCTGCCTATTTGTCTTATGTTAAAGTGCAGATAATTTCAAGTTTTGTTTTACTCAAACAATATTCTGCAAAGTCAGCAGATCCCAGAGACTGATGTCTGGCTACAAACCAGTGGATTTCAAAGTGGCCTAGATTCTCATGTCTGCTTCTTACTCTAGACACAAGTCATTTTTGCCCCTGTTCCCCCATTCTAAGTTTCCATTCTACAACAATATACAGATATTATTCTTAATTAATAACAGAATTTTTATGCTACCACAACAACCAAAGGTCTTCAGTTAAAAGTTTTGAATTTTTATGTTAAAATACAAGGTGAACGAAACAATCAATGTAAAACAAACACATTTCATCAGCATAAAACAATAGCATCAACCATAGGATCTATGAAAATGGGTTTTATAAGGCCTGGGAGAATCTGCTAAGAGTCCTTAGTTGCTGCCTTAAAAAATACATCAGATGTGCCAAAGGATAGGTGTGATGAACATACTGATGAAATCTCAATCCAAATCTCTGGATGGCTTCAACCAGTAATTTCATGTTGGCAAGCACAGCGTGGGGCATAAGATGGAACCCAGGGGAATCCTGAAAGCAATTTACAAAGGACTGAGCATCATTTTGTCAAATTGACCATCCAAACAGAAACAGATCCATTATGAAGGAAGCTCTCTAACCCCATCTAAAACAACCTATCCAGAATGATATACCATGGTCACCCATAGGACAATCAAACATTTTCAGATCCAAAATGTGATGTGAATCATTTCTTCTCTTTTCCAAGAATTCATTTCATACTGAAGGGAAAATGATGACCTGTATCACAGCACATAGTTTTTGACAATGCAACTAGTTCTCATTCTTTGCTAGTGTGAACTAATGTTGTATGTGACCTGATATAGTGAATCCAGGCATCCATGGCTATGCACTCTAACAAAAATGCAGGTGAGACTTGGGATTCCAAAGGCTATAGATTACTTTGACTAGAAATTATTTTGGCCACAGCAATTTGCCCCAAGGAAGACAGAGCTTGATTCTTTTTTTCCCTTTTATTTAAAGCAGGTATCTACTTCTCTTCAGTTTCAAAACAATGTCCAGCAGCTCGTAACTGCAAGCATTACTAAATAAAACAAATATAAAATAAATCATTTAAAAATGCCAATAGCCTTCTTCATATGTTATCCCATGCAGTCCCCTTCATAGTAGGCATGACAATAGTGGGTAGGAGTAGCAGATAAAATATTTCCAAATATTTCCAAATACAGTTCAATTTAAATGCTTTTTTTAAAATAAAGTTTTCAAATGAAATATTCTAAAATGTCTAAAATATATTCATACTAGAGAGTATAATCAATAGCATGGCAGGTGAAATGCTTATCAAAATCAGAACTCTTTAGGAGATGTTTTTTTAAAAAAAAGTGTTTTGGGGGCCACAGCTTCTAGAATCATCTGACTTGTGGATTCTGGCAGCTGTGGTTCCAAAAAGTAGCATTCTCAAGCTCTGATGAGATGGCAGAAAGTTATGAAAAGAATGTGAGGTGGCTGACTGTGATGCAGCTCCGAAGTCCAGGTGTAGCCAAACAAAAGACTTCTTTCTATATCCTAGATAAATGGGGGTCAGATGTTGGCTAAATTAGGAAATGAACATTTTATATGATTAAAGACTGCATTATCCACACAGGTGTTTCCTATTTAAAACACCTAAATCTTGAAAAAGTTACTTTTCAGACTACAACTCACAGAATTTTCTCTAACTGTGCTACTTGCAAGGTTCTAGATAGAAGCTGTAATATAAATGTAACTTCTTCAAGTTCTCAAAGAATTCTGCTCTGTACAGCTGAAATATATTACAAGAGTGACAAATGCTGTAGCAATTTTCTACTGCAATTGTTCTTTTTCAGTCTTGATGTAGCTATTCTAAATGAACAAACATAATTTGTTTGTTGTTACATGATAGAATACAATAATGAATATATACTTTCATTCATGCTATTAAATGCAACACAGTTTAGTTTGTGATTAATACTAATATCACTATTGTACAAAAAGCATAGGAGAAATCATATTTCAGTATTTCACATTACTGTCTTCAGTAGTCTCTCCCCCGCCCCCAGTTTGTTTCCTCAGCCTTATGTCTCAACTTTCATTTGGCTGCAGAAGTTTGAATTTATATTGTTCTAATTTGGTGGTTTAAAAAATATCATTCAATCCTAAATCCAATTGCTAGGACCAAGTAGAGCAGATTAGACCTATTGACTCAATTTCTGAATAGTAAATCAACACTTATGCAATTCACTATACTTTAATACATCTGCTCTAGTTGGGACCAGCAATTACATTTAGGTGTCACAGCCAAATTCTAGGAAATTGTTTAAATCACTGAGGTCCTTTCTGCTCAATGTACCCAACTTGCCGGGGGGATGGGAGAAGGACAGGACAGGGATGATGCTTATGCACAACATCGTCCCAATCCTGCCCTTCTCCCATCCTCATACAGCGCAATCGTGCTGCAAATCATTGATGGGTTTTCCCCATCAATGACCCCCCTTCAATGACAGACAATTGCACCACCTTCTCACCATGTGCCTACACTTACCTCATCATCACCACATGCCAACAGGAAAAAGGCAGGGCATGGTAAGGGTAATTTGGCTTGGCCCTTTCCACACCTTACCTTTTTCTGGCATTGGGGTGCGGGCAGAGTGCAAGCAGCCTCCGGTGAGAGGCTCTCTCGTCCGGAGTCCTTCGGCTTTGCACGAGCTGCCTACTCGCACAAGAACCCCATCTCTTCCTTCTGCAGTGCATCCTGGGACCTTCCCAGGCTGCACCGGGGCAGGAAGCATAACCAGCGCAGTTCCAGAGGCTCTGCACGCCAAGTAAGTGCACGCAGGGCCAAGGAACAATGCACGATCGTGCACCATTTTCGGTTTCTAGCCGAAAATGAAAAGGTGCACGATTGGCACCTGCTGGCCCCTGGAGTGTCACATGATTGTGAGTGCATCATGCGGATGGCTCCTCACAATCGTGCGATGCTCCAGGCCCTCTTTCACATGGAAAATGCTGTGCGCAAAGGACCTACATGTTGTTTGCTTACAGGCTTCCCCCACTTATCTAACGGGCTAGGCTGAGCACTGTCAGAAAATGGAATTGGTTGAAAAGCAGAAGCCATGTACTGACTTACAGAGGCCCACTTGGGACTGACCGCATCTGCACTGCTTGCAGAGTCTCTCAGCTGACTTGGCACCTTTTTTTTAACCTCTCAGAACACTTTGCAAGCAGTGCGTGTGTATAAACAGTCCCAAGCAGGCCTACATAGGCAAAAAGAACTGATGTTGAACTAATGGAACTTGTCTTTCATTTGGAAACGTCAAAAGAGTGAGTTATCGAAAGGCAGGGCCCTTCTGTATTGTCTCCAAATTCAACCATTCCTTAACACTTTTAAAAGTGAAGTAAAATATCAGAAGAAAACATAAAATTCAAAATGTTAAATATGGAGCATAATGCCCAAAACTAAGCATATTTTAAGTTTTATTTAAATAAAAATAATGAAAATCAGCATGTTTAGAAATTATCTATTGCTATCTCATTGAAGCCAAAGAAACTTTGAAGTGCTTAACTTTTGCTTAGTCATACTCCTTAATTGTGGAACTTTGGTAAATTTCCTGTTTAGGAACAGTTTAGCTCCGTTTAGTTCTTGGTTTCAAGCTGAGGATTAAAAGGCAGATTATTTTTTTTTTAATGTTCAGACCATTGGGTTATGTCCAAATGTGTTATTTTGTTCACAGAAGATTTTTTAAAATCCTGAGAAATCTTCTAGTATTTCTTAGGTTACTTAATGTGGAAAGCTGGCTTTTCCCTCAACCTTACCACGGTATTTGTGCCCACTGGGAACTTACCAGGGGCCAGCACTAGTCCGGAGACTAAATAAGACAGCACTTTTCAGTGTCTCCTTCCACTTTCAGTCAATTGTGTTTCCCAGTCCATTCCAAAGAGCTGGCAGAATTTTTAGACCTGAATGAAGAGGCTGCAGAAGAGAGGGATAATTTTTTTAAAAAAATGATTTTTCTCTCTCTTCCATTCCTACAAGTCTCCATTAAACAATAGAGCATTCCATGAGGACAGTGCTGGATACAGCCCAAGTTTATTATGCTATAGAAAATAAAACTAGACAAAACTCTGGAAAGCTATTACTGTTATCCTTATACCAGAGGCAAAAACATTTTTATTTAGAGAGGCTTTGGAAATTTAGATTGATTTGTTTGTTTTTAAAAATTAGAGTAGGTTTTAAACTTATTCCAGATAATGCTTTTTTTTTTTTTTTGGGTAGATGTGATGCACATTTAATAAATAACTGTTAGGCAGACATAGAGACAAATTAGTCAGGCTTCTGACATTCTAGACCTTATTTTGGGGACTGATGATTTTTGCAAGTGTTGATTTACTAGCTCCCTCTGGATTTACAGTGAACAGGGAAGAATGATAAATAAGACATCATTTTACACTCTAAATCAGGTGCTAAACTATCCAAGCTGTCCATAAGGCCCTTCAGATGCTTTAATTCCCATCTGGCCACACATAATATCAGTGTTTCATGATGATATTTCAGGTATAGGTTCTCATGTTCAGGAGTTAAGACGAGACAAGGTGAACTTCCAAATATACTTCTGTGAATGTCGAGAATCTCATTGGACTCCCATCTGTTTTTGCATTCTGAGTTGACAATCCATACACTCCATCATTCTTATCTGTTCTGTATTTTTTTTTTTTAATGTCTGTTACCATAGCCAGATGTTTAACTCTGGCCACGAGACAGCAAAAACATGCCCAGTGCTGGCCTTTTGTGAATATTTTCTATTAATTTGACAGATATGTATCTCCTGGGAAATGGGCAGCAAAAAGAATTCCTTTTTACCCAGAGGCTGAATGATGAAACTGACAGTGCAAATTCAAGTATGTCTACTCAGAAGTAAGCCTCATCAGTTTCACTAATGTTTATAATCTTATGCAGACTTTTCTAGGAGGACATGCTGTTAAAAATCAAATCACTTCTGTGTAGACAGACCACACTGTGTGTGGGAGGGGGCATAATCAACTCCTGAGAAAGTTGCCAGTCACCCGGAGTTCTATGAGTCTCTCGTGCCAAGCAAACATAACGTTCGTCATCACAAATTAAAGCAGGGATGTGGCAAAAGGCATCATTAAAATGGATACAACTAGTGGAGCAGAGAGTTCATTCTTAATATACATATTAAATTATTCCAGATGAAGTGGGAGGGAGAACTTAGCATTTGAGACATGCTGTAACCCTTTTAAACTAGTTTGCTTCAAAAATAAATTTGTTTTTGTATTAGTCTGAGTCACTGAATTATTCTTTTACACTTCAAAATACCTGAATTATTTGCTTTAACCCGCTTTTACAAATACCAAATTAATGTTCATTTATTTATCCACTTGTTCAACCCTAGACTGCATTATGACTATATCAATTGGACTTTTTTAATAGAGAAAGCAATTTCGATCCAATTTTGTATGTCATGTTACAGATAAATGAAAGCAAAGACCCCCCTCCCCCATTGTATGTGAAATCTCTAATATCATAGCTCCAGTGTAATGCTTTAGACAATCAAGCTAAATATGTCAAGGGACTTTTTAATGTGCTGCATTGATGAAGCAAGAGTATTAAATTTATTCAACCATGAAGAAGATTTTGATTATCGTACACCTCAGCTGTCCTGATATGTTGACCATGAGAAGAAAAAAATAAAATAGAAAATGAAATGTGATTAGTTCCTGATGGGTTTAAATTCTTTTTCTACACATGGCATGGAGCAAAATTTATATTATCATCTTCTATTGAGAATTCCCCTCTCCTTGTATCTCATCTGTAACACAGCAAATCAGTTTGATAACATTCTTATCAATATCTGAATAGAAACATATGGAACAGTGCAATTTTTATTGTTTGCTCACTTAAGTGGGAGATCCATTGTATTCCATCTCAGTCCTGTAAATAGTGGTAGCAATTATAACTTTGGATAACATTGGCTGCAACTGCATTGTGTGCTTTCTCTTTTCAGTCAATATACTTCACAGTGCAGATTCTGAAAACTGATAAGATTTTTTTAAAAACAAAATTATTTTGCAGTTAAGGCTTAACAAAAGCCTATTTTTAAAAGCTTAGTAAAGGGGGGGGGAGAGACCATAATGCATTTGAGTGAGACATGATTATAATACATTTAAGCCATTGTCAGTAACTGGAGAAATTATTGGCAAGTTTAAAAGCCTGATAATTATAGAGTCACCTAGTGTTGGCAGCCCTATAATATTCATTTTCTTCTTTCTTTTTCTTTTTTTCATAGACAGATGCTGGATTTGGAAGATTTAGGAAGAGTGGAAAAAATTAAAAGTATTTTCTATTTTTCAGCATAGATTTCGCTGCAGGAGTCTTCCAAGCTACCATGGTTTGACAGATTCTGTTTTTGAAAATTTGCAATGATGGATATGGAAATGTTCATAAAATTACCCAAGAAGTATAAAATGAGTTTCAACGTTCTTAATTGTTGACATAATATAATAAATTGTTGGCTCTGTTAATCATCACAGTAAAGCATGGTTTTTCATCAAAAGAATGAACCAGCCTCCCTCTGCACTCCAGCTACCATCCCCTCACTTTCTTCTGGGGAGCCATGTAAGGATATCTGAAGGCATTTCTATTGATTATGAACAACGTAAGAATAGCTACAGAGAAAAAGCCAATTTACCCCATCATTCTATCACTAAATGGCTAAACAGGCCATTGAGAAGCTAAAGCTCACAAATATAAAAGAATACAATAGCACTCTCCTGCTATGGGATATGGTTAACTACAGTTTATTGTAATCATGAAACATAGTTGTTTTCAGCAAATGTTAGTTGAAGGAAATCATTTTAAAAATAAAATTTTGATTATCCACAGTTCATAACATATGATATGACAGTCAAAAATAGTAGTGACAACTTCTGATTGTTTTTTTCTCTCATGACTGTATTAGAGAAAGAGAATGAAGAAATTGTAAGTCCAGAGAGGAACTCAACTACTTGCTATTGTGATGGATCTTCTCTCAAGCCCCACAGTTCTAAACTTTTGGGCTCCTGTCACTCACCTCACCCCCTTTCCCCTCAAGGTTCCTTCCTGGATGGGATTTGGGCCTCAACATGATCTCTACATGAACCAGTGGCTGTGTTGTTCAGTGGGTTCACTGTGGTAAGCATGACCAGACTCTCTGCCCTTTTCACACCTTACCTTTCCACGGTGCTGGGGTGCGGTGCTCGCATGAGCAGCCTCCGGAGGAAAGCTGTCGCTTCCCTGCCTGTTCAGCTCCGCACGAGCTTCCTGCTCGCGCAAGAGCCCTGCCTCTTCCTTTCGCAGTGCAGCCTGGACAGGAAGCGTGACTGGCCTGGCTTCTGAGGCTCTACATGCCAGGTAAGTGCGCATGGGCCCCGGAGCGATGTGCGACCTTGCAGCATTTTCGGCTTCAAGCCAAAAATGAAAAAATTGCATGTGTGGTCTGTGTCAGGCCCTTTCTATGCTTACTTATGCATAGAAAAAATATGGAGAATAACCTTTTCTTTTCATTGTCAGTTGAAGCAGGGTGAGGGGTGGGGTGGCAGGGAGAGATGTTCTGACAATCTTTTGGCAGCCTTCTGGGACATATGTGAAGAAAAGCAAAAATTGTGATCTCCTTTAAGTGTCAGTTATCACTTTAAAGGAAGTGACAAGCAGCCAGAACTCAAAATAGAACTAAATTCATTTTGGTTGTCCTGCATAGAGTGCTTTGGTTTCTCCTTTCAAAACAATAGGTATGCGTTTAGTACATATTACATTAACAACATGTTTACCTATACACAGGCACATAAATTTCATTCCCAGAAACAATGAGTATAACATCCAAAAGTAGATTTAATCTTAAGAGATCTTGGAGAAACATTTGATGGCCTAATTGAAAAATAGTTTCTGACATTTCCAAAGTCATCCACAGATGCCTAGCCTTTGCTGAAATCACTTGTTGTTGTAGTTGTAGTTGTTGTTGCTGCTGCTGCTGCTGAAGAACAAAAGACATAGGAACACAGGAATCTATCACATCACCAGTTGAGGAGCATTGCTTAGCAAAATAATCCATCAGATGAAATTGTTCTGCTGTTTAGGAAAAAATTTAGGACTGAAGAACAATAGACTACCCTTGTGACATGGACCAGTTGTGTCATAAATATTACAAATATTACAAAAACCACGTTTGAGAGAAACAAAGAGAAATCCATTGAATAATGATTTTTTTGTGTGTGTGTGGATGCACTACACTTTGAAAGAAAACTAAAAGGGGGGAAATGCACAGAAAGAAATAATGTCTAATTACTTGTCTCAAAGATGGACCGATCAGTCTTCAGAATATTCCTGGAGAATAAATAGAAAGGGAGAACATAAAAAAGTTGCATTAAATGAACCGAACCACCCTATGGTTGTAGCTCTTCACTAACATTGTTCTTGTAATTTTAGCAATTTTCTTCCTGGGATGATCAATTGTTCAAAGACTGTACAATTTTTAAAAACTTTTTGCTGTTTTGGATTCATGCTGTGCAAAATTCTCATGTTTTTTGTGTGCGCATGTGTGCAGGGAACAGCATTTTCTAAAATATTGCTGTGCAGAAATATTGTTCTCTATGCAGGGAAGAATGTTTCCTGTGCAGAAAATGTTCTAGTCTGGGACTTATTTTGCACAAAATTCATGCATGGTGTTTCTTTTTGTAAGGCAAACACCATTTTCTGTGCAGAAAACAGTATTGTGTATTTTTTTTTTTTTTAAAAAAAACTATTATGTTAACATTTTTAACCATTGTTATGCTGTTTCCTATTCAGAAAATGCTGTTTTCTGTGATAAAAGTGGTGGTGGTGGTGGTTGTTATTGTGTAGCTTCACGTTGTTTCTGACTTCTGATGACTCTAAAACAATGCTTTCCAAACTGTGTGTTGCAACACGTTAGTGTTTCAGCTGCAGTGTGTAGGTGTGTCACCACCATCCCCAGGCTGAGAAGGACCGCAATGATGACAGCAGTTAGT
This sequence comes from Iguana delicatissima, assembly GCA_948472985.1. Lineage (NCBI taxonomy): Eukaryota > Metazoa > Chordata > Lepidosauria > Squamata > Iguanidae > Iguana > Iguana delicatissima. The sequence continues at coordinate 182,795 of CAOKZL010001196.1, read as the reverse complement.
TAGTTTAGTTTAACTTCTGGTTTGCTAGTGACTACGGACACATACATAAATTGTAATAACAAAATGTATGGGGACACAACATATCTCATGAAAACCTTTCATTTATATTTTTAAAAACATATGCTTTATTATTTATTTATTTATGATACATAAAACTGAATTACTGTGTCGTGAAATGATGTATGTCTAAAAAGTGTGTCATCAACGTGAAAAGTTTGGAAAGCTCTGCTCTATAGTGAACCTATCATAGGGTTTTCTGGGGTTGAGAATGAGTGACTTACCCAAGGTCACCCAGGAGGTTTCCATGGCTGAAGGAGGAACTCTGGTCTCCAGGGTTGTACTCCAATGCTCAAACAAGTGTACCACACCAACCCTCTTTTTCTGTGCAGATGGTGAAGATTCTTCTCGGTTCAGGTTCATTTTGACAGGGATTCCCTATGCTTGAAAAACACCATTTTTGACTTTTGTTTTGAGTATTTTCAAATATTCTTTCCATTGGTAGTCTATCCAGCTAAGCATTAGTGACTGCTAATAACTCTCCAGGGCTTTAGGCAAGAATTCTTCCAACGCTGTGTGGAGATGCTTGAAATTGTGCTAGGAAGATACTGCATGTAGACCATCTGCTCTAACACTGAGGTTTACACTGAGGTCTGTAAGCTGTGTAAGCTAGGTTTGGCTACCTGGGTCATGGCTGCCTAGGATATATACAATTATTGGCATTCCACATAACAGTTCTGTTGGATTTCCCCCAAATGAAGCAGTGTTGTTGTGGTGGTGCTCCTACTTTTAAAATCAAAGACAACAGTGTCAAGCAAGCCTGTATATATTTTACAATCTAATAATTTACAATTATACAATCTAGTATGGCTTTTTGGAGGGAGGCTAAATACAGTTTTGATTTAAAAAAAATAGTGGGGAGAGAGCTGACAAGTGAATGAAAAAATATGTTTTCTTTGGAGGTGAAGTGGTCCTATTATGTTATCTGATTGGACTAAAAATAACAAGGATTGTGGACTGTAAAGAACCTTGCTTTCAGCCGTTCCAATGAGTACAGCAGGCCGGCCATATCTGCAAGGTGGAGATCCACAAATTTAACCTATCAAGAATTCAAATGTACACAATACTGTATATTTGAATCCATGGCGGAGAGCACTCTAGCTGCTTGCTTCTTTCTTTAAGGTGGCAGGTCTCCCTCACAAAGCAGAAGCAGGCAGCTGGTGCCATTTTTAATACTGCAGGGGCTTATTGTATAAGCTTTACCTTGTGAGCTGAGTCATATACAGTAAGCCCCTACAGTATTAAAACTGGTGTAGGGCTGCAGCTGCAGTAGCACACCAGGCATGCCACACTGTTTGAGTTCCCTCACTTCTGGGCTGGTGGGGTCCCTGGAGACAGGGAAGCCTGAAGAAAGCTACATGCCTGGCAGCTGGGGCTTGCGACCATCACCACCACCACCATGATTTTTAATTCAGGCTTATAAGCCTTGCCTCGGGTTTCCAGTCTCTCTGCCAAGCTCACAAGGCTGATTTGAGCATGCATGATTTTTGGAATCTACACAGGGTCCTGGAATCTGGAACCAATTCCTTGTGGATACTAAGGGCTGCCTGTACTGCCTTATATTGAAAGTTCTTCTAACCTGTCATTCATACCAGATTGCTCATGGAGAAACATCACAGTTCTTTGAATGTCTGAGCTATTGGCACAGCAATATTTAACATACTGAGAAAATTATACTGTTTAGACTGGCTTGGGACCAGAGATTTCAAGTTAATTTTTTTATACATTTCTTCTGTTTATAATTATTTAATTAATATCATGGTTAATCTGGCTAGGTTCCTCACAGGTTGGAATGACTGTTACTTTTTCTCCTTCATTGCATTTGCACAAAATCTCAACATTCCAGAACAAAGGCACAATTTAAACAATTCTGAACACAGATGAAAAAAAAGTAATACTGTAGAAGACCAGAGACTACAATATTGACTGAAGCATAGCCTTTATATCAAACAAAGAAAGAAAGAAAGCTCTGACAAACAGTAGGGAGGATACTTTCTCATAAAGATAAGTGACTGGAAAGGGCAAAAGACCCCAACAAAGGTCAAGTGTCCTTAAAAAAAATATGTGATGCACTTTAACTCGATGAAATTGAAACTCAATGAAGTTGAAATAAGAACCATGGATATGCTGTGTTATATCTGTCTATATCTGTATCTCTCTCTCCGTCTCTCTTAGAAAGTACAAACTAAATGTTGCTGAACTGCTTGTTTTTTTGTTTTTTTTTTAATGTCCAAGACAAATGATAATAGCTGTTTTAAAGGCCTCCAAGACAATTTCCATGTAAGACAAACGTTCTCAGACCTTTGCCCAGAATAGCCTAGTGAACGTACTATTAAGTAGGACTCATGGATCTTGTAATCGAGGAAATGTTTGCAGGAACTGGTATTTGTCAAAGAATGATAATGATAGAAAAGGCCTGCAGCTAGAGAAGATCAACCATTAAGACTCATCCATGTCAAAAGTAAGGGTGCTGCAAAAACTCTAGGTAAATCCTCAGGGCCTGATGCATCAAAACTGCTGGAAAAGTCTCTGTACTTCCCTCCTTCTGCCTGCCTGTTCTGGCAGCACTAAATAATGACATGGGATTTTGTTTTAACGACTCTAGAAACATGCATTTACTCAGAGCCCATCATTGTTTACTTGGGGCTAGTTTCTGCCTCATGATCGCCAACAAATATGTGCTTGAAAGGTCCATTGGGCTTTGTAAGCCACATGCTCTTCAGACTGCACTTTTCCTTGTTTTTGAAATTGCCTTTGGATGTTCTCTCTCTCCCTCCCTCCTCCCCCCTCCCTCTCTTCTAAGACATTGCTGCTGAAGCAAGCAGCCAGGTGGGTGATAGAAGAAGGTAGCACCACAGCAAGCTAAGGAAAACGAAAAGCGAGTCAAGATTCTTATCCAAAAGCTATTAAATACTCCTGAGAAAGAGCTCCACAACTCAAAAGGCACTTCAGAACTGTTTTCTAAGAGCTAGGAAGAGAAAGAAGGATATCCTAATAAACAAGCTTGAACTAGTACATTTTGTCTTTCTTGTTTATTGCCCTATTCACAGCAGGCAGTGATATATTAGCCTTGCCTTATTTTGCTCCCTTTTACATTATTTATTTAGTTGTTAGCTGGACTGCAGCTCCCATCATTTCGTGAAACAAGGAGTAGGTAGTCCATCTTTCCCAAATCTCAAAATTTTAAAATGATGCACACATGTGTTCTCAAAGGCATTTCCTTGTGGGAGAAAAGGAAAAGGTGCACCAGATACCCTTGGTTCATTGATAATGGAATTTTAACATTAACAGTTTTTTCCTTGAATAAAAATGTTTCATGATTGATTGAAGGCACCTTCTCAATCTATTAGTATTTTTCAATTGATTAGTCTTGTGCTTCTTCAGGGTTCAGGTACAGAGGAAGCACAAACTACTAATCATTGGCTCACCCCCTCCTCATCATCTCTTGGACTAAGGGAAAACTGGTAGAAGCCCTATGCAGCCGGATAGCTGAGTGCTTTATGTTGGGACCCGATTTTCAATCTGACAACCCTCAAACCAAGACAACATGTTGTGGCTCGCCTTCTGTAGTAATGCCACTGAGGTATCTTTTGAGCTCCTGAAACATATTATAAAAGGATTACAGTCAGCCCTCCATATCTGCAAAGTCTACTGGAAAGTGAGAGAGGAGAGAGATTTGGGCCATTTCTGCACTACACTCTTCTAGCGTGATTATTCCATTTTCAAGTGTAGTGCGGAAATGGCCTTGGTGATCTCTCTACATAGCAGAGCAATTAGTATGCAAACAGAAGTTTGAACAGCACACCAGCCCATTTGATCCCCTTTACACACACTTAACTCTAGCTGAAAAGTAAGCACAAACTCAGTTTTGTTAAAAAGTATATAGAAGTAGTTTACTTACAGAAATTTATGCATAATCTACACAGGTTCACGTTCTTGACAAAAAAGTAAGGAAAAAAACGTAATTACATGCTTTCATTGGAGTGTCTTCCTTGGAGTGCTCGTGGCCACATGTTTGTGGGAAGGCAAGCAGAAAAGAAGAAAGAAAAAGACCTCAAGAACAAAGAATACTTACATGCAAGATGAAAAGAGTAGGCATGGACAAACAAATGGGAAGTTATCTTGGGTTTTGCCCCTAACCTTAACAGTGATCATGCAATCTCACAGGCAGTGAATTCAGAGCATGCAAAAGTTGCTATTCCCAACAGATTCTGTATCCACAGATTCAACCAACCACTGCTTGAAAATACACATCTAAAAAATATAACAATGTAATTTTTGAAAATTCCAAAAAGCAAATTTTGATTTTGCTATTTTATATAAGGGACAGCATTTTACTAAACCATTGCACATAATGGGACTTCAGCATTCACAAATTTCAGTGTCCTGGAACCAAACCGTAGCAGATACTCAGGACCCAGTGTATAATTTTTTAGTGTATCCAACTAGAGGTAAATTCTTTCTTGAACCATATGTGGACCTTGCTCTGCTGCAAGGTAAATTAACTTGACAAGCAATCATTTTTGTTAAGAAAGAAGAAACATGTGCATATACATGCAAAAACTTAGAAGGTATTTTTTCCTTCTTCGGCAATACTGCCACTATCCATTTTAAGCCAATCTATATATTCTGAAAACTTGTGCCCACTAACATCAGTGCCACCGCATCAACAAAGTATACATTCCTGGACTTACTGTGGTTAGCGAAAAACTTGGAAAAACCAAATGCTTTTTTTTTTTAAATGAGATGAATGACGTAAGTATCAAGATGAGTATGCTGCTTGGAAAGGAGGCTCAGAAATTTGACAGCACTTCACTGAACTTGACAGAACTTCAGGATCTAAAAGAAATAAGGCTTTGTCACCATTACAGCATTTGCAGTCTAAAGCCAGTGCACAACTGATAAAAACAAAAATTAACAACAATGTGTGGTCCAAAGAGACATGGGAACAAAATGGCTTTCTATGCAGAAGGTCAATGCCAACATCTTAGTGCCATAGTATTTGGCTTGATATGTCAGAAGACATATCATATTCAAAAGAAGAACAATGGTGATGGTTGGATCTCGATGTTAGAAGCAGATGATGTCAACATCAGTGGTTAGGGATCTCTGAAGATTTTTTTTCCTGAAACCTTTTGGAAGAACATTGTATTCAGAAGTTGTTGCCTCTTTCAATTCATCGAACTTATCAAATAACCCGCCAGAGGCATTCTTGCCATCAATAGAAAAAACTCACAGCCAAAACGAGGCAGCAGGCTAACAGTCTTTATTGCGGGTAGTAAATCAGCAAAGGCGATTAAGTCACAGCGGAGCGAGCCATCTCTAACAGAGTAGTGAAAAAGGGACAAGAAGCACAGCCTGTTCAGAGACCGTGTTTTTAAGTATACATGTTCAATAACAAGGAGCTTCTCCAAACCATAACATGAGCCCACAGCTGCAAGAAACCAGACGGCCTTGGTACATTCAGCTTTCACATGGGAACCGTTCTATGTAGCTAGTCTAAACAACTACAAGCAGCTTTGCTTTCTCACCCTCTGGTGGTGGGAAAATGTGCAGCCAGGAGTATCAACACATCTCGTTTTGTGACACTCCCCTACTCCTTGCGTAACATTTTCAGCCACCATGCACTGGAGACTCCATCAACCCCAGGTTGCTAACATGTTGACTAAATGTATTAGCAGGAAGAGGTTTAGTAAACACATCAGCTACCTTTTCTTCTGAAGACACATAGGTAAGGGACACTTTTCCTTCTCGTACATATTGTTTCACATCGTGAAATTTGATGTCAATGTGTTTTGATGAAAAGACACCCGGTCAGACACTGCCATTTGAATGCAGGCTTGTGAAACACAACATATTTGTATTGGCAATGGCACAGACACATGCAGGTCTTGTAGTAACTGCAAAAACCAAACCAACTCAGTACAGAGCGGATAGGCTCACAAATTCTGCCTCTGCAGTTGATAAAGCAAGACAAGACTGTTTTTTAGACTTCCAGTCGACTGTTACACCACTGTATTTGATAAGAAAACCAGTTGTGCTTTTGCGGTCCACAGTATCCTCAGCAAAATCACTGTCTGATGAACAGACAAGATTTGGCATCTGATCAGGACAAATGCTTAGGCAATAATCAAGGGAACCTTTTAGGTACCTTAGTACCCTTTTCACACCCTGCCAATGATACTGGGTTGGCTTAGCACACGCTCTGCCCAAAATGTTGACACTTAGAGCAATGTCAGGCCGGCTAGTACCAGCTAAGTACAAAAGGCTCCCAATGACAGACTGATACAGGTGTATATCAGGAAATAATTCCTCACAGGTATTTTTCAAAAAACCTGACACCATTGGAGTTTGTACCGGCTTGCAGTCAGACATTTGACACAATTCTAACAATTTTACAATCTTTTGTTTCTGACACAGCAGAATACCATTTTCAGTTCTCTGTACTTCAATTCCAAGAAAGTTCTGTACGAGGCCTAGGTTTTTCACCTGAAATTTTTTCCCCCAGCTCTTTCTCAAACACTTGTGCTTGTTTTTGTGTAGCACTGACCAAACACAGATCATCCACATATGCAAGGAGAATTTCCAAACTCTCCCCTTTCCCCCGAACATATACACAGGGATCAGCAAGGCTTTGTTTGAACCCGCACCCGAGCAGGGCATTGTGTAAACAAATATTCCAACACCTGGCAGATTGCCGTAACCCATAAAGCGATTTCTTCAAAAACCAAACTTGACTTTCTCTCCCCTCAACTACAAACCCATCAGGCTGAAGCATGTACACTTCTTCCTCCAAATTAGCATTGAGGTAGGCAGTAGAAATGTCAAAGTGTGTGAGAACAGCTTTTTTCTGAGCTGCTATGGAAAACACCAACCTGATGGACTGTGCTTTCACAGTCGGGGAGTAAATCTGATCCAGATCACTGATATCTTGCAAGAACCCGCGTGCCACTAGGCGCGCTTTATATTTCACCTGTCCATCAGCAGTGGGTTTCAACTTGTAGACCCATTTGCTGTCAATTGGCTTCACACCCTTGGGCAAATCACAAAGAGAATACACACCATGCTGAATAATGGAATCCATTTCACTCTGCATTGCATCCCACCAGAGTTCTGCCTGTTGCTCAGGCATTTTCACAACATCAGCAAAGCACTGAGGCTCACAGTTTACAGCACACACACGAACTGCAAGAGACTCAGGGGAAAAATGTTTAGGTGGAATGCCTTTCGTTTTCTTTGAGACCGTCTGGGGATGGGACGATCCTGCAAAGGCTCGTCCCTGTCCTCAGCACTGCGAGACCTTTTCACTGAGCCCTCGCGTTCTCTCTCCCCTGTGCAAGACCCTCGCACATCACTTACAGCTCTTCTCCTCCACGTGCCTCTCTCCTCTTCTGTTTTGACCCTTGAGGAACTGGGAGCGGAGGCTGGGAGTGGAGCAGAGACTGAAGGCTGTACTGGCTGAGAAGCTGGCAGACCAGCCACAGGGAGAAAAACTTCAGACGCTGCCTGAACACGCGACCAATTAGCGTGTTCCTCAAAAGAGGCATTTCTAGACACCACACAGGAATTGCCACCAGCATAAAAACAATACCCCTTGCAGTTGGGCTCATAGCCAACAAAACGCATACGCTGGGCCTTAGGCTTCCCCTTCCTTCTTTGCCCCTTGGGGATGTGCACCCAAGCAAAACTCCCAAAAACTCTAAGATGTGCAATGGAAGGTTGTTTACCAAACAAACATTCATAGGGAGTAGCATTAACCACAGAACTCCACAGCCTGTTGTGTATGTAACAGGCAGTCAGAATTGCCTCACCCCAAAAACTCAGAGGCAGATCTGCATCAAGCAGCAAACTATGCATTTGAGTCTGCAGAACTCCTGCATTCCGCTCAGCCACTCCATTTTGATGAGGAGAATAGCTGGCAGTCGTTCTGTGCACAATACCCTGTTTTTTGATCCATTGTTGCAAGTTCTCCAACAGGAATTCCATTCCTCTGTCGGTTTGAAGCTTTTGCAGGGAATAACCAAATTGCCTTTCAACCAAGGAACACCAGTTCTTGAGAACTTGACACACATCAGACTTTTGTTTCAACAAATAGCAGAAAATGAACCTGCTAAAATCGTCTACGAGAATGACGAAATATCTAGCTCCCCTAGGGAGGGTTTACTCATAGGACCCACAATATCACAGTGTACCAACTGAAATGGGGCGGTTGGTACACGAAACTAACCCGCGGTGCTGGGAGTTGTTTAGATTTAGCTTGCTTGCAAATAGCACAGTCAAGAAAGACATTACAAGGCTTCAAAGTACACTCTTTACAACAACCAGCAAGCCTCTTTAACACAGGAAAGCTTGCATGCGCTGCGCGCCGGTGGAGGAGATGAAGGCACTCATCATGTTGTGGGACATTGCCATACACATTACACACAGTGTGTCGTGGCTCAAGAAGAACAGCCTCCCTTCTCGTGTAGCCACAGCACATACCACCCCATCTTTGAGGATTTTACCTTGCTTCCCATAGAACTCAACCTTGAACCCTGACTCTGTTAGTTGCCCCACAGAAAGCAAACAGAAATCAAGAGAGGGAACAAACAAAACATTTTTCAAACCCGTGTCAAGGGCAGGGACAAAAGCTACACCTTCGCCACAAACTTTAGCCTTTGTCCCATCTGCTAATGTCACAGTGGAAACACTGGCAGAATCCAAACAGTCAAATAAATCTTCAGAATTGACCAGGTGCTGGGAACAGCCACTGTCTAGAAGCCAAACGGAATCACCTGCCTCCTCAGAGTCCAAAACAGTGTCCACAACAGCATCTCCCACAGCAACAGCAACTCTCAGCCGCCCTCTGGCCCGACCTCCTCTGCCTCCTCTGCCACGGCCCCTGGCACCGGCGCCTGTGAAGCTTTGCTCCCCTTGCTTCAGGAGCGGGCAATCACGCTTAAGAATGAGAAGCAGACCCACAGCGAAAGCACCTTCGCACAGCATGGGCTCTCACCAGCCCCTCCTACCTCGCCTCAGCAGCCGGAGAACCTTCCTCCCAGCACAGGCGTCTGCTGCTGGGGCCATCTGTGTGGGAGTCACTGCATTCCTTGCGCGCTTTTCCTCTTCTTCCAGCAGACGGGCAGAAACCAAGGGAACGGTTAACTCCCTCTCTGGCATGGATTGAAGTGAGGACACCACCAGATTCCAGGAACTATCAAGAGAATTCAAGATGCAAAATACCTTGTCACCTTCAAGCAACACTTTGCCTCTCTCCCGAAGTAACGAAAACAGCTCTAACATCTCAGCCAAATGCTGCCTCACCGGGACACCGGGGGCCAGTTTCATCCCATATAAACGGGCACACAGGGGACTTCCGGCTTCATGGCGGCGGGATCGGTGTTGGAGTGACGATCGTCTGTCACCTGGCACCATCAGAGGCGGTAAAGCTGGGAGATTTCAGCCGACTACCCCTCCGGGAAAAGGGGTGCTGAGGGGCTCGCCGGAGACCCCATACTCTCTAGCTGTCTCTGATCAGAAACAGCAGATCGAGGCAGTGGATGAGAGGGGGTCGTTGAGCAACCACAGCTGCTTCTGATCGCTGAGTTTTTCTCAGCGCGACCGCGGCCAAAAGCTTTTTTTAAAAGAATCTTTCTTTTTGAAAAATACTAATAAGAAGAGCTTCTCCCTGGATGGTTGGAACCTCTGCTGGAAAGAGATCACCTGACGAGTGAAGTATGAAACTTTTCTTTATTTACACTGCAAACAGTATGGCGACCTTTTTTTCGGCTTGAGCTCATACGTGAAGATACTTTGGATTGGAAGGTTGGTGTTGTGTCGGAGCTCGCTGATTGAGAACTCTTTCTCTGTAACTGTAAAATTACGAAGATCAAGAAGAATTTTTTTTATTTTATTTTGTTGTTGTTGTTGTTGTTGTAACATTTTTTGATGAGATTGTCATGGTTGTCTTTGTTTGACCGGGCTTTGAATGGCTGCGAAGGGTACGCGGATCGTTTTGACGGCGGGGCTGAAGAGAGCTGAAGAGAAAGGTAAAGGGAGCGAAATAGAGGTATCGAGAGGACTTGGATTTGGATTTAAACCTTATGTGGAAAATCTGACTGGAAATTAGATTGTTTTTCTGACTTTTTACAACTTAAAACGGTGCCAAGGAATTATTTAAAAGTGTCGGATCGAATTAAACTTGGTAAGGAAGCGAAGAGGAGATACAGACCTGGGATTTAGGCTTGAGCTCGCTACAGGTAGAGCGGAGCTCGCTGAAGCAAGAAGCAAAAAGATAGACATTTCTAGGAGCATTTTCTGTAATCAGTGTGACTTGAGAAGCGTACTGAAGTCTCCGGATTGGTTGATAATGGAATAATTTTATACCTGAATTTAAATTGCAGTACTTATTTAAGTGATAATAAAAATTGGGAATAATTGGGAATATTGGACCGCAGTGCAGCAGTGAACGGGTAAACATAATGATAACATAAGGCCAGAGACGGATTGCAGCTGGAGTACAAGGTCACTTCTCTCTCTCTCTCTCTTTTTTCTTTTTTTCTTTTTTAAGAGCAGCTGGTCTCATTAATTGTTGACTTTTCATAGAGAGGCTGGTATATTGATAAGTTTATATGTATAATCATACTTAAGTATAAGGTAAATATAAAGTAAGGTTTTTTGTGGTGGTGTTTACTAGGAAGATAATAGAGATTTCTGTTCTGTGTTATTTTAATTCTGAATTTAGATATAGTTATATGTAGTTATATAAGGTGAATTTAGTATTTGACACTGACATTGCTGATTTACAATTATTATAGGTCTGTTATTGAAATCAAAACAGATTTGTAGGTGTTATTACAAATTGTTTGGGGTTATATTGCTATAACTGTTTGCTGTCATATTGTTCTATTGTTGTATTATTGTAAGAACATTGCAGAATATTGAAAGAGAATTAAGATGGCAACTTACACGACAGTCAAGAGGAAAGCAACCTTACAAGCTGAAGCAAAATTGTCACAGATGGCCACAGCAAGAAGAGGATCAGGAGAAAAATCACCTATGGCACCAAGCTTACCAACAGCTCAACCTGATCTATCAATTTTGTTGCAAGAAATTAAAAATCTAAGAGATGATATAAAGCAGGAGATTAGGCAGGAGATCAGAAATGAAATGAAAGAAATGAGAGCAGAAATAAAAACAGAAATAAAAAGAGAAATGGATTCTATAAATAAAAAAATACAAAAGGTTCATAAAGACATTTCAGAAATAAAAGAGGACATGACTAATTTACACACTAAAACAAGGCAATTGCATTCTGAACAAAAAATAACCAAATCCATGCAACAACAACAGGAAATGTTAATTAAAATGCATGAATTACGTTACTGAGACAGATGTCTGAAATTGAGAGGTTTAATGGAATTGACAGAAGATAATCTTTATCAGAGGGTCATACCAGCTCTGGCGGCGTACATAGACACTACAGAAGAAAAGCTTGAAGCAGACATTGATAGAATTTTCAGATTAAACTCGAAATTGGCTAGGGAGAAAAAGTGGGCAAGAGATGTAATAGTCTGTTTTACTAAAGTAAGGACCAGAGATAAAGTGCTCCAAAAAAATTACGATTATAAGCTAATGATTGAGAATAATGAAATTAAAATTTTTAAGGATGTCCCCTTTGCAGTGATTAAAAGTAGACAAGAATATAAATTTCTTACACGTTTACTTCAGAGATGCAATATAAATTTCAGGTGGGAATGGACTGAAGGAGTTTCTATATACTACAGACAGAGGTGGTAAAAGATTACTAATATTGACAAAGCTAAAGAAATGTATGAAAAAATAAAAAAAGACTTTGATACTGAACAATCTGAACAACCACCAAAAGAATTTTCAGGACAAGAAAGAAGTGTCGCCATGAAGGTAATCAGAGTGAGAAAGATGCTGAACAGACCCCAGACGAAGAAGAAGGAGATGAGATTGACGACTTGGACGAAGAAGAAGGAGAAATAGAAGATACGGTTGAAGAGAAAGCTAAAAAAAGGAGAGGGAATTGGAGAATATTGCAGATTTGAAGGGAACTGATGAGTAAAGACTGAATTTGAAATAAAAAAGAAGAGGGGGAAAAAAAGAAGGAAGGAAGGAAGAAAGAAAGAAAAAGAAGGATGGTGATAAATATACAATCTTGGAACATTAAAGGTGTTAATTCGGCTTACAAGAGGAGGCAAATATTTCATTTGTTGGAAAAAAAGAAAGCAGACCTGGTTTGTTTACAAGAGACTAGAATCAGAGAAAAAGATATAAAATACTTGAGAAACCCGAAGTTGGGAAAATTATATGCTTCTACCTTTCAAAAGAAAAAAATGTGGCGTGGCTCTGTATGTAAACTTGAAATTTAATTCTGAAGAGGTATTTGTGGATAATAATGGCCATTATATTGGCGTTGAGATTGACTTTTTAAATACAAGAATTTTAGCTGTTGGTATATATACTCCCATAGACAATAAGGACAAATTTTTTGAAACATTAGAAAAAGAATTGCTTGCATATACTCAGGAGAGAGATCAACGGAATATTCTTCTAATGGGAGACTTTAATGCGGTTTTAAACCCAGAGAAGGATAGAGCGTCGTCTAAGTCAATTAAAAAATCTCAAGGCAAACTTCCAAAAAGCTTCTTTAATATTATGAATAATTTTGCATTATTGGACGTGTGGAGATACAAGTATGGAGATTCCAAGGGTTATACTTTTTATTCGTACTACATAAATCCATGTCTAGGATTGATATGTTTCTGATCTCTATACATTTACATAAACATATAAAAGACATGGATATATTACCAAAATTTATATCGGATCATAATTTAATACAACTTAAACTTCAATTGTATCAAAGAAAAGGCTGGAATTGGAAACTGAATCCAGCATTACTTCAGAACGAAGATTATTTGATTCGAATCAAAAAAGAGCTGGAATATTACTTTGAAGAAAATATGCACTCTGAGGCTAAAATGAAATACTGGGATGCCAGTAAAGCTGTCATAAGAGGCTATTTAATTAAATGGGGAACAGAATGGAAGAAGAAGAGGCAACAGAGGTATGCTGAACTAGAAGTCAATCTACAACAAAAAGAAGAGGCTTTAAGAAATGATCCATTGAACAGAGACTTGCCAAATCAGATTAAATTTTTACAAGATCAGCTAAGAAGAGAAAATATATATCAATTAGAGAAAAAGTTGAGAAGAATTAAACAGAAACATTTTGAATCAGATAACAAATCAGGAAAATGGTTAGCATATAAATTGAGAAAGGAGATAGAGAGAAGACAAATAACAGAGATTAACATCGGTGGGAAGAGAATAACAGAGCAGACCTCTATTCAAAATGAGTTCCTGAAATATTATGCAAAATTATATAAACAGATGCCTGTTTCTAATGTTCGGATATTTCAATTGCATCAGTACTTAAATACAAGAAACATTACAAAAATAACGCAAGGACAGAAAGATTTATTGAATGCTTCTATAACAATTGCAGAAATATCAGCGGTAATAAAGAAATTAAAATCAAATAAAGCACCTGGTCCTGATGGGTTCTCAGCAATGTATTATAAAGTATTAGAACAGCAACTGATAATACCTCTTCAGAAAACATTTAATGAAATAATGGTAACTGGAGTACCAGAGACTTGGAAACAAGCAAATATAACATTGATTCCTAAAGAAGGAAAGGACATTAAGAATCCGGGTAACTATCGACCCATCTCATTGTTGAACGTTGATTATAAAATCTTTACTATGATTTTGGCAGATAGATTAAAAAAAATTCTGAATGATATTGTTCATGATGACCAAAATGGATTTCTTCCAGATAGATTTCTAAGGAATAATATTAGATCGGTGATGAATATGCTTGAATACTTTGAGAAACATAATGAAAAAAAATTAGCGATGATTTTCATAGACTTTGAAAAAGCGTTCGACAATGTGAGATAGGATTTTATGATAGAAGTTTTAAAACGAATGGACTGTGGTTTAAAGTTTACTAGATGGATGAAGAAATATATAAAGATCAAATAGCCGCCTTGCTAATAAACGGAGAAAGAACAGAGGTTTTTGGTATTCAAAAGGGCACTAGGCAAGGTTGTCCAATTTCACCGTTGTTATTTATACTTGTTTTGGAAGTTTTTCTAAGGGAGTTAAGAGAAGATAAGGAGATTAAAGGGGTTAAGATTAAAGGACAAGTTTACAAAGTTAAAGCATACGCAGATGACCTGGTTATCTTTTTAGAGGATCCCAAAGTATCTATAGAAAGGTTGGCGGAGAGATTAAAGGAATTCGAAGAAATGGCGGGCTTAAAGGTGAACATAGAAAAAACTAAAATGCTTACTAAAAATATTGATTCTTCGGAAGAACGTGAACTCATAGAAATTTCAGGATACTCAGTGGAAAAGAAACTAAAGTATTTGGGTGTGTGGATTACTAAACGTTGTACAGAGCTGTTTGAAAATAACTATAAAAAGACCTGGTCTGAAATCCAAAATGAACTAAAATCGTGGGGAAACTGAAACTATCATTATTAGGTCGAATAGAGGCTGTGAAAATGAATGTCCTTCCAAAGATGAATTTCTTATTTCAAAATATTCCAGTAATCATAAATGAGTACTGTTTTAAGAATTGGCAAAAAGAAATTTCTAAATTTGTATGGGAGGGAAAGCGACCAAGGATTAATTGGAAAGTATTAACGGATAAGAAAGAAAGGGGAGGATGTGCTTCCCCGGACTTAAAATTGTATTATCAGGCAGCATGCTTAACGTGGATTTCGGAATGGATAACTTTAAAAGATGAGCGATTACTGAAATTAGAAGGAGCAGACAATGTATTTGGTTGGCATGCGTACCTGTGGTATGGGAAAGATAAAGTGGATAGAAATTTTATAAATCATTATATTCGGAGATCCCTATTATTGATTTGGAAAAAATTTAAAATAAAAACATATTTGAAAATGCCACAGTGGGTTTCTCCACATGAAGCTTTATTTGGAAAATGGAAATCAGAGCAGGAAAAATGGATTTGTTACAAAGATTGTATAATGAAGGACCCACTAATATTTTTAAAACAAGAATAGAATTAGAAGAAAGCGGTTTCCCCACTCAGTGGTTTTTGTACTTGCAACTGAGAGAGAGGTTCAAAATGGATATGAAATTGGAAGGCTTCCTTTCAAAAACAGATATGAATGATTTTGAAAAAGCTATCCTAGAGAATCAAAGTCATTTAAAGTCTAAGATTTATACTTTTCTTTTGAACCGAAACTTGGAGGAGGAAACAATAAAGCAAACAATGATTAGATGGTCCCAAAATATAGGAAGAACTATTAAACTCGAAGATTGGCAAAAAAGTTGGAAAAGGACACAGAAATTTACTCTCGCCCAAGACTTGAAAGAGAAATATTTAAAGATGTTTTATCAATGGTATTTAAGTCCACATAAATTAGCTAAAATGTATAATACCAATAAGAAACTTTGCTGGAAATGTAATCAGGCAGAAGGGACTTTTTTCCATATGTGGTAAAGCAAGAAAGTTTTGGAAAAATATTCACAAAACGATAGAAGAAATGCTTGGGATAAACATACAATTGACGCCAGAATTATATCTGCTGAACATTATTCCAGATAATCAACAACTGATGGTGAGAGGTAGATGGAGAATAATATTGTATATGGTCACATCTGCCAGAATTGTGTTCGCAAGATATTGGAAGAATTTGCAAAATCCGGAAATAGATGAATGGTTACTCAAACTTGACGAATTGAAAATTTGTGACCAACTTACCAAAATACAGAAAGATGCAATGAACACTTATGATACAGAATGGGAATTGGTAACAAATTTTCTACAAAAAAGATATGATCTGACGGTGATTGTATAAAAATTTGTAAGTGTTTTTTTTTTAAAGTATAAATTAATGGGACAGTGGATTAATGGAAAGTTACTTACCCTAATGGAACTGAATTGGGGTACTAGTGATAGGAGATGTGGTATTTGGGTGGTCTGGCTGCGTTAAGGAAATATTTACGACTTATGTTTTATGTTCAATTTAAAATATTATAATTTGTAATTGTAAAACAGAGGGACAAATATAAATTTACGAAATAAACCAGAAAGGGATAAGTGGGAAGATATAAAAATTGATACAGTGGGATATAAATTAATAGAGAAGCAATTTACAGGTTTTACTTTACTGGGACAGCAGTTAAAGGTTGTGTTGAATTTTTTTGTTATTGATTTATATTTTTATTGTTTTATATCTTACTGTTTTTTTATTTGTAATTAATTTTATAAAAATTAAAGTAAAAAAAAATAAACGGGTGCACAGGGCGTACTTGGCGGCTGCTGATTGACTCAAAAACAACTCCCGCAGCCTCTCCCAGGCTTCTCGAGGGGTGGCAAGATCACTAATATGCGTGAGCTGGTCATCCTCCACAACCAGAAAGAGGACAGACATGGCACGCCTCGTTGCCGCTGCTATCTCCGCAGCAGTCCCCTGCAGAGTCGGGGGAGCTGTGAAGGCACCCCACAGCCCCTCAGCTTGCAAATACTTTTCCATGCGAGCTGACCATGCCAAGTAATTAGTTGCATTTAGCTTAACGAGAGGCAGGCCCCCAGGCACCACATGAGCCATTGTAAAAACACTTCAAAAAACACCTCTCAAAACCATCCTCTGCTACCATATCAAATAACCCGCCAGAGGCATTCTTGCCATCAATAGAAAAAACTCACAGCCAAAACAAGGCAGCAGGCTAACAGTCTTTATTGCGGGTAGTAAATCAAGCAAAGGCGATTAAGTCACAGCAGAGCGAGCCATCTCTAACAGAGTAGTGAAAAAGGGACAAGAAGCACAGCCTGTTCAGAGACCGTGTTTTTAAGTATACATGTTCAATAACAAGGAGCTTCTCCAAACCATAACATGAGCCCACAGCTGCAAGAAACCAGACGGCCTTGGTACATTCAGCTTTCACATGGGAACCGCTCTATGTAGCTAGTCTAAACAACTACAAGCAGCTTTGCTTTCTCACCCTCTGGTGGTGGGAAAATGTGCAGCCAGGAGTATCAACATATCTCGTTTTGTGACAGAACTATCGCTGCAGAAATTGTAATATTTCAGTGATCATGGAGATGACTTTAATGCTGCATTCCATCCAAGGATCATATTCCATAATTTTGTCCTTTAACGCCTGTGCAATTTGAAACACTTGGAGCATGAATTTGGATTATGGTTATATTTATGGGTTTCCTCTGAAGTCCTATTGATATGATTCAGTTAGAGATTGTGTTATGTCCTTTCCTTTTGCTACATCTCTCCTTACTATTAATATACCACCCTGTTTCTTCTTAGATTTTCATCTCCTTGTAAAACACTGTGTAATTATCTGACTCTAAATGTCTCATTCCTTCCACTTTAGCTTACTCATTTCAAGTATTACAATGCTTATATGTTCCATTTCTTGTTTTGCTATGTTTAGTTTTCTCTGATTCATGCTTCTCACATTCTATGTTCCTATAATATGTGTTGTGCAAATTCAGACTTTCCTTTGACCTCTGAGCATGTCAACAGCTAACATAATGTAACTATAATGATCAGTGGGTTTTTTTTTTTTTTTTTTTTTTTGCTAAAATACATATGGTTTTGTGTGGGTTGATTTGAAGCTGAAAAGCTGGAAGTTCTTGAAATATTTGGTCACAGTAGAATTTGTAGGATATTGAACTGAACCCAACTGAAAATGACAATAAACAGAAATAGCTTGGTATTCACAATTTGTAGTCTTAATGTCTGTGATTTTTTGCAAGAGATTTAATATTCTAGGAAATATATTTGGTCACTACAGTAAGTTTTCTGTTTTTTTAATGGCTTGACACTAAAATGTGAAGGTTTAACTGTACAGGCTATGCTGTGAATACAAATCATGTCATAGTAGGCTGACTGCACTCAGTGAATCTTGAGTGTGACAGATGAGAGAGACATCTTGAGGAGTCTTGTATTTTAATAGTGTTTGGGCTGAAGATGATAAATACAGTCTTCAGCTATGAACTCCAGTGTTCACCATTTATTACAAAAGCAGGGGGAGAAACACACACACATGCAGAGGCTAAAAATACATCTCCACATTAAAAATATTGTGCAGAAAGATGACTCAATAAATGCAGTGTAAGCAATGATGCTCCATATGTTCTTTCAAAAAAACAACCCTCTCTCTCTCTTTCTCTCTCTCTCTCACACACACACACCTTCATGGTGTGGGCAGTAGGCTAAAATGCAGCTGGTTATTTTTGTTGCACAGCTGAGCTGACTGCATATTTTAAAGCCTCACTAGAGTTATTCTGCTCACACTGTGCTGATCATGGGCGAGACATCATATAGCCTTGTGTCAAGGCAGGACCAGCCCCCAAATAATAGAACTGTGACACACAAGTCAAGCATTACGGCAGGGGATTTTTTCCCAGCCTGTCAGTGCAATGCAAAGCTGAATGTCTGCAGTAATGAGTCCTTTTCCCCCACCTGAATTGGCTCTCCAGTTGACAACTGGCCTATCTAGAAATGAATGAAGCCACATAGACAGCTGGAGGATATGGAATAATGTAAGTTTGCTGAAATAGATTTCTATTTATTTGTTTTGAAAGGAACCTAAACATGCTTTGCATCTGGGAACCACGTGTTCAAATCTTTTTATTCAATCAGCGCAATAACAATATAAGTTGTCTATATAAAGCCACAAATAACAAACCTTTCCAAAAAGAGCTAAACCTAGAAAGTCCATAAAGAAATCATATAAATCTGTATAGTCTTACAAGATCATTATTTCTAAGACCTTCTTATATAATTTCTTATTTCCTCATATTGTCACTTAACTCCTCGTATCCTATCTTCATTAATTACAAGATATTAATTAATTACAAGATATTCGATTACATAATTATTTCCTCCTAAAATCCCTTCCCTTATTCTCTTTTCCTGTTCACATTGGTTATTCCATAGATAGTATTTACCAATGATAAATTATCGAGTACAATTCTTCCGGTAGAAATCTACCTACTTGTAGTCTCCTTAAATCTATTATACTATGATTGCTTCCCAACTCAAGGTCACCTACCTTCTTCCTAGTATTTCCACTTTCATTGAGTGGTCTCTCTCTTTAAATTATATTACATTAATTATTTTCCTTTTCTCAGCTATTTCAATTGTTTAATTGTAGTACGGCCCCTATATTGTTTTCACTATATCTTTCCACAATACATATGATTTAATCTCTCTGCTCATCCAGACCTTTTATCACGATATTCTGTTGCCCAGTCTCCTTAAAGATTTCTACTAATGGTACTGCTTATTAGTTTATCCCCCTTATGGCTAAGTTCCCCCATTTGGCTTCAGGTTGGTAAAATTTGTTCCCAACCTTCTTTAAATTGTTCTATTGTATTTTCTGTTAATGTGGTTGTTAATTTATCTATTTCAATTATATCATATAGTTTTATTAGCCACTCATCCACTTCAGATATTTCTGCTTGTTTCCATCTTTTCGCGTAAACAATTGTGGCTGCTGTGACCATGTGGATTAACAGCTTCCGTTATGATTTTTTAGAAAATTGTTGTATTCCATCAAATATATTTAACAAATATATTTCTGGATCCATCGGGAGCTCTATTTGTAAGATTCTTAATATATTGCTATGGATTTGTTTCCAAAACTTTTTTGCCTTTATACAAGTCCACCATAAGTGATAGGGAGTGCCTCTTTGATTACACTTCCAACAATTATTTTTATTAGTTTTGGTTATTGTTGCTATCTGGACTGGGATATAATACCACCTAAAAAGGTTTTGTAATAGTTCTCCTTTAAAGATACACTTTTAAGTAATCTAGCTGTTTCATTCCACGAATTTTCCTAGCTTTCTAGTTGAATTGGGCACCCAATATTCTGTGCCCATTTTACCATGTTCTCCTTTATAATCTCTTGTTCTAATTCTAAGCTCAATAAAAATTTATACATCTTCATGATCAGATGTTCTATTCCCAGTTTTAGCAATTTGTGAAAGTCATTTTCCTTAGTTTCTATTCCTGTTATTCTTTGGTCCATCTTAAACTTCTCTACAAATTGTCTCTGTAGCAGCCAGTGCCTGAAGAGTCCACATTTTATCAATTCTTCTTTGCTTTTTAGTAGGATCTTATCTCCTTGGATTTTCACTAAATCTCTATATACAATTCACTTATTCCATTGTGGCTTCTCTCTCCTATAGGAAGTTTCATGAGCTGAGACTCATACTGGTAATTTTGTATAAAGTTTCTTTTTATACAGTAACCAGATTCGCAGTAATGAAGTGATTATTGAAATCTCTATTTATTTTTGCTTTCTTGTACCATAGATATGAGTGCCACCCCTTCTAAGCTTAATAACCTTTCGTTATCCAATTTGATCCAGGCAGTCACCCACTCAATATAGCAAGTGCGATAATACAATTTTAAGTTGGGTTATCTCAGTCCACCTCTTTCTCTGATATCCTTCAAATTTTTCCATTTTATTCAGGGTTTTTTGGCGTTCCATATGAATTTGGAGAATTTCCTCCATTGGTTAAAGGGCACATCATTAACTACTATGGGAAGATTTTGAAATAAAAAGTTCATTTGTGGAAGAATATTCATTTTTATTACCGCGATCTTTCCCATCAATGATGTATCCAACCTAGTCCATCTCTTCAAGTCCTCTTTAACTGTATGCCAAACTCTTTTATAATTATTATCATATAGGTCTGTATTATTTTTAGTTAAATAAACCCCCAAATATTTTGCTTTCTTGGATACCTTAAATTGGAATTTGCTTTCTAATTCTATTTCCTTTTGTCTCGTCATGTTCTTGGTTATCATGGTTGTTTTTTCTGCATTTACTTAAAATCCTGACACCTTTCCGTATTCCTGCAGAACTTGTTTCAAGTGATTTATACTTTGAATTGAGTTACTGAAAGGAATAATAAGGTCATCGGCAAAAGCATCTGGGAACCCTAGTTGATTTCTAATATGAGACTGGCCAGAGCATGATTCCACCCAGAACCTTGTACCATGAGAGCTGGAAGCCTTTCCTCAACCCAGCATGCCTCAGCCAGATGCATTTGCTCTATAATAAGGAGAAAGCACATGCTCAGAGTCAGTCTAGTTTGAAATAGTGGCCCTTTTCGCACGCAGTTTCTTTTGCGAGAGGGCCCCTTGAGCGTCGCATAAATGGGAGCGGCGGTCCATATGATGCACTCCCATTTATGCGATGCTCATGAGCCTAACACGAACCGCACACACACCTTTTCATTTTCGGCTTCAAGACGAAAATGGTGCGTAGTCGCGCAAGGCTCCCGGGGCCCCTGTGCTGCAGTACGTCGTCCCAGGCATGCCGCTCGCTCTTCCTCCCCCAGCACAGCCTACAGCTCCCAGGCTGCACTGCAGAAGGAAGGCGCGGCGCGGTCACGCGACTAGGAAGCCAGCTGCAGGACGAAGGAGCAGCGAAGGGAGTGCCTCACGCAAGAACCTGCTTGCACGAACAGCACCCCCACCTCCACAATAAGGTAATGTGTGGAAAAGGCTAGTGGTGATGGTTAGGATAAATGTTTGCATGACCTTTAAACTACAACCACATCTTCAACAAGCATCAGTAGCTGAAAGCCTTCTAGAAACTGGACTTCCATGAAAACTCTTAAACATAAGGAACTGCCTTCTATCTCAGACTGATGGTCTAGTCTAGTAGCATTTGGTCAGTCTAACTGTAGCTAACCGAGTTTGTTCTGTCTTGGCCACTGGCTAGGAAGATGGAGACCTATATCATCAGTGAATTGAAAAAGATTCAAGGGGTTGAACTTGATATCTTGTCTTTGCAATATGTTTGTGTATACCACTGAGTTATGTTCTTTCCCCATAACAGTAGTCCTTGCATGGTCAGATATGAAAGCAGTCGTTACTATTATTAGACCTCTGACTTTTAAAGAATTAGTTACAATTATAGCATCAACATCTCTCAAAGTAGTTAGTTTCCATTTTAGCTGCAATTTCAAAAATAACCATTTACCTTCCAGATTCCAAAGAGTAAAATGATTACCTCTGCCATTCAACCATTCTACCATTCGTCAAGGCCACAAAAATGTAACGACAAAAGTTATAATTACAATGATGAAAAAGTTATCCCTCATTAAGTTGAAATTGGTATGTGATTGTTGTTAGAAAAAGGAACTAATTATAATTAGGCCATTTCTGCACTAGACTGTTATAGTGCTATTATGCCACTTTCAACATCCTATGGAATCCTTTGAGGCCCCTCCCTAAACTGCAAACCCCAGAATTCCATAGGATGTTGAAAGTGGAATAATAGCACTATAACAGTCTAGTGTGCAAATGACCTTAGTGTCTTTAACTAGCTGATGAGAAGCTCTGGGACAATATTCATGACACACATCAAAATAACTTTATAATCAAAAGCTTCTTCTTTTGAAGTATGGCATATTACCACTGAGATATGTATTCTTCTTTGTCTAATGGTGGTGAGCCCAGATGTGTCACTCTTCCATTTATTTGTTCCTTATTCAATTCAACTTTTATCCATTAGCTAAGCATTGCATCTATTTAACTAAGGCCATTTCTGCACTACACTCTTATAGAGCAATTATTCCACTTTCAACATCCTATGGAATCCTGCAGATTGCAGTTTAGGGAAGTCAGATATGAAAGCAGTCATTACTAATATTAGACCCCTGACTTTTTAAAAAATTAGGTATAATTATAGCATCAATGTCCTCCAAAGTAGTTGCAAATGGAGAGGAAACCAAGTCCCCTTCTCACCCATCTGCATCCAAATATCTTCCCAATTTATTTCCTTGTTCCAAGGACAGTAGTGGGAACTGGAAAAAAAGAAAGTTCTTCCTGCCTAGTTTTTTATCCTCCGTTATTTTGAGACCTTGAGACCAAAGCAGTGATTTAAAGAAGTGGTGCTTAATAGCAAAGCAAAACACTACCCACTCTACAGCGAGAATGTCCAGCACCAATGAATAAGCAGCAGTGGAGTTAAACAACAACAACAATAACAGTGAGATGTGCCCTAAGAGCAATTTCAAATGAGCTGACACAATATGTAAATGAAATCACCTTAGGTAGGATCACCATAGTGCAATTCACAAGAAGCAACACTGCTTGGAGCATGCAACATTATCCAGGGGGTAATTCATTGATTTATAGATTTTTGGACAGAACTTGAATCACTAATGCACCAAAACTCCCATCAGTAACACTTGGAAGACTGTGGAATTGATGGTGATAGTAATAACAGTAATAGCAACAATAATACTTAATATTATTTTAAGGGAGTAGGGTTTTTTTAAAAAAAAATACTCCACAAAAACTCTGTTTCAAGCCTGCTCTAATTCCTTATTTATTTATTTATTTATTTATTTATTTATCCATCCATCCTTCCATCAGTTAGCAGTCCACAGATGCGGCCCTTTGTTCATGGTGTGGACTTGGATGAATTCCGTCCCAGTTCTTTCATTCTTTCTGGATTGTGCTGATTTATAGTTTTTAGTGTGCACCTATTTAATTAATACAGCTTTAGCTACATACTATGTTCATGCATTGGATTTCAGTCTGTTCAACAACTCTTGGAGACCCAGAAAACCTTTAACAAAAATAGTTGGCAAATACAGTTCTATCTTGGTACAACACTGCTTGTAATAGTGTCTTTCTACCCTTGTTAAATTAGTCTTACCTTTACAGCCTCAATTTTGGTCTGTTGGGAACATCATATGGAGGATGGAACAAGCCTGTTTTCTGCAGCTCCAGAGACTAGGACACAAAGCAATGACTTCAAACTTCAGGGGAAAAAAGGTTCCATCTAAACATTAGGAAGAACTTCTTGATGGTAAGAAGAGTTTGACAGTGGAATGCACTGCCTCGAAGTGTGGTGGAGTCTCCTTCTTTGGAATTTTTAAGCAGACATTGGATGGCCAACTATTGGGAATGCTTTGATGGTGTATTCCTCCATAGCAAGGGCTTTGGCTCAATGGCCTTTGTGGTCTCTTCCGGTTCTATGATTCTATAATTCTATGAGACAAATGCCATTCTCTGATTTCTGAAATAATCAGTTTTACCAGTTAATCAGGATGGGGGAGTTGTGGCCCTCTCATTGTTGATGAGCTATTACCTCCATTAGCTTTCACTGTAGGCTACGCTGGCAAGAGCTGTTGAGAACTGGAATTCAGCAAACCTGAAGGGCCAGAGTTTCCCTTGATCTGAGCTAAGAAAACGTTTCACACAGTAGTATGTCAGTGTTAATGATAGTGACAATAGGATAGCCAACAGCTGTGTTTAGTCAAGCTTGGTCCAACATATTTTTCTGGTCAGAGTAGAGGTCAAATAATCTCACCTCCACATCTGACAATCTAAATACTACCCAAATTGGAACAATTTCTTTTAGAACCTCAAGTAAAACACATACACACGTATACAAATCTATGCCTCCCTCCTTGACAGTATAAACATAATGATGATATAGTAAATAATTCTGTCAGTCCCGCACTATCACAGGAAAACTTGGTGAGAGTCAAGGGAGACAGGTTCTTAGTGACTGCTCCCAAGCTGTAGAGTTCCCTTCTATAAGAGGCCCAGTTGGATCCCACCTTGCCCACTCTTTGCCAGCAGGCAAAGATCTTTTTGCTTAGATGGGCCTTTGCCTCTTAGCAAAGTGACATAAGCACTGTTTAATAAGGTGTGCTATACTTTTTTAAAAATTAGGTGGTATAGCTATGTTCGTCTGGATCAGTATGCAAAGGGATCTTGTAGCACTTTTGAAACTGACAGAAATAAATTGATAGCATACGCTTTCATAGACTTAAGTCTGCTTCTTCAGATGTGTGAAGTGCCTGAGAACAGACCTCTACAGCTATGAATGAGCAGGTTGTATGTGTGAATAGCAATAGAAATGCAAAACTTGTGGGTATGGTGATGAAGTGACAAGTTCAGTTTCAAATACGGTCTTTGGGGGAACAAAGGCAGCAGGAAAGATGTTGCCTGAATCAAAGGTGCGTAGATAACCGTACAAATGATAAAACCATACAAATGATAAAACTTAGTGTGATGCTGGCTGGGAACTAGAAAGGAGACGTACTAAACTGGCCAAGAGAGTCCTCCTGAGACTGGGGTGTTAACTGGCGTTATAATATGTGTAATGTACCAGAAAACCATCATCTCTGGAGTTTGTGGATATATTCCAATTCTAAAGCATCTCTTTCCAACCTTTCTTTGTAGTTTTTTCAAGGACTGCTGTTCTGAGATCTGAGAGGTCCCTTTTGGAAATAGCAGAATTGGTATATATCCACAAACACCAGTTCACCTACAGTGGGAGCTCAGGGGAGAGCTTCCTCATGGTCCCAACACCCTCACTGTCTCCATAGCTGAGGACATATGAGAGGTTCTTCAGTGGTTGCTACCACATTTTGGAATTCCCTCCCACTGGCCTCCTCTTTGCTTTCCAGATAAAAACATTTTTATTGCAACAGGCACATGGTAACTAACAGGTTGTTGAAAAGGCTTCTAATGGATGGTGCTGCATTTTTATATTTATTATTTTGCTTTAAATTATTTTCTAGTGTTTTAAATTATGGGTGTCTTCAGCTTAGAGTGATCCCATGAATTTCATAGAGCTTTCTTAGGCAATGAAAACTCAGAGGTGGCTTTCCATTACCTCCATCCGACAATAGCTTACAGCTCCGGGTATTCCCTGGTGGTAAGTATTTAGCTGCATCTTGTTTTACCCTTGTTGGGAGAAAATTGGGTATAAATTAAACTAACAAACAAATTTAGCAACAGCCATTTTTTGCACACTTAGGCCCTTTCCGCACCAGGCAATTAGAACGGGGCAGTGCATCCTCTCACTGAGGTCATCTGCACCTTGGAGTGGACTAGGAGCAGACTACTTACCAGAGATCCGCACCTCAGTCTGCTCCAAAATGACCCTAAGTGGTCCCACAGTATGTTTTCTAAAGAACGCAAAAAACAGGTCTTTATTTTCCTGGAATGCACCACTGTGTTCTTGCTCCCTTGTGCAGATTCGCAGGCTTGCACCAATGTGAGCCTGCAATCTGCGGAGGGTGGGCTTTAGGCGTGGCAAGCTTCAGTGGTTGGTCAGGACCCACGACCAACTGGAAGCCGCCATTTTGGAAGCCAGAAGCCGCCATTTTGGAAGCCAGAGCAGTGTGGCTCTACAGACCTCGCACTGCTCCAATTCACCCTGGACCAAGGAGGAGCCCTGTGGAAGGGCTTCAGGGACAGTCCACATTGCTTCGGACCCCAGAAGAAGCGGTAGGTAATGGCATGGAGCGATTCCCTCGCCTCGTGCGGAAAGGGCCTTAGTCTTAGAAAATCACCACCATATAGATACAAGATTAGTATACACACTCATAATAGTCTCCTGTTATATCACACAAAAGGCTATTTTAAAGGACAAAGTAACTCACCTTAAAATATGTAACTTGCAAGCTGGTTAAATTGATCTTGTGAGCCAGGTAAACTTTGATGCTATCTGCAGCTGGAACAGGTGGAAGAGCCCAATCCTGCTTGCCCCTTGTCCCTTACTTTATTTAAAATATGGTCCCTGAAGGAAATTAGTTACCCACTTTGGCTCTTATAGAAGAGAGAACTCAGAAGCTAATTTGCATTCCATAGAAGTCCTATTGCAGTAAATAGCATTAGAGACAGATAGAGCAAACAGCATGTCAGTAGTGTTACATTGGCCAGTTAATATTTCAGTGGAACAGAATGAAAAACAGAGATGAAAAAGACAGACTTCCTACATGGTAGGATTACATTGGCTGATTGTGAAGCAAACAGCTTGTTTTCTGAAGAATGGGGGACATCATTTGCAACACAGTCTTTGTGAAGAGAGCAGTCCCTTGACAGTTTTGAAATCTTCAAGACAGCGTTATAACTTTATCAAAGAAATGCATCAAAGTACAAACTTTGTTCTGCAAGGGGGGAAAAGAGTGGGAAAAGGAATAATCAATAGAAGCCACAACAAAATATGAGATCAGGATAATCATGTTGTATCAAAAAAGTACATCTTTTTGTGCCGTGTGATTTTTTTTCCATGACAGTTTGGTCTCAATGGCACAGCAAGAAATAACATTTTCCTGTGTTTTGAGTGACAGGGAATTTGAATGTCACCAGGCAAATGCTACCGAAGAAAAACCTGAAATTCACATGGACATGCCATAGCACAACATCAGTACCAGATGTTTGTAGGAACTAGGGGGTAATTAGGTCCATCTGATACCTAAAAATGCAAATTGGATATTCAATGCCAAATAAACTATCTGGGAAAATGGCTTTGATATTGCTGTTTATCATCCCTCTGTGCCAATTCCAAAGCAAGATGGAAAGAAACTCGAGAAAAAATGAAGATGAAACAAGTTTCTAGAAGATGCTTCATAACTTACACAAAACTCTCAATGTATCCATCATAATATATACAATTTTTAAAAAGATCTTCTCTTCTTCTATCAGGCTCAAAGCACAGTTGTCCATGTGAACTTGGAAACTAGCAATGTTTACTTGGTTCAGTTCCCTGATTCACAATTCAGAAGTTATTCCATTTGCTATGCTAACATGTGGGAAGCCCCCACACCAAGTTAATCTCTCACTCGGATCATGATTCCACAATGGAAGTGTCTGTGGCTATCAGAAACCCTAGGACAAAAGGATTTCCCAGAGTAGTCATGTCATTACTGCCATGACAGAAAACTACATGCCTATGTGTATGTTGCAATGGATTTAAGAATATAGAATAGAATAGAATAGAATAGAATAGAATAGAATAGAATAGAATAGAATAGATATGGTAAAATATTATAAATGTTAATAACTGTACATAGATAATTTATCTCCTCTTTATGTATATGGCTTTTTTAAATATGGAAATTGAGTATGGTAATGCAACTGTCGGGATGTCCTCCATATTAGGTAATGGGATGTGCTGTCTAGTATAAAGTAACAGACAGCTCGTGGCTGAAGAAGCATAGGTACCAGGGACTGTTAGATAAAAATTGCTAGAAATGTGCTGATAACTGCTGCTTGGCTCTCACGGCTTCAAGTCTCTTGGCTAAGGAGAGGGAACGCGGGGAATCTTAAACTCATGTATTTCCTTTTGGAGCTCAGTCTTCTCGCTAAAGTCTTTAACATGTACTTCACTCCCAGTAAATAGTGCTTATGCATTATACTATTTGTGTGTGTGGATTCAGTTCCTGACAGTAACAGTGGATATGTACAGGTAAAATGCTTGGAATAAAAATATATAATAAAAAAAGTGGAATCATAGCGCTATAGGAGTGTAGTGTGATAGAGTCCTAAGTTAGGATTTGAATCATTACCTGATGGACAAGAGGTGATGTTTGACTGAGATGTGTGCACAGATGTGGCAGGAGCCCCTTGTGGAAGGTCAGGCAAAGTCCAAGCTGCAAAGCAGCAAAAGCCAGCACGCACACACAAATAAATGTATATGCACATGCACCACAGACAGTGTCTCTTTCATAAGCTTTGGTGAACTTGTCATTTTATTCACTGTATTATTTCATTCTTCTGTTTCTCTTTCAGAGGATGTGGTAGATACTGAGAGTCTGAAGCATTCCATTTTACATAAACCAGTGGGAAGCAGCTTTAATCCATGGGCACGAACAAAATGGCCAAATATTTCAGGATGTGACAATTTCCATTGTGTACTTACTGCTTTACTTCAAGAACCAAATGATATTTCTTTACTCCCAATGAATTTCCTGGGGGCCTTTCACACTACACAGTTACAACACTGTAATTCTGCTTCAGCTTCCATGGGGCAGCATCCTATTAAATCCTGTGTTTTGCAATTTGATGAGTCACCAGAGCTCTATGGAAGAATTTGATAGGATGGAACATGAAAGCTAAAGTGGAATCATGGCACTATAATTGTGTAGTATGAAAAAGCCCCTGATAAGTCCCATCTGCTACCACAATTTTTTGTTCCTTAGTGGAATGCTGCAGTTTCTCCAATCTTGCTTCCTTTGGATACATTTTGTGTCTTAAATCCTTGTGCTCCCCTACTGTTACGTTTAATGTTGATTATTTTAAAATATTGTCTTCTGTGTGGCCATTAACTCCACCCACAAACTGGTTTTCGTGCTCCATCTTTGGTGTGAAGAGATCTAGCAAGTGCTGCTCCAATGGTCATGATCAAAAAGAAAAAAATAAGTGGAATTATTGTAAGCAGAAAGGCAAGTGGTGTGCCATTAGAATTGGGGAGTAAAAGCATACTTCTCTTCCCCACTTTTATTTTCAAACAATCCCAAGAAACATTTTGTGGTCTCCTTTCTGACCCTGCTTCATTTCTTTCCTTAACTAATGCATCTCCAATGAAATGTCTTTACCTTCTCACAGAGAAAGACTGCTTTTAAAAGGCGGTGGCGGGGAGGAGGAGAGACTGTATACGGCATTGGGGCAGATTCTTTAAACTGATACATTGTTATCAGCATTTAATTCTCTGTCCCTTTCCCATCTCATATCCAGATATGTTTCTAGTTTGCAATCTGAGCCCTCACTTGGTCTCCTTCTGTTTCTTTCCCAATGCCTCCTTACATTTTTAAAAAATTAAAAATAAACTCTGAAAGTTTAGCGCTAAATTCTTAAACTGCAATGGTGCTATCATTGTGTTGTGGTGGTGAACAAATAGAAGAATAGCATCAATACAATTTACTACTTTAGACCTATACTTTTACAGATTAAAAAAAAGATATTAAGAAGGCACTTGGAGAGAAACAGAAGACCATGTAAGAATTGCAACACATCTAGAAACACATCTACAGAGGAGTTGGGTATGTAACTTCAGAATCCACATCAAAAGAATACTGTCTAGAAATGCAATCTGCAAAAAAGCTATTAATTTTTTTATATATAAAAATGAAAAATTGGGAGACCATTTGGATGGGGAAGTGACAAGAAGACTCAAAAAGCGATGTGATGCAAATCAGCACAAAAATTGCCAGACTGGATGAGCCCCATGACAGACTCATCTAGTCCATTATGGATGGATTACCTCTCTCTTCTTAACCCTAGGAATAATTCTTCAAATTCACCTAGTTGTTGTGGCATGCTTATCAAAGATAAAATGAAATTTGGACAGACCGAGTTCACCTTATGTGAAGAACTGATTCAACATACACTGCATTTTGCACCATAGAAGCTGGTAGAATTTGACATCTGAGAACCTATTGAACCTCAGGTTTCCGTGGATTCAAGAGACAATTATTCTGTGATCACAGTGGCCTTCTAATCACAAAAAGAGTTCCTGCACCAATGCCAGAGTGGCAACTTATGAAAACTTTTCAAAATGTTTGGTCCTGCATGCAAATTGTTTTAGTGAAATTAATCTATTTTAGTGTGCATACTTTCAAAACCATTTCTATGCTTATCCTTCAGGATAAACAAAGCCAATTGAGAATGAACACAATGTTTCTTGGATCCATTTTAGGAAGTATCCCATGTGCGGGAGTTACATTTGTGTGTGTGTTGTGTGTTTGCAAGTCACTTGTCTACTTATAATGGCCTCATGAATTTTCCATAAGGTTTTCTTAGGCAAGGAATATTCAGAGGTGGTTTCCCAGTTCCTTCCTCTGACATATAGCTTACTGCACATGGTATTCATTGGTGGTTTCCAATCTAAGTACTACCCAGGACTGAACCTGCTTAGCCTCCAGGATCAAACAGGATCTGGTGCTTTTATGATATTTAGGCTGTGTTACATAGTGAACAGAATATCAACATGATGCTACAAAGACAGTCATATTCAGCTATGTGCTTGCATCACAAAGACAAGCTCCAAAATTAATACAAAGTCTAAGAGCTCTTGGAAGCTTCTTGACTGAGTGGACTGAACCAGAAGAAATTTACAGGCATCTCATTGCTTACCAGAGCAATGTACCTAGGCTTTGGACCTTAGATCCTAATAGAGGCCCTAGTGTGAATCTTCTAGCCTTCTACCACTAGATTAGTTTTGAGAAGGGGAAGGGGAAGCCCATTGTGAAATGGAACTTGTAGGATGGTTTGGGTGCTGAGATGTTTCCAGACTCCATCATGAACCCAGTGGTACAATGGAGCTCAAACACCATGAACACAATAAAATCAATGCAGTAAAATAAGCATTTGGCTACATTTCTCTATTGCAACAGAATTTTATTCTGGTAAATTGGCCAATATAATACGGAATATACTGAATTGGCTAGGAATGGCTATGGGTACCATGTCCAGCATCATCACTTGTAGCACGCACTTTAAAATCTTATTGTTAGCCTAAGAAGACTGCTCGCATGAAAATTATGTATGATTTAGACTATTTGTGTAATCATAACAATGAGAAAAATTATTTGCCAGGAAAAAGTGCATTACAATGAAAACTAAAATATGAATAAATTCTGTCCTAATTTTTGTAAGAACAGTAGAGGTGAAGGACCTGAATTCGTCAGCCATGTACCTGTTTTGTAGCTGGGTCTTGTATATAACATGGGGGAGGGGGAAATCTCATTAGTGTCAGAATGACTGTAACTAATACAAAGGCAGTCTTTCTTTCAAGCAGCAGTCTTCTTTATCAGTAAAACAATGGGAAAGTTTAATAATAAAAAAGGAATGGGCAACTTTCTTTTCTTGTGATACACATTTTTCCCTTTTTATTAGGTCTGAGATTGAAAAGAGGTATTGTTAAGGAATACTGGCTTACCGCAGTGGGCTGTGAGATGAGATAAGAGTGAAATACTGAACACCCACACCCACAAACAGAATGTGTGAAAAATTGAAATGATAAGGTTTTTGAAGTAGGTTGCTCTTAAAGTGATTGAGGTAGAGCACTGTATCATGTCTGCTGGGAAAGCTGAGGAAAATGGTGGTGTAATCAATTAAAATGGGTGCCAATGTATTCTGATAGAGCTGTCTAGAAACACTGTATGTGTGTGCATATTGTGAGTGGGTGGATGGGTGTAGTGTCAGTGTCAAGGTTATATGACTTTGCAATCAGTGTGAAATATCCACAGGACATATCAATCCCAACTGGTGCCAAATATAAGTCATGTGCCTGTATGGCCTCATATGCACTTAGGTTTAATGGGAAACAAGACAGCCACAGAAATTTTTGACGGCTCTTACTTTAAGAAATACTATACTGTAGTGACAATGTCTTCTAATTACCAAGAGTGCCCTTGCCAACTGTATTAGAATGCAATATTTTAGCCCACTTATATATCACTTTCCATAGCAACAGCGATTTTATTGTCAGGAATAAGTCTCTCTTCCTATGCTGAAGCAGATCATGTAGTATTTGATGGGGCTTTGTATGTGAAAAAAAAAATGACTGATTCAGGAAGAACACCTTGAAAGACCATTAGTGCCAAGGTCAAATAGTTTGTGTGCTGCACTCCCACAATGCCAAGGATTCTTCCCTGTTTGGGCTCTGTGGAGACTACAATTTGGGATATGCAAATTCTATACAATATATCTCTCAGTTAGGAAGAAACAGAGACTTGCACCATTGTGGCTAAGACTGAATTCATTTCTAGCAGTTGTTCCTTCTCCACTGGATGGGAATGCTCCCTGCTTTCAAATATTGTTGTGTTGTTGTATTGGGTCTTTACAACATTGTATTGACCTTTACAAAAGTGTGTTGGCCTATGGGGCCCCATGACCTATGGACCAATGATATTCTAGGAGGCTTCAAAAGGCCCCTTGTCAAGAGGTCATTGCATAGCATAGCATGGCATGGTACGGCATGGCATGATATAAATAAATAGAATAGAGATGAGCAAAGTATAGCCCACTAGCTAGACACAAAGTTTGTTTTTCAGCATCCCATCACTCCCACAGCTCTCCAGAATACATACACACTACCTTTACAATTTGCTGTCCAAATTCAGTGGCAAAATGCTTAATATTTCATAGTCAGTGGGCAAAGGAACTGAAAGCTATGATAAATATAGTAATAATCAATGTAGTATAAATGGGAGATTTTATTTGAAAATAATGGCTACCATCTTGTTATTAAACTGGATTCAGATTTTGTAACTTTTGAGGCTCGCATTTATAGTCATATGTGACAAATATGGCCCCCAGATGCTGCCTCCTAAACCAGCCAGTGCCCAACTCAGAGGGTTTCCAAAGTGCTGAAGAATGGGACACTGGGAAATGACAACTGGAGCACTGCCTTAGTTGTGGGGCACATTTAAACAAGCATCTGTGGCAGCAGGACCCTGAAGTTCTCTCCAGCTGCCTGTCTTAGCATGCGTGGCAACTGGGAGACAACAACAGTCATCATTTCCCAGTGACTTGATCTGTAGTGCTTTGGAATCCCTTCAGTTGTGGAGGGGGGGTATCTGGCTTAAGATGTAGGTTTTTGGCAGAAGCAGCTACACAAACAGAGCTCCATCACAGCAGGATCTCGTCTAATGTATTTTAAAAGTTAAAAATTAAAATAAATGTAAATGTAAAAGTAGCCTATTTTATCTTCTTTTTATTATTATGTTAAAAAGTTAATGGAGCTCCATCTTTTCCTTTTTAGCCACACTCATGTGGTCCTTAAGTATTTATCTAGTCTCAAAAAGGGAGAGCAAGCCCTGTGGCACACACCTGGTACAAAAAAAGAAGTCAACTATTATTAATGTAATTGAAAGACTTCTGTTGAACTATAGTCGGATGAAACTTCTTCTATTGGTTGTTAACCACTGAGCTAGGGTTGTGTTTCAGATCTAGATGCATCCCAAATATAATCAGTCTGATCTGAACAGATTCCAAAGATGTCCAAATAAATGTGGGACTTTTCTGAAGCAGACCAAATTCAAATTTGAACACTCCTGCAGATTCATCAGCAATTTTGATTCAGGCATGTACAGAAGTACAGACACCAAAGTTGATACATTTTCCCCAAAAGCTCTTTACAGAATGGAGGAAATGAAGGGGGGGTGTCAAGTTTTATAATTGGTGTGTCTAGCTAATAATCACAATGATTGCTTCCCCCCACCATCAGAAAGCATTTCAATCCTATTTCTTTGGGGAGGGATGTTGAACCAATACGTGGCAGGACTATTCCAATTTTCAGGGTTTTTTTTTAAATTTTTTATTATTCTAGTTCTATCAATCAGAAGTAAGTTCTTTAAAACTGTTTTGGTTTAACTAACACGGATAGTACAGCAGGTTGGAATTTTGGAATTTTGTTTTGTTTTGTTCTGCTTTGTTGCTTGGTGAAGAAAACATAATTTTCAATATTGGAGATGGCATTTTCCTGTTATCTGCACAAAACAACTACATAAGAATTTTGCGCAGAATAAATCCCTCAGCCACAGCCTTTTCTGCACAGGAAGGATTGTTTTTAGCAACCACATGTGAATTTTGCAAGAACAGGTCCCAAATTGGACAGATTCTCACCAGTCCCAAATTTTTTTCTGCAAGCTTTTTGCACACTTAAGAAACATAGGTTTTAACCATTTTTTGGAATATTTTTGAATATTCCGCCCTTTCCTAATTTGAATTCAGATCTAAGTCAAATTGGGTGGCCTATATATTGATTAAAGCCAATGTAGTTTCTTTTCTGAATCATTTTATTGTGATCAGTAATTATATCTTGTAGTCAGTAAACAAAATATATTAGCATTGCTCTATTATATCTTAAAACTACATTGGGTTGTAACCTATGTTATCATCATCAACAACATCATCATCACAAGAAGACAAATTGTTGTGGTTTTCTCACATGTACAGGCATCTCTCCACATCTGCAGGTTTGACCTTCATGATTTTAATTATTCATGAGGCACTGACTTGCCTTCTCCCCTGTTCTCCCCCTCCCATTCCCTTCTCTTTTGCCCAGGGATGCATGCCTTCCTTTTATGCAACAGGGTAAAAGGCAAGGAAATGGGAGGAGAAGAATGGGAGGGGAAAGCATATACGTATACGTGCTTTCTCCACATGCAAGGATGCACCCACCCTTTCACTTGCCTTTTGCCTGCGCACATGCTTTCCTCCTTCTCCCACTTCCATTCCCTTGTGCTCCTGGGCAAAAGGCAAGGGAATGGGAGGGAGAAAATTGGGGGAAGCACGTGCATGCCTTCTTCATGTATGGGGCTGTCCCTTCCCATTTGCTTTTTGCCTGGGTGCAGAGAAGGCACATGTACCCAGGCAAAAGGCAAGGCACTGGGAGGGGGAGCCCTGGAAGGAAATGGAAGAGAGAGCACTCACTCAGGCAGTGAGAGTTATTTGCTTTTTTCTGTACCCTGAACTCTTGCAAAAGTGGAGGGGCCACTGTAGTTTGGGATTTCAATATTTGGTACACATAGAAATTCTTGGTCAAAGTGATCTAGAGAGCCTTGGGGTTGTTGCAGTGTATGGTTTGGCTCCCATGATGAAGTCATCTAGACCATGCAAATAGGTCAGGGATTGCCAACTACAGCAAGCAGAGGAGCCTATTTTCACCTGTGTGGAGAATTTCCCCTCAAAAATTGGCCAAAAATAGTACCTAGAAGTAACTATAAGCCTACCTGGTTTTGATTTTTTGGTTTCTTGGTTGGTGTGGTGGTTGTGAGAGTTTCAAGAAGCTTTAGCCTGAAAAAATTAATTGGAAGTGAGTTCAGAAAGGGGGACTGTAGGTCACACTTCTTCAATCCCTACTTTCTCAGCATTTACTCACTGGATTCTGCACAATTGAAGTTCCTATGCTGGGGTTTGAGATTTGGAGTATTGACTAGATGGTATTTTGGTCTTTCCTAATTCCATGATCTTCTCCCCCGCCCACCTAGTATTCAGTTTATAAATTTTCTAAATCTCTTCTTGACATTAAATTGTCACAATGGGACATTGGAAATCTCATCCATCAACAAAACTAGAAGCAGCGTGTTTATACTACTGTAAATGATTATTTTCACCTCTCAAATAAAGCACAGCTGTTACCTCTAAAGGTTCAAGATACAGAACAGCTACGACAGGTCCTTTTAAATACTGCATGGCCTTTTGAATTTTCTACTCTGTTGGGCACTCAGACTGCAAATCCACAAGCACTTGGCTGAAATAATCCTAGTGATGTTCCATTGACCTCTGAGAAACTGCTTTACCATTCTACAGAAATGAGTTGCTTGCAGACTGAAGCCACAGCCTAAATTCCACAAACCATTTATACTAGTGGCTAATACATGTTCAATCCTATTGAAGTCAATAGGGCTTAGCCAGTTTAAGTGTAATTTTGCCAGCTTCCATTCTTTGCATTCTCTCTTGGTGTGTGATTTTAAGATTCCACAATAATTCTTCCATATCACTGGGATTTACTCTAAAATATACTCGGGTTTTGAGAAAACAGTCATAACACAGAACGTGTTAAATAATAACATCTGTATCCATTTATATTTATTTGTAGTGATCTCAGTGGCAATGAGGATGTAATGAGGGATTCAAGGAAGAAAACACTGTCATTACATGCAACTTTCATGAATTCCAATGGAATACTATCCATATCCCATTCCATTGAAGGGAATGTGTCCATTAGCAGTGCTTGATGAAGTACTCCCAAAGTAACAAATTTCACACACAAGAAGATAAAGAATTTGGGGGCACATTTTCAAAAATTCTTCTTGGCATACCTAAACTTTCCCCTTTGTGATTCATACTGTGGACCTAAACACTTTTTAAAAAATGTACTAAGACATTGTTTCTGAAGAGAGGGTCACCTTGGACCCATTTAATAGCACCTACAGTGCACACACACACATACATTCACATACAGTTAGATCAAGAAAAGGTTTTAATTTTATTTCCACTTAATATTGTGCACTTGAGGAATATTACTCTAAAAGTTACTTAAAGTATTGCAGCTCATCCTCTACAGAGAAGATCTCCTTCTATGTGACACAGATTGCACAGAAAATTCTTCCAGACCTAACTATCAATCAACCAATGCTGACATGGATCAACCTTCCAAGCATGCTTCATTTGCTTTTCTTCTGGAGGGACTGGATTGAAGGATAGTACCTATCTTTAGTAATATCATAAATCAGTTAGGCTAGGCAATTTGGATATTGCACTCACCAGATCCATTATCTTTCAGGGAAATATGACTGCTTCTTGATACGTAGCTTCTTTCTTCCTTGATTTATTTTCCTATTCCTCTTTTTTTTTTTATCTCCTCTTTTGCATAGAAGGGGCCACTCATATCTCAGCCCACTTTGCTTTTATGTTTGTTTCCCTGGTCTGTATACACTTAGCCTATCATAGCTTGGTCTTTCTGATCTTTCTCTTTCTCTTTCTCTTCACCAGTCTCTTTTTATTCCCACTTTTTGTAGCTTCTTCTTCTTCTTTTGAATCTGGTTCTGGCTTTATTCAAATCTGCCCCTGACCCTTTTCCAAGCCTCACATTCTTCTTTTGTTTCTTCTGTTCTTCCCATTCCAACTTTTGCTCTCCATATTGTTTCTTGTGTCTACTGATTTCTTCTTAAGGCTGACACTTAAGTGGACCTATTGTAACAGAATGTCACATATCTGATGTTTCTTTGTGTAGCTTCACTTACTCATATTGACTCCCAGGTTGGCCTGCTACCTCTTAGCCTGGTATCAGTCATGGCAAGGAAGTGAGGAGGCAGTCTGGTGAACTCCATAGGCTATCTGTATAAGTATCAGGTTACTGCTCTTGAGAGTCCAATTTCTTTGTATAAAAATTCTATATCTAGAATCTTTCTTTCCTTCTAGCATGTCTCCTCCTCCTTCTCCTTATTCCTTTTCTGAGAATAAATGCTCTAGGTAGTGCACTTTAGGCACTGCATCTACTAATTATGTTGAACTCTCTACCGTATGATGGTTTTCTCACTAAACCTTTCATTATACCTGTCAAATGAACTTTAAACACTTGTCATATAATAAAGCTACCATTATAAAAACACAGGCGAGAGTACTTTAATAATCACATTGCCTGTTGTCTGAGGAACAGTTGGGCGGGCATGATAAATTGAAATGTAGGCAGACCAAATGAAAATGCTTGGATATGGACATAGACATCTCTGCTGGAACTCTGTGAAACATAACAGTATTTAACTGAGCTGCTGAGGAAGCCCTGTGTTAAGGGTGAACTTGATGATCTCACAATTATAATCAGAAACTGGGGAATGGATTAATAGATTCTATGACTTATAGTCAGAAAATGGTGCAGTGAATTGAACTGAAACTTTCAAATGAGTGCTATGCTGGTTTGAGGATGGCACATGCTAGTTTTGAGATAGAAAAATTAAGAAAATGTCTGATTTACAAGACTTTAAAGTTTGATGAGTGACTTTCAGGTATTTTTCCCCCACAGATCATTCTGGTGTTAAATTTTGTCCCCCATCTTTCTGTGGTCCATAATTTCAAAAATGACTTGTTTTGCTAAGTGAGAGAAGTGCTTTAGTATTGCTGTAACATGTGTGTAGCTTTCTTTAAAAAAATAAAAAATGTGATCTTTGAGACCATTTTATTTAAAGTACATAAAGTGTACTCTGAGCATGCTCGTGGTGAACCTCTACCTTCTTTTTTAAGACCTTTCTGTAGCAGAGGATGGAAAGGAAGAGACAGATAGAATGGGACTGATCCAGTTGGTTTGCATGGACATAAGAAAAAATGTAAGCAGGAAAGGCAGGGATTTATTTTGTCAGTCAAGGGTTAGCATGGTAAGACCAAGATGTTGACAGAAAAACAACCTATTTTGCAGTGTCTCTTAATGTATTTTCTCCCTATGAATCTCTTAGTCTGTCTCTCGCTGTCTCTCTCTCTCTCTTTAAATCTATTGCTGCCTGTGTAGGGGTGTTCTGGGAGTCTCTTTGTGATGATTGGTTTGTCTTCTGAAGAGTGACATAAAGATACCAAGCAGTTAAGGTTAGGCAGTTGGGCAAAAGTGAAGAGAAGTGATAGTTTGGATAGAAAATAAGAGCTGCAGTATTAATTCTTTTTTAATGCCAAAGAAGAGGCATTATATGTTATTCTCATGCATATCCATGCTGTTGTTACACTTACTTATGTAGTTTTTCTTCTTCATCATAGATATTTTGAGCTTATTATTAATAATATAAATCCTACTTCTGTTCTTAATAAAAGTCCCAAAATGCACTTTTCCAGACAGATTCTCTGATACTGTCTGTAGATGGATGGTGTTGGTTCCCAGTTTGGTAAGTGTATTTATAACAGAATCACTGCAGTTGTGTACACTCCAAGTATCTGTTTCAGATACAGATTTGACTGTCTGACACTTTCCCTGGTTGTGGCATGGTGGCATTGATTGTAAGTGGGGATGACAAAGAATCTCACTGTTATAGGTTGAAGATAAACTTTCAAAAAAAATGTTTCTCTGTCAAGTAGAAGGTGCATTCAGCAGGCTGGAATCCAAGATGGATAGGGTTAAATTCATATTGGAGACACTATTTAAAATCAGAAAATCAGTATGTGAGAAGGAAACCTTTATAGAACCTAAAACACCACATTTTCAACATTGTATCTATGTGTTTGGATACATATTATTTTTGTACAAATGCAAATACAAATACAGTGGCATTGATTATACAGTTTTGTTGTCTATGAAATGCTCTACTGAATCCAGAAAACATATGACTTGGAATTTAGAAAAGGGATGATTGAGAAATTAACATGGTTGAGTTCTCACAATGGATTTCACCAGTTCTGCATATCCTGACTTAAACAGAAAATCAGGCCTAATTTATCTTCAAACTTTTTTATTTTTCCAGGCTTTTTGTCAGAGAGAGAGAGACAGAGAGAGATCCATTCAGCACTAGGAACATATACTAGGAAATGGATTACAAGTATTGCAAACACACAGAATACCTTTCAATATAAGAAATAGTTGTTCAGGTGTTCTCTTCTGATGTCTTTCAAGCCTCAGCTCTCTGGGGAGACCTGAAAAGGATATTTCCATGTGAGAAAGCAAATCAGCTAGTTCTTATATATACTTAGTACAGTTGTGAAATTCTTATATATCCTTAGTACAGTTGTGAAATCAGTAGAGTTCAGCTGCTGAAGTTAGTACTTCTTGTTACTATTGAAAATATTTTTGGACTAGAAGGACACCCCACCAAAAATAAAATAAAATAAAATAAATTTACACTTTTTAAAAACATTTAGTCCAAATCAGAATGGAGTGATTTTAAAAAAAAAACAGAGGTTTTTTTTTTTAATTTTCAACATATTGAAATCTTTTTTAAAGCGCTATCAGACTAGACTACTTTATCAGTCTGGTTCCTTAGCAGATTGATACCAGGCATTTGCATGCAAAATTCATATTGAATTCTTTACTAAGAATCGTATAAAGTGGAAAATAAAAAGAAAGACTCCAAGCTGGCTATCTGGGCTAAATCCAATCGTCAGCCCCAACTAGAGAAGACTCATTGAAACAGTGGGACTAACATAAAGATTGATTTACCAAGTTCTCTTTGACTTAGTGGGTCTACTCTAGTTAAGAGTAACAGTAGCACTTAGAGACTCACAATACAGAACTGCTACGTACAATTCATAAAGTCACACCCATTATAGTATGAAGGGATCTAACTATTAAACTCTTTTACTGCCTCAAGCCTCTGTGTTTCATTGCCTGTGAGTTATGCATTATTAATACCTGACTGATGTCCACATTCTGAAATTTTTAAAAAAATATGGCCCACAACTTGAAGCAAGCTTTCCTCAATTACATTTTCAGTAATGTTATAAGTGACTATGTTTTCCTATTTAGTAACTGAAGAGTATTTAAATACTTACCCTTCACCCAATAGATCCCTGGAAAGTATGTGGCAAATGATCATGAACACTAAAACATACAGTACAACCATATTGTTAATGACAAAATGAGGCAGAAGCTAAAATCAGGCAACTAAGGCATTTCTCAAGTTTATGTTGCAATAGAGTGTTGCTGTTTTTAAACTGCACATACATACGCACACTGATATCTTTCATTGTCAGATGTGAACTACATCTGATAATGCCACACACACACACCCCCAAAAGCCCTACCTTTTCATCTAGTCAGCAGCACAACTGAAGTTTTTCTGAGATGCTTCATATCAAGAAATTGATGTCTGCAGCACTCTCCTAGTCATAGGACATGCTGAAAGCAGGCATCTGGAGAGACCTCTCAAGATCTTGCCACAACCGCTTCTCTCAGTCAGCCCTGTGACTGGGAGGACACTCTAGCTGTTGTTTCCTGACACCTGGGCCCATCATGCCTTAGAAACCCTTCAGTTTTGGCACTGTCTGGCTGAAAAGGAAGGTTTTAGGGGCCACATTTGGTCACTGAATTAAATGATTCTAAAGCTGGTTTACAATTTTCTGACTAATGAAGAGGATAAACATGTGATGAAATTTTTGCTATGCAGACAGTAACTTGGGACAATTATGCCTCAACACACTCTGGGTCATATGAAGTTCCTTCTTTAAGTTGAAACTCACTTCAGCACTGTTACTCCTGTTGATGTTTTTGTTTGTTTGTTTGTTTGTTTGTTTGTTTGTTTATACATGTTATTCCATATATCAAATGTAAACTGTTTCCCATGAATATTCCAAATATACATAAAAATAAATATTACATCAATATATCAAAGTTTAAATCACTGATAATTACAAAACATTTATAAAATCCATATAGTCCATATAATCATATAATCCTCTTCTCTTCTTTCTTCTTTCTTCATTCTTCTTTCTTCTTTCTCCTCTTCATTCATTCTTTCCTTATCAAACTAACCATCATCTAGCTATCTTCAAGTTTTCGACAAGAATATAATTATAAGATAGCATCCAACAGTAATAATGATAATAATACAATAATTGTCCAAAAAAGAAAAAACCATCTCTAATCTGAGTCCTTAATATTCAATCTAATAATCATAACTACTATTAACTAGTGATATTACTGTATTACTATATTACTATATATATTTAACTAAAATAATAATTGAGATATCCTCCTACCCCTAACAATTCCCTTGTCACAAGTTAAATCTACAAGAATATTTTGCTTAACATTTTATGTTATTTTATACATTTGGCTATGTGCTTATCTAAACCTAAATGATCTAAATGATTACCTGGCAGGGGAGATACCATGATCACTCCTGTTGATGTTAACTGCCTTCAAGTCGACAACTTATGGCAACCTATGACCCAATGACCTGCTCAGGTCATCCCTTGCAGGTCATGGCTTCCTTGATTGAGTCCCCCATTTATAATGCACTTTTTTTTTCCTTCAGCTTTCCACTCTACCAAGCATTATTGTCTTTTCTTGTGAATCATTTCTTCTTATGATATGCCCATGACACAATAGTGTCAATTTAATTGTCTTGTTTTCAGGCTTGATTTGCTCTACCACCTATTAATTTGTCTTTTTAGCAGTCCATAGTATCCATAGAGTTCTTCTCCAGCTTCATATTTCAAATGAGTTGATATTCTTCCTATCAGTTTTCTGCACTGTCTAGATTTCACAACCATACATAGAAATCAGAAATACGATGGCTTAAACAATTCCTGGTATTTAATTATATGTGTTTACACTTCAGGATCTCAGTTCCTTCATAGTTACCCTTCCAAATCCTCATCTTGTTCTGATTTCTTCACTGCAGTCTCCATTCTGATTAATGACTGTGCCAAGATATGGAAAATCTATTTCAATGGTTTCTTTGTTTAAAGTTATGTAAACCATTAATGGATACTGAAATTTGTTTTTGTTTTGTTTACCAAAAATACAGAACAAAAATCTTTCTGTCTTCCTTAACCAATAATGAGTGCTGTCTAAATTCAGCACTTCCTTCAAAGTATACTTTCTGTCTTTGCCAGCATTAGGCTGGTAAATGTGGTGCCCAAATTGCTTACACACTGATACAACTCATGATTTAGCTTAATGCTCACCAAAGTACAGATGCATCAAAATTATATTTATTAAATCGGAGGTTTCATAAGAGCATACATGCTTTATTGCTAGTTAGAAAATAACTTGCAATGTAAAATATAAACTACTCACATAGAAGTCCAAATAAGGATACAGAAAAATACACAAAAGTATTATGTCACTATATAGACATGCCACATCCAATCTGTTGTCCCCTGCTTGCCCAAACTCTGTTAACACTGATATGCTTGATTTATTTTTTTGGCTAAGAAAAAGCATGCTTTACAGGAAATTTCCAGGCCTTTGCACACTTTTTATGGTGTCTAAGAAATGTAACTGGAAGAACCCTGGATGTTTTAGTATGTTCAGGTTATCAGATTGATCAGGTCTTGTTTTCATATAATTTTTATTGATTTTACATATTATATTATTATCTGTTTCATACAGCCAATGTCACATATAACCAATCATCGCATATATACACTAATATTTTGGTATATAT
This sequence comes from Iguana delicatissima, assembly GCA_948472985.1. Classification (NCBI taxonomy): domain Eukaryota; kingdom Metazoa; phylum Chordata; class Lepidosauria; order Squamata; family Iguanidae; genus Iguana; species Iguana delicatissima. Next base: position 139,296 of record CAOKZL010001196.1, on the reverse strand, counting down.
TATCTATATATCTGTCAAACTAAAAAAAAAAACAATAAAATGAAAAAAAAAACAAAATCTTTACAATTTACATTATTATCATCCAATCATTCTTATCATTCTTATTTTAAATTAAACTTCAGCCCTATCCACACAGCGTGGCTGCCTCGCAGTTGAGACATGACAGCGCTCCGCGGGTCATGTTTCTGCATGATGTAGTTGCGGTCTCACTGCCATCTTGTCCCTGTGTGTTGTGCAAGTGCAGTATTTGTAAAATGGAAAAAAAAATCTGTTTTACACTTACCATTGCACCATGCTGCCTCCTTTTCCAGCCATGTGGAAGGGAAGAAGGGCACTGGTGACACCTCCCTCCTCAGCGCAGCAGTGGTCTGGCTGCATTGTGGAAGGGAAGAAGTGGGGCCAGAGCACTCCCCTCCGCAGTGACTGAGCAAAGTGAGGAGGGCAGCATTCCTGATGCACTTTCCCTCCCCACCAGGGCTGCAATGAAAGGACCTCACTGAGCCCCATCATGCAGAAATGGCCTTAATTGACATTGGACTACTTGCAGTCTATTATTATTTATTTTATTAATTCTTCTTTTGAACTCTCCCCTTTCCAATATCTTATCAAATTTATAACTGCTCTTGACTTCCACTACTTTTGGGCCATTTCTGCACTAGCCTGTTATAGCGCTATGATTCCACTTTCAATATCCTATGGAATCCTGGAATTTGCAGTTTTGGGAGGCGCTGGCCGGCCGGCCCCTCCCAAAACTGCAAACCCCAGGATTCCATAGGATGTTGAAAGTGGAATCATAGCGCTATAACAGACTAGTGCAGAAATGGCCTTGGTCTCGTATTTTCTCATAAATTATGTGTGATATATATATCACATTATGCTTTCCTTTCTTTTTCCTCTTTCTCTAATTATGATCTTATAAATATAATATACAATATATGAACCAGTCAATCATATTTATAATTTCTCCTTTTTTTAAAAAAAAATACAGTCATTTTAACTTTAAATCAAGAAACCACCCAATGCAGTAATTTCTTCCTTTTTCTTCAAAAAGTTCAAGAAAGTTTCCCAATCTTCTTGAAAAGACTGATCAGGTCTAAATGGTATGATATTTATTAGGTCTCTGTGGCACACAAGATAGGTTGCAAATCTTTAGTGTTCTTATTGACTCTTATAGAGAGCCAGTGTGGTATGGTGGTCTGAGTGTTGGACTGTTACCCTATGAACTGGGGTCCCGGAAGGGGTGCCCAAATAACCAAGCAACAACAACAAAAGATGGGGAAACTAACCCGAGCACTCTCTTAAGCTAAATTAGAGGCAGGGTAACTTAGCGGGGATCTTTTAACCCTATGTATACAGTGTCAGGTCAGAAGAGCAGCCAGGCAGGTTTTAAAGTAACAAAATTGATAGTTTTGTTAACAGACAAACAGTAAATAAGACAACACATACACACAGCTAACTAAGAAATAGGAAATGAGAGTTTCGGGGGAAATGGGTGATCCGGCACCTTTCTCGTAGTCCTGGAGAGGTAGCAGATGAAGAGAAGAAGCTCAATGTGGGTTGCTGAGGGGAGCTCGCCAGGCTAAGCACCAGCAGGGCGGTCTGGAACTCGAGAGCGATCCAGCAGGCAGTCCGAGGAACTCTCGGAACTTGGGGTTTATATAGGGTAAGTATGACTGTGGGCTAGTCTGTACTTGGGCGAGAACAATAAGTTTTGGGCAAGAGACAATGTCTCCGAAAGGTCAGATTTTACATGATTGAGTTAGGTTCGCATTGACAATAGGATGGCCGGTATGCAAATGCAGCTCACTTGGGCGGTGGAGTGTCCAGCTCGCCAGGGTGCCTGCTCGGAGCAGGGGTCTCTTTGTGTTAGCGTGCATCTGTAATTAAGGTGTTTGTATTGGGAGGTCTCTTGAAGCAAGATCTGGCTGTTTCTGGCTTGCCTCGGTGGGAAAAGGAATGATTCAGCATTTAACTGCCGTGCCTAGCTCCGTGCTTGTTCAGGGGCCTCACAAACACTTGGCTGAGGGTGGCAAAACAGGACCAAATTGTGATATCAAAATGATATCTCATGTCTACCAAAGCCAGGCCAGTCCACGGTGATAACAGGACCAGAACTCTGGGAGACCAGAGTTTGAATCCTTACTCGACCATGGGAACCCGTTAGGTGCCCTCAAGTAAGTCACACTCTTGCTCTCAGAGCAATGCAATCACAACCCATCTCCCTGAGCAAATCTTGCCAAGGAAACCACATGATAGGATCAGCTCAGAGACTCCATAAGTCAAAACACAGTTTTAAGGCACATAACCAAGACAATATATTCCAGAAGTTAATCTCCTTTCAGTAGGTAACCTTTCATAACAACAGAGTCTTGCCTTGATTTCACAGCTTGCATTTAATGAACTGATTGGGATGATGTGAAGAGAGACTTTTGTGTCTTTGGTCTATGACATACCACTTCATTGTAAATGAAGTTAAGTATAGGTTAATTAGGTCAAATAAAGATTACGACACTGAATACAAAGAACCTTTACTTTTGTTGCTGTTGCTGTTGCTGTTGTCAATTTCTTTCTAACTTATTATGACCCTAAGGTGAATCTGTTATGAGGTTTTCTCCCCAAGATTTGTTTAGATTTTCCTTTGCCTTCTGAAGCTGAGGAAATGTAACTTGCCCAAGGTCACCAGTAGATTTCCATGGCTGAGCAGGGATTTAAACGCTGGTCTCCAGAATCATAGTCATAATACCAAACCACTACACCATTCTGGCTTTCAGTATTTATGATAACTTTGACCATCAGCTTTTGCTGATAGGCTAACCAATATGAATTTCCATTCAAGCGAAGTCTGTGTGAATGCCAGAGAATATCATTTTATGTGGAACACCCACAGCTCCCTGACAGCACCTACAATTTTATAGACAAATAACAAAAGTGTGTGACTTATTTTTATGGTGTCTCTCACCCTAGTTCCTCTTTCCGTCTTTACAAGGAAGAAGGTCCTACATGCTGAGAACAAGACATTTATCACAGTACTAGGATACATATACTTAGATAAGATCTAAAATTTTATTTGAATGGAACAGTCTTTTTCTGGAACACTGGCAAGAGGACTTGGAAAAACTGAACTCTTCAAAATAGGAGTAGATATTTAGTAGATAGAATAGTAGATATTTGGTTAGGACAGAAAGATAGTTTGAATGAAAGAAACATATGAAACTGCCAGATAACACATTGTTATTACTCAGAGAACATACACTGCATTTTCATTATACAACCTTATAATAAAACTATCTTGCATTATAGTAATTCAATGAAATGACAGTCACAATATGAATTCTAATGCAGGCTCTGACATCCAATCACTGCACTGCTGGGACCCTTCCTAAAATGATGCAGTAGGTATATGTCCTCCTTCTCCATTGTGCATTTTTCTATTCATAACGTGTGCTGTGCTGTGCATGCTAAAGGGATTTACATGATCTGGTCCTACCCCTTTTTGAGCAGAACAAGCCATCATATATATAGACATGACACCACATGTTATAGGATAGGGATAGTAGTCAGGAAGGGGATATGCTCTTTCATCCACCACAGGGAGGACTTAATGGACATTAATATGCACATTTCATCTCAGGTTTTAAAAATGGTGTGATTTTCAATGCTAGTAATGTGCTTCATATTTTTTTCCTCAAATCGTTTTAATCACAATTGAAATACTCCTGTTTTCACCTGAACAGGGAGGAGGAGAGCAAGGTGCTTGGCAGCACCCCTGGGTAACTGTCCCTGAAGGGCTTTGCCTGGGGCAATCAAAAGCTCTGGTTGCCTCTGGAGGCATTGTGGTCACAGCCATGTGGACACAGCCATTCAGACAGCAGTCAGATTGTCCTCTCTTACCCCCATTTTCTTTCACCCTCCACTTACAATGGACATATTGGTTGACAGCACTAATTGGCCCTTGCTGATAGAGATTTTGCTTTCTTCATAGGAACCTTGTTTCTCTACAACCACTGCATCTACTGCATTACAGTTGTTCATTCTTGGAGTATTATTTTATCCTTTGGGGCATGGACAACATAGGTAGGAATCAAGATGCAATTTGGGGCACCGTGTTGCATTGGGCATCCCACTCTCTGATGTGAGTCCCATGAAAGAACCTGTATGGCAGACTACCAGAATGGTTGGGTGATCCCAAATCTGTGCCTCATGAAATACTGTAGCTTACAAAGGAGCATGGCCTGCTTTACCCATAACTAGTTTCTGGTGATTATTTTCCCTCTCCCTCTCCTCCCCTTGTGCTTTCAAGGCAGTTCCTAAAATGCAGACCAATCTCACCCAACATAGCAGCCATCAAATGTTTTGGAGTAAGTACATCTTCCATTTGGATCGCTCAGCATGGTTGCTGCTCTGGTATCTTGGGAGCTGTAGTCAAAAACATCTGGATGGCAGCAGGTTGGGCGAGCTGATATACACAGAAGATCTGATGTTAGAGATAAACATGAGTTGATATTAGAGCAAAACATGAACGTTAAGCTTTTTTGCATATTTGTACCAAAAACATTTTAAAAATCCAGTACAGAGCCATAAAGCATGCCATTTAATTATGGTAAGGAGAATTATTTATTCATTTGACACCTGAAACTCTAAAAATCTAAGTATGCACTTGACTCCATTGGAAGCACTCTTAGTCCAAAGTTAGATTCATGTGCATGCCTGACAAGATGAGAATCTTACTTTTTGGAGAACTCATTGATGTGGCTTCTAGACAGATAAGAAAATAAGTTACATGAAAACTGTAACAGGAGTGATCCCCAAAGGGCATATTTGAATCAGTGATTAATGTCAATGATTCTGCTAAATTGCAACAGTAATTCTATTTAATTGGGACTTCTTCAGGCTATCAAGTGATCCTCATCTCTTTTTCCTTGCATCTCACTTTTTTCTCTAGTTCTTTTGATTTGATTCGCCAAAGATATACATATAAATAGATATGTGTTTAGACTATGTAACTGTGCCAGCAGCAGTAAAGAAGGAAACACAGATGGCAGTGGGGTGGCGAAGAAAAAAAGGGCCATGGGCACTACCATAATGAATGGAGAGAAGAGTTGTAGCTGCTTCCTGCGATGCTTGGGAGCCAGGAAAGCATATTCATCTCCTCACTGGTGATAACATTGACTTACATTGATGTAAGTGATCATTATGATTCCAGCCTTTATAAAAACATCTCCAAATTACAGTAATAGTCCTAAATTTTAGCACAACATAATCATGCCAATGGGAGCAACACACATTCTATACTCCATAGTCCACATTTGCTACTTTGAAGAAAAGAAATATGCAATGCATATCTATGTACTCCTATTCAGAAGTAAATGTCACTAGTATCAACAGGGCTTCCTCTCTAACAAGTCTGTTTAGGATCAAGACCACCTAAGCCTGAAAGAGTTGCCACTGACCTCTATGAAAATAGATCTATCAAATTTCTCATAGATGTTATTTGATTTCCTTTCCTTTTATCAGCTCATTCTACCCTTCTTTTCAAGGCATTCCTGGTTTATCAAGCCTATATGCTCTTGTGGGAAAGGATTTTGCCTAACTCCATGGTTCTAATCCTAAAATTATATATTTGGAAATAATTCCCTGCATCCTATTTCTAATCATGGCCCCAAAAAAAGGAGCACTTGAAATATTAGATGCTATAATATTTGAAGCATTGTTTCTCTTGCCATAAATGCATTAATTTGTCAGATAATGTATTTTTCCCTGTCTTATTTCTCTTTTTGCAAGATAGCTACCCTGTGCTTTTATATTTATCACACACACGAAAGGATCATGAGGTCTATCCAAATAGAACTAAGCGTCCTGGGGTTACCACTCTGCCATTCTGCAAAGAAGTCCCCAAAGGATGTGCTGCCATTGGTTATTTGTGATGAAGGCTGCATTTCAACATCATTTTTCAATGAGAACAGAAAGTGACGTGACTGAACAGAGTCCTGTTTTCAACTTTTTTTTTCCAGAGAGAAATGGCCAAAGAAGATGGAAAAAGTAGAAATGGCAACGTTATTTTGACATGGCAAAGCTATGGAACACTAAAACTGGAATCATTGCTTCATTATTCAGTCACAGATTAAAGGATGTAGGTAGGAATGATACACCAAAAGCAATTTCTGTGCCGCCAGCAGGTTGGCAACAAGAAGACACTTCCTCTCTTGATGCTGTACTAGAACAATGAACCAGCATGACTGTCCCTGAGGAACCATGACTAATAACACTGAAAAGGAAAGATCAGCTATTTCCCATGCAATTCAGTTAAGTTAGTCAAAACATCAAAAAGATGCTGTTCTTGAAGAGTTTCCTCTTTTTTCTTTTCCTGAAATAAGAGAGAGGGAGTGAGAGAGAGCCGGACTTTCCTAACAGCTTGCTATATTCAAGCGATATACAGGAGTAATGTAGTAATAAATATAGAAAATAGGAATTTGCACACCAATCAACTTGTTTGGCTGAGGCAGGTAAGATTTATGAGACTTCTATGCTTCTTTATCCCTGAGGATTTTTCTTCATAGGTTTTTTAAAAAAAGTCAGCCATCTTAAATCTACACAAGGCATTTGTACCCGTTATCCAGTGACTGTTTTTTTCTCCTGTTTGCCCTATGACAACCCATAGCTATGAGATTTTCTCCACTGGCATTTTCCCAAATACAGTGCAACTGCCTTGGTTAATTTATTACACATCAGCAGAGGACCACAACAACAGCAGAAAGTATGCTAACATCTTATTATGGGAATCTGACTTGTTACTAAGATCTTTCAGCCTTCTTGAAAATACTGTAACCTGCAGAAACTTATTTGACATATACATAAGGGGAACATGTTGTTCCAACACTGCACTTCACTCCCCTTAGAATAGTAATAGTTCTCACTCTTGCTGCTTTGGGAAAAGATGTAAAAACCCACATCTTTTTGATCCAACTTCATATGTGCTTTTGTTTATTCTCATGATCTGAGTGCTCTAGTGTTGTGCATTGTTTATAATGATGTTACTAGCTTCCTTCAATGTTGTTTCTGTGGAAAGGTGAGATAAAAATATAATCAACCAACCAGCCAACCAATCTGTGGATGCCTTAATGCAAAAGTGAGAAAAGTACAGTTCATAGACTGCAAGCAATCCCCAAGGCTGCTTTGTGCCCTCCCAGGGTCTATCCCACGCTTGCCAAATTTTGACAAACCAAAACATTTTACCATCCCAAAGGCCAACACCACTCTTTCCCCAGCCTCTCCCCCTTCCTTAAGTGGAGACTCTTTTTCCAAAACCAGAAGTGACTGGATCTAAAAATGCTCAGAGGACTCCCAGTATGTAGCAAAACTCTCCTCAAGCCCTTGAGAGTCCATTAAAATCCTTGCTGAGAAAAAAAAAAAAAAGTGAGACGCATATTGGGGTAGAAATGGATAGCTGTGGTCATCCAGGGCCTGGTGGAAGTTGCCTGCCCTTGATTTAACAGAGCAATGAAAACAGGAAACCTCCCATGTCAATGACCAATGGTAGCTGGTGACTTCCATGTCAGTGAGGCAATATATCCCATTTGATCAATACAACCTAATATTCTATAGAAACTTTCCATGTTTGTATGAAATTCAGTCATGTAACTGTCCTGAATTGGTGTCTGAAATGGTTGCAGCCCCTGTGTATCACATTTCATAGATGGGGGAACTGCAAGAGAGAGGAAGAAACAAATGACCTCAACAGAGCTTAGAACAGTGGTTCTCAACCTTCCTAATGCCATGACCCCTTAATACAGTTCCTCATGTTGTGGTGACCCCCAACCATAAAATCATTTTTGTTATTAATTAATTTATTTATTATTTAGTTAGTTAGTTAGTTAGTTATTTCCAACATCGAATAGATTGAAAACGCTGCCCTAAATCACTGCTCTGAATAGACTTCTAATGCCTAAAAACTCGTAACCTTCCCCCTTTTTTTTAAGCACAGAAAGCGTCCATCAATGCCAGAATTAAGGCAGTAGTTCCAGTTCTGAATGTTGGGTTTCCACAGTTCAAAAAACCAGTCACTCCCAAAGGCAACGCCGAAACAGCCCACATTTTACACAAGGCGCAGGGAGGAAAGGACAGGGAGAGAGGAAAGATGGCAGTGACATAAGCAGACACGTTTTGTTTCACTCCCACCCTCCCTCCCTCCCTTAAAGGGAACGCGGCTGCTCGGACGCTGCCACTCCCATGTTGCACGGGCACCCTTTCCTTCCTCCTTTCATCCCTCTGAGGGCTCGGGAGTGGGGTGTGATACCCGCTGTAGCCCCTCGACCACGCTACATCCATGAGCCCCTCTCGGTCTCCCCACCTCCGCTCCCCCACCCAGCAAGGAAAGACGGCGAAACATCCCCACACGCACTTCTGCCCCCCGCCCGGCAGGGAAAGACGTGGAAACGTCCTCACATGCACTTCTGCCCGCCCACCTGGCAGGGAAAGACACGGAAACGTCTCCACACGCGCCTTTGTCCCCCCGCCCGGCAGGGAAAGACAGGGAAACATCACCACACGAGCCCAGCACGCCTCCTCTCACCTCCTGCCAGCGCAGGGTCTCCTCTCGCCACCTCTGCCCTCCCGCCCAGCAGGGAAAGTCCGGGAAACATCCCCACATGCACTTCTGCTCCCCAACCCGGCAGGGAAAGACAGGGAAACGACCCCACATGTGCTCAGCACGCCTCCTCTCACCTCCTCCCAGGGTGGGGTCTCAGAAACAGTGCTCCCATTGGCTGTGAGGCTGCCTTCTTTCAAAAGGGGGCTGGGCGGGATAGAGGAACGGTGACCCCTGTGAAATGGTCATTCGACCCCCAAAGGGGTCGTGACCCACAGGTTGAGAACCCCTGGCTTAGAAAGAACTAGTTATCAACAGTCAGCTACTTATGATTATTGCCTTTTTCAATGCTGGGAAGTAATGTAGTTATCTGAAAGTAGCTATGAGGTGGAAATGAGGCTGTAAAAATGTATATTTTAAATATAAATGTAACAGAGAAGACAGGAATTACTTTTTTCTAGTTATTTTTTGAACTGCATCTTTAGTACATTTTGACAAGAATTTTTCAACTTTTACCCCACACTCTTGCCAATTTTGACATGCCAAATGTAATGTAAATCAATGAAAATTGAAACAATAACAAAACAAGTTGTTTTCTTTGATAATTGTGATGGATAACAACAACGATTACTTTTCAAACTCCCTAATAAGCAACAAGAATAAATTACTTTTAAAATATAACTCCTCAAGCTATGCCCTTTTCCAAATTAAGAAAAAGTTAACAAACAATAACTTTACAGAGAAGCTGTGAATTTTAGTTGCTTTTGTAGTTATGACAGGAGTCTTACCAAATCACGGTTCAATTGCTGATTTATGCTTGTGCTCTGCTGTGGCTATTGAGGTGATGAGATAAATAGGAGGAGGGTCTATCTTGTACCATTTGGCAGTGGTTTGAAACATACAGTCATATATTTAAAGTTAAAACTTTAATATCTTTTGATATACATGAAATAAAGAGCTATCTTCTAGAAGTGTAACTATATCAGCCATTAATTACTTTGGGACAGCCAGTGTGGCATGCATTGACTAGGACACTGAGAGATCAAGGTTCAAATCCCTGCTCAGCCATGGAAACCTACTGGGTGATCTTGGGCCATTTCCACACTAGACTCTTATAGCATTATTATTCCACTTTCAACATCCTGTGGAATCCTGAGGTTTGCAGTTTAGGGAGGGGCCTCAAAGGCCCCTCCCTAAACTGCAAACCCCAGGATTCCATAGGATGTTGAAAGTGGAATAATAGCGCTACAAGTCTAGTATGGAAATGGCCTTGGTCAAGTCACACTGTCAGCCTCAGAGGATGGCAAAGGCAAACTCCCTCTGAACAAATCTGCCAAGAAACCCCCATGATAAGTTTGCCTTGGAGGTCACCATAACTCAGAAATTACTTGAAGCCATGAAACAACAATTGCTTCAGAGGCAATCAAACTACATATTTAATTGTTTTTTAAAAAGTCTAAAAGTCTCCATCTTCAGCTCCTCCCACAAGGTGGCTGCCTTTTTACATTCCTAGAATGTCCCCAGGGGACCCTGTGTCATGAAATAGCATAATTTCCAGGGGTTTCTAGGCAATCTTAAAGTATGCCTGTCAGCTAGAAAAACATGAGAAAATGATACAGTGAGTTCCAAATATCCCTGGTGTCACAGTATCTCCCCAGCTAAAGACAAGTGAACTTTCATGGTACATGAAATTCAATGCCAATAGAGAATTTCACTGGAGAAAAACATTGAATAAAAACACCAAATGAAATCTTTTTGAACTGCAGTTTCTGAGAAATTTCGTGGCAGGGAGGATATTCTTCAGGTTTAAGTGATTACTGTGGAAACATTCAACATTAATTAGGTGTTATTTGGGGGCTTGTATGGTCCCTGTTCAGTAGATATTTGGCAAGTGCTGCTGGATCTATATAAATCAGGGTCAGGTGGTCTGTAGCTTGCCCAGCAGCCTTTTATTTCACACTGCTCTGAACAGATCTGTAGAAACTGCGTTTGGAATGAGCCAAAAGTAGTTTAGAAGGCTTGCTGTAAATATAAGAAGAACATATTTGGCAGGGATAATACACTGAATAAATGCTTTGGTGCAGCAAGATACTCATTTATATCAGCTAAGTCTTTCAGCTAAATAAATAGACATGGCTTTCTTCCTCCTTTCATATGATTACCAAAAATCCATCTGTTGAACTGGGAAGCAGGCAGCAGTGCAAAGCTGAAGAGAAACAGAAGTGTATCTTTCATTATACAGCACAGCCTGGCCAAAGGGTTTGCTTGCAAGATTCACTGCCAATCCCATGTGCTGCTGTCTGTCTGTTATGACACCCAGCCTATAGACTAACCATCTGTGTTTTAGAGGGAAATATTTTTTTAAAAAGGAAAGCCTTTTTCAATAACCTAAAAGCACCAGAGCCACACTGATCTTGAAAATTAAAGAGGATCAGCTCTGGTTAGTACCTTAATGGGAGAGCACCAGTGAATACAGGTGCTATTGGCTTTATTTCAGAAGAAGGAACTGGCAAAACCATCTCTGAATTTTCCTTGCCTATGAAATTCATAGAGTTGCCATAAGTCAACAGGTAATTTGAAGGCATATACACATACATAAACACTTCAAGGAATGTTTGAAGGGCAAGGGGTGAGTTGATAAAAAGAGAGAGATAAATAATGCTTGTGAAAATGAACTGAACCTCAAGTATAAGGAAGTCCTTGGTGGTGGTGGTGGTGGTGGTGGTGGTGGTGGGTTTTTCTATGCATATCCATCTATTTTGGAAGGACAAACTAGTAGACTTTCAGATGTTATTGGGATGTAACTACCCGCCCTACCCAGAATAGGTGATGATGAGAGGTAACTGGAATTGTAGTCCAACAATATCTGGATGAAACCAAGTTGTCCACTTCAACATACTAACAATCAGTAGTAGGTGTCTATTTCCATTTCTATATAATCTCTATCTATCTATCTATCTATCTATCTATCTATCTATCTATCTACCTACCTACCTATCTAGATAGATTAGATATAAAAAATATAATAAAATATGGATATGGATATGGATATAGATAGACACAGATGTAGATGTAGGCCCTTTCCACACGAGGAGAGGAATTCGCGTAGTGAGGGTTTCCCGGGCCCGGGTTTTTTCCCAGGTTTTTTTGTATTTGCGTTAATGCGCGCTCTCTATCCATACGTCTTATGCTTGATCCAGTTTAGCGCGGTTTCAGAGATCCACACATTGCCGTCCTGACCACCCCGCTATTAACATAAACCCGCCCACTATGGCTGTGATAGGCTGATTTCGATTTTAAAAAATGGCGCGTTGCGTCGGTCGTACCACGCGCGCAAGTACGTATGCAAGGTCCCCCCCCAACGCCTCCCGCCTTTCACCGCCCCCCCCCACCTCTGGCTAGTGCGTTGGTTGGTGCCGGTCGTTGTGCTTCCTGCTTCGCCGATTTTCTGGTTTGTTCGTGGCTTTGCGATGGAGGGCGAGGTTCTCGATACCTGGTCAGGTTCCTGGGGCCCTTTGTTGCGGTCCTGGGTGTAGTGGTGGCCACCATGCAAGAACAATGGGCCAGAGATAGCGAGGAGGTCCAGGCTCCATCGCGACCATGAGGACGAGGACGTTTTCATGCACCCCTTCTGAGAGGACACCCCGGGGCTTTCCCCCACGCCCCAGAAGGTGGTGGGTCAGGGAGAGGATGCGGAGGACATGGTGGGCTGAGGAGGTGTTTGCAAGTGGGACGACGACCAGTGGCTCTACCACTTTCGCATGACGAAAGCCACCCTCTTCGTGCCGCCGTCTGCGTCCCACACTTGAGAGGAAAGCCACAGAAATGCGTCAACCCATATCTGTGGAGGAGAGAGTGGCGATTACCGTGTGGTGGTTGACAACGCCGTTATTCGCAAAACGGCAAACACCTTCGGCTTGGGGATCTCCACATTCGCTGTGATTGTCATTGAGGTGTGTCTGGCGAAGAGCAGGTCCTCCTGTCGTCCACCGTTTCCCTTGGAGACAATCGCAGAGTGAGTACTCTACATCCATCCCCCCCTCTCCCCTTCCGCCTTTCCCCCGGGACCCCACGTTCCCGGTGACGCTATCTCAGCCCAGACCGTTCCGGCCACTATCCCTGCACGGCCACGCCACGCGCGGGCCCTCCGCGGCCCTCCGCCCCCCCCACCTCCATCCACCCTTCCCCCCCCCGCCCCTCCCCCCCCCCCCTTGCCCGCGCCCCGACGTCTCCCGGTGACGCTATCTCAGCCCAAACCGGTCCCGCCACTATCCCTGCACTGGCCATGAAAGGAGTAATGTTTGTTTTTTGTGTTGTCACCCATTGCAGGTCATGGATGGATTCCATCGCATGGGTTTTCCCCCAATCATCGGCGGGTTGATGGGACACATTCCTGTGCCGCCACCAAAAGCAAGGGGGGAAGATTTGGCCCAAGAACTCCTTCTCCATTCTCCTGCAGGGGATGGTGGACCATGAAGGACGGTTTTTGGATATTGTCCTTGGCTTTACAGGCAGAACACATGACGCATTTGTTTTCCGTCATCCTCCTTGGGCACGCCATGGAGGCGGGAGGGTTTTTCCGGGGAACCCTCCATCACCATAAATGGCGTTTCCATTGGTCCAGTCACCCTTTGGAGATGCAGCGTACCCCCTGTCAAGGTGGTTGATGAAGCCATACGGAGGGGCCATTGACCCAAGGAAGTTGGCTTACAAAGGGTTTTAACCGCTGTCGGAACGTGGTGGAGCGGGCCTTTGGAAGGCTCAAGGCACGGGGGGGCTGCCTTAGCTCCCCTAACCGTGTCTGAGAAGAATCCTTCCAACCTTTTTTTCCCCCCTTGCATCCATCCCCCCAAGCCCCCCCCTTGGTTGGGTGATTTCCCCCCCCCCCCAGGAGGCCCGTGAAGGGGAATCTGTCAGAAACACCATCACAAGCCTTATTGCCGAGGAAAATGTCCAGTAATTTGTGTTTTTCTCCCGGGTTTTAAGTTGGAATTTTAAGGTTTTTTCCCCCTCCCTTTTGTGAATATTTTCCCCGTTACAAATAAATTTTTTGGTTTTGTTGCTAAAATAACAGGGATTGCTTTTATTATTTCAAAAACACAAAAACGACATGAATGGCAAACAATAGTAACGACTTCAAAGGAAAACAAGATATATGGCAACTCCCCTTTCATAGGAGAAATAGGAAACATAACTTTAAACAGTTAGATCATGGATATTGCTAACAAGTTAACGGGGCCATATTTGTCCCCGTCCAAATGGGCAGGTAGGGGGGGAGAGTTTTCCAAGGGCTGTACCTGTGGCAGGGTCTCTTGACCCTTGGGAAATGTCGTCTTGCCACCTGCTGCTGGGGGGGGTCGATGGGCTTCCCCCCTCGCAAGGCTCTGGCCTGGTTCGGGCTCAGTTTTTCGGAAACCACACTGCCATCATTCCTGGGGAGGATTGCAGCATTTTTGCATTCACTGCACCCGCGATTGCGGACATAACCCTGATACATTCCCTAAGCAGGGAGAGCAGCTCCCTGCGTTCTTCTGTCGCTGTGGTACTCTCATGCTGGAACTCCCTGGATGCATTTCCCTGTTAGTTGCTGCTCCCGTATGAGATCCATGGTAGCTATGGTAGCAGGGGGAAAGGGTTTCCACTACGCCCCGCTGCAGTGGTCCTATGGCGCGACATGCGTAGTCTGGACCGGGGAGACAAGGCCGCGGCGGTATGCTGCGTGTCACCTCTGCTGTACCGTTGCTTGCCTCATCTAGGGAGAGTGAAAGCAAAATGGAAGTAGCATTGTACTGGTTAATGGGATGTGATTTTTGAAATGTAACACGACATTCCTGTGAGGGCTGCACAAAACTGCATGCCGGGCAGCAGCAAAACCAATCACATCTCTCATCATCCCATGTAACATCACCTCTCGTGTAACATCTCACTGAGGAGTGACAACCACAGCGAATACCTAACTTTAGGAAAAATGTGTGCAGGGAGAAGGGAAGCAACAGGAACCGTGCATGCAAACAATAGTATGTCTAGTTTCATGAATCATGCTCACTCGTGAAAAGGCTTGACTGTTGTGCAAAAGGTCCAGCGGGAAGGTTCCTGACCTTCCAGCCAACACCTCTAGTGCTATGGTGACAAGGTGTGGAGTAAGGGTGGTGGTTAAAAACTCCCTTACCAGTGGTGCTGTCATTTTCCGCTCTAGATGTCCCAGGATGAACTGGCGTGTTGCTGGTGTCGTCCATGCCTGCATTGGGGGAGGTTGCGAGGTGTGAAAGAACAAGTCTGCTGAGAATGCATTCTGCATGGCTCCCGGCGGCCCCCCTTTCCCGGGCCCTTCCCCCCCCCCTTGACCTATGCACATTGATATCCAGCTGGAAGGGACCAGGCACAATGCGACCGTTTGCATGCTCCCACACCTTTTGCATACCCAGAGACCCACAGGTCAAAGAGTTCAGACAACTTGGCCGTTTTGGGGAGCAAAAAAGGGTTGCATAGTTAGTGAGTAAGTAGTGATGCAGGAATTGAAAGGTAGGTAGCATGCACATTGCGAAAGCATTCTTTCCGCTTCATAGCAGCCATGCCCAAGGGCTATTGCGACCCAGGGAGATAAAGCGAAGCTTTTACGTTTGTTGCCACACTAAAACCTGCCTTACCTGATGTCTTCGCATCAGAGGTATCCGGGGAATCCCCAAAAAACTCCCGGCTATGGGCACGCTCTGGAGCACAAAAAGGGAAAGGAATGGGTGGAATTTCCATGCATAGATGAGTTAGTGATACAAAACCAAGATGAGGGTACCCCCAAAAATTTTTTTAACCTTCTGATGCTGCAGCCCCCTCCATGTGATCCCCGTCCTCTGCAATCTGTAGGCTCGCGATGACCCTTGGTGGGTGTGCACCCGGTCACCACCCAAAATTGCGACAGCTCCTCGAAGAAGGACAGGTAACCCGGGGCGGCCTGTCCTTTTTTTTGCAGTGACCGCATGCGGGAGCCACCCCACCGTTATTTTTGTGCGGCATTCTTCCGCTGTCCTTTTGTGCCCTCTTCTTTCCATTTCCCTGGCTATTTCTTTAAATATCTCATATTCCATAGCTTTCCTGAAAATCCCCCGGATTTTGTTTGCCCCACACTTCAAGGAGATCCTTTACCTCGGAGTGGCGCCACACGACCCCCCCGCCTTTTGCCCTGCTTCTCCTCGGGTTGACCTCTCCCTCTCCAGGGTGGACACATTTCCCTGGCTTGCATCTTGGGCTCCATAGCCACCTTCAGCAAAACTCTACCCCGCAAAGTTTTGCTGCCATGAGGTTGCTAGTTCCAAGGAATGGCTTTCCCCCTGGGGCGCCCCAGCGCAGTTTCTTCCGGCGGCGACACTTCACACATGCGCAGTGGCCACCAGGGCATCGCGCCGCGGGGACCCCCACAGGAAGGCGGTGGAAATGCAGCCTTCCTGTGGGCGTGTCGGGGGGGAAGGTGGGGGAGATTAGGGGATTAGAGGAGCGTGCGAGTTTGTGGATTTATTTGTTTTTATACTTTTATTAGATAAATAGATAGATAGATAGATAGATAGATAGATAGATAGATAGGCAGATAGATAGATAGATAGATAGATAGATAGGCAGATAGGCAAAAATAGATAGATAGATAGATAGATAGATAGATAGATAGATAGAGAGATAGATACAGATAGATAGATAGATAGATAGATAGATAGAGAGAGAGAGAGATAGAGAGATAGAGAGATAGATAGGAGTGTTAAGTATATAAAGAGAGAGTGGAGAGAGAGAGAGAGAGAGAGAGAGAGGAGGGAGGATGAAACGTGAGGGTGCCCTCTGGGGCATTTTGAAACCAGGGAGATGCTGGCTATGGTCGAGTGGTGCGGAGGGGTCAATGTACTCCTCCGTAGTAAAAAGGCCCCCAAAAGGGAGTACTACGAGACCATAGCCAGGGGGTTGTCACGGCAGGGGTTGACCACGGCCCGCGGGAACTAAAAATTTAAGGCCATCAAAGGGGGCATTCAGCTGCATGGAACACTTTAATGGCCACCCACCCCATGCAGCCAAGCCTCCCTACTTCCGAACCATGTGCGGCTGTGGAAGTTGCCGGGCGCCCCTCCTGGCGTGGCCGCAGAAGAGGACGTGATACCCTTGACAACCATCCCCCTCCCAATGAACAAGTGATGGTCAATCAAACGGTGGGGGGTTCCGGGGCCCCCAAAGTGAGCACACACTGACAGCAGCATGTGCCACTTCCCAGGTGCTAACGCCGTGCGACCAGGCGAAATGTTGATGTCGCCGGGACCCCCGAGAGGGAAGGCGAGTGCAATACCTCCAGGTCTTATGAGATTCCCAGCCCCGTCCCTGCGTATGCAAATACGTGGGGAACTGGTGTGTTCTCGAGAGGTTGCCTGCTGTTTTGCAAAGGTTGAGAGCTTTGCTTTTTCCTGTTCTCCAGAGCCTGAAACAATCATGCTGGGGGACACCTCGGGCCCCGGGGAGGAAAGTGACGTCAAGGTGCAAGGGAAGATATAGGTAAAACATGTGCAACAGCTTTGGGTAAAACTTTATTCACAGCTAGGAAGTTGATCTGTTTCCGGGGCAACATCTGTTTCCCGCTTGTTTCTATTTCAGCCACAGGTGCACAAGCAGAGAGTCCCGCTGGTTCCTCCCCCGGTCACGGCGACCTGGTAATTGATGTGCCAGGGGAAGAGGAGCCAGCAGCTGACGGACAGAACCACCTATGTAAAAATGTGGAAATTAGATGCACAATTGCTGACAGGGATGTTGAACAGTTTCCTTCCTTTCGCAGTTGGCACACTGTCCACAGTGAGGAGCACAGGAACACTTTCCTGGACCATCCTCACACACAGCTGGCAAGTATAAAAAAATTACCCGCGGAAGGTGGCACACTGGAGGCCCACTCCAAGGAGTCCTGGACGCCAATGTCACCTTTTCTTTCCAGGTCCATCCCCCCCAAACCCGAGGTCCATCGCGGATTCCTTGATGGCGGGGATGACCACGCTGGAAAAGAAAACTGCCGAGATGTGTAAGTTAGAAAACGGGTGGCCATGATGGAAGGTTGGCTACGGAGCTTTCACCAAGCGGTCACACGGCGTCCAAATCTACTCTCCCACCCCAGACGAGTCTGCACAGAGAAGCCTTTTGGAGGTGTCAGCTGCCCTTGAAAATTCATATGCGGATATAAGGAGGGAGCTGCGGGAGATAAAAGCAGATGAGGAGGGGCAACCCCCTATGATGTTTTGAACTTTGTTTCCTTTTTTTTTGTTATGTTGGGTTATAATTCTAGTTATTTAATAAAACATATTTTTCTAAGCTATCCTGTGACTTGTTTTCAATGGTTGCATGTAACCAGTTCACCCTTGGAAGCAGTCTACAGTTCAACCTGGATCCACCTGCCATAGCAAGGCAGGTGTGGAAAGCACTTGAAGATTGTGTGAACAGGCCCCAAATCCCATGCCACACTTGGATGCTAACGGGTGCATTAGGATTTAAACCCGGATGGGGGTCCACCACTTGAAATCCATGGTTTGAAGGGGGCGCATACAGCTTATGGCCTATCCCTATACTTGAAGTAACTGCATCTTTTGACAGAGAAGCCAGGTGACCAGTTTGAGCTGCAGGTTTTTGGGGAACTGGATGGAGGTTTTTCGCCACGGAGTGTTCCTTGTCTGATCCCTCTGTCAGCCTCGAAGGACGGGCCACCAGGGATCCACCTGCGAGGAAATGTGGGTTTTGGGGAGGCTGGTGTACACAAAGCAGATGGTCATCTTTCTGTCCGGAGCACCCCACTCAGCCCCCTCCTCCCCATCCTTCCAGACCACGTCCCTGTCGTGGCCCCCACCAACCGCCCACCAATCAGGCTCTAGTTCTGTTGGAGCAAGGGATGTCAGTCGGGTCACACTATCTCGGCCTCAAGTGACACCAACTGCAAATCAATCACTCCGTTCGGGGAGATAACTGGTCGGGCTGAATGCCTGGAGTTCACAGTCCCCCAGCTAGCCACCCCACCACACTCATTTCGGTCCATTCTGCCCAATACAGGACATGGCCCCCTGCCCCGTTTTCCCTCATGTTCTGGGCATTTCCGGGGAACAGTCAGGGTAGCCCCACGACGCTTTTTCAACATGAAGGCGAGGCTTTCCGTGGTCCCCCTTGCCCCCCTGCTCACACATTCAGTGGTTTGTGGCGGGTTGCGAAATGACGGTATTAGGGGAGACTTTCTAAAAATAACCCCCCCAATATGCCGCCGTGGAAGAATCCACAGCCCCCTGAAGCTTCCAGACCCCCACTGAAACTCCAGGTGGCTGTGGATCTTTCACTTTCATCTGCGGTAGCAATGGGGGGGGGGTTTGAAAGAAATAATCCCAATTTGCGAAACCTGTAATTGATATCCCCGCAGCGCTTCTTCAAAGTGAAGGCGCCATTACTCTGAGGCTTCCCGCGGGACCCCTTGGCGGCCACCATGCTGCCCTGTCTGTTCAGCGCCCTCTTGGCAGGGCGCCGAAAGGTCCCCATCCACCGCCGCCACGGTCTCCCTTGCCCCCCGGCTCACACATCCAGCGGTTTGTTGTGGGTTGCGAAATGGCGGTGTCACTAGAGGCGACTTCCCAAGAAATTCCCCCCCCCACCTCCACCCCCATCCCCCCCCGGATAGCCCACTCCAGATGAAGGCAATAAATCCACAGTCCCCCTGAAGCTCCAATATCCCCACGGAAACATCAAAAGGCGATTTTAAGATGGACTGTAAAGAAATAATTCCAATTTAGCGTACCTGCAATGCTTTTTTCTTTTTCCTGCTGTGGGCTCTCGCTAGCGAGGATTAAAAAATGGCGCCGTTCAGCTCTTTGTGGGGCGGGCCAACCGCCGAAGCTGTCCACGCCCACGGCCCGCCCCCCGTTCATCTCAGGGGCAAATCAGCGCGAATCTGCGCTTCCACACAAGTGAGCAAGGACATGATTGCGCGGCTCAGGGGGAAAAGAAACACTTTTTTCCGGTTTTTAAAAAGCACGTGCAAGCACAGTTGGAGACATTTCTGAGCGGATTGACGTGTGGAACTGAGAAATTAAAGACGACTCAGCGCATTTTAAGGTGTGGAAGACCTCCGTCAGATATCGCGCTACACTGCGCTAAAACGTTTTATTACCCCCGTGTGGAAAGAGCTGTAGATACAGATATATAGCGCAGATGGATTTAATCTCAGGAAAGTAGACATAGGAATGCAACCTTATGTAACAATAATTCAGTAACTGTAACAATGAGAAAAAAACTTAGATGCTAGAAACATTAATAATTGTTCTTTGAAGGCTGCAGTTTTGATTGACTACAGTCTTCACTTCTTTAGGAAAGGAATCTTGCATTAAAAACATACTTAAAAAAAACTTATCTGGTAAGCACACTTACCTGGTAGCAAATCACATTGAAAACAATGCAGTTTGAGTAGCTACGTATCAGATTGTACTGTCTTTCAGAAAATGCTTGACCTTTTCTAGGCTATGAAGACACTTTAAATCTTGCAAATGGGTCATGGTGACTTGGATACTGTGGCAACAGGCCATCCATAAAAACAGATAGTTTCTTAGAAGATGTAAAAATAATGCTATCGTGACCTTCTTGATATGCCTCGTGCTTTGTAAAGTACCTCAGGATACAATAACAAACTTCCTTACACTTTCTGGGGACATAATTCTAGTCAGATTTCCTTGGATCTGTGTAAAATTAGAAACAAATTAGTGCAGTGCAACATTCTTACACAAGGCGAATGCATGTAGTCTGGTAAATGTTAGAATTGCCAGCCCTGTATAAATTTTGTAGGTCAGCATCTAACAGTTCCAGGCAAAAGGGAGTTAATATATGTCAAGTGATGGCATATGCATCCACCAATGAACTCCCTAATGAGTCGTCAAATCTCTGGAATAGCACAAATAGAACAAGAAATGCTAGATCATTTCCTTTGGAAGAATTTCACTTATGTTCATGTTTGTAAAATTCCAGACATTAATATCTGAAAAGCTATTCTAGAAGCATCTAATTCAGCCTTCTACTTTGAGACAGAAGTAGATATATCTGACTATTACCCTTTAAAAATTACTCCATGGTGTAATAGAATGAAAGATGAGAAGGAAAAATAAATAAATTCCTCAAGTGAGTCACAAACAGAAACAGAAAAAAGATAGGCCCTAATCCTAGGAGTACAATAGAAAAATTGAGACTGCAACCTTATATTCTCTTACGCAAGGTAAAGTTGAAACAAATATTGCTGTCATTGGCCCTTTCCACACGAGCATATTGCCTGCGCTAGGGCGACCTCCCCAGGAGGTCTTCTACACCGCGAGGCACACGAGGGCAGTTCGCAAATGGGAGGTTCTAAACCTCAAACCACCCTCGCGCAGCCGCAGGGGTGGCACTGCGAGTCTTATAAAAACCACTTCTCAAGTGGTTTTTATGTGACTTGCACGCGTTGCCCCGTCACCGCGCCTCGTTTAGAATTGCAGGGATGCATTAGCGCATCTCTGCAGAGCTGCCCGGGGGCGGGCTTCCAGCTGGTGTGCTGCCCTGATTGGCGGAGTGCCGCTGGAAGCCAGCAGCCACCATTTTGGGTGCCGCCGAACGCCGCCGAAATTCACCGCCGTTTGGAGCGGCGAACGCACGCTCCCTGCAGGGACGGAGCAACCCGTTTAGCGGTAAGCTCCGTCCCTGTGTGCGCCCCCCCATTTACCCGCCCCGCGTGTGGAAAGGGCCATTGTTAACTGCCATTAAGTCAACTTCTACTTATAGTGTTAACTTGAATGAGAGACTTCCATGTCACTTTGTTATCAACAGCCATACTCAGGCCCTGAAAATGCAGGTTCTGAAAATTCAGGGCTGTGCCTTCCTTGATGGAGTCCATCCATCTATAATGTGGTCTTCCTCTGTTCCTGCTGCCTTCTACCTTCCCAAGCATTATTGTCTTTTCTAGTGAGTGATGTCTTCTCATGAGATGTCCAAAGTATGACAGTCTCAGCTTAATCATCTTGGCTTTTAGTGAGAGTTCAGGATTGTTTTGCTCAATACCCATTTATTTCTCTTTTTGTCCATAGAACTGTTCTCCAGCACCACATTTCAAATGAGATCATTCTCTTCTTATGATTTTTTTTTCACTGCCCAGCTTTCACAACCATACATAGAAACTGGAAAATGGACAATCCTAACCTTAGTATTCAACGATATATCTTTACACTTCCAGATCTTGTTTAATTCCTCATAGCTGCCATTCAAAGTCCTGGGCCATTTCTGTATGGTGTCGCAGTTCTGCTATGGGGACAGGATGGCAGTGGTCCTCAGGTTGTGCTTTCATTCAATGTCATCGCATTCCCACTGCCATCCCATTGCCATGCATCATGATCGTGGGATATTTGCTTAACAGATTAAACCTGTTAAGCGCCAATGATCGTGCAACACTCCCATACTTACCTGCCATGCAGAAGGGCGGGAAGTGTGATGGAGGCAGTGCCTCCCTCAGCAGAGCATGAGAAAGAGCCCGGCTGCACTGCAGAAGGCAGATGCATGTCCCTCACACTCCTTTCTGCAGGGTGCCAGTCGGGTGTGGAGGGGAATGTTTCTGTTGTGCTCCCTTCCCAGCAAAGGCACACCTGAGGTTTCAATGGGATGGTGCAGCAGAGTGTCATCATGTGGAAATGGTGTCAGTCTTCTGATTTCTTGACCGCAGTATCCGTTTTTATTAACGACTGAGCCAGGCTATAGGAAATCTTTGACTATCTCAACACCTTCATCATCTACTTTAAAGTTATATAAATCATCTATTGTCATCATTTTTGTTTTCTTAATGTTCATCTTGGCTTTGCTTCCTGCCTTGACTTTCTTCAGTAGTTGTTCCAAGCATTTATACTTTCCTGCTGGTAGTATAGTGTTATTTCCATACCTTACTATCACTCTGTACTGCATCTAAAGAAATGGATTTATTTCTACAAAAGTTCATGTTAAAATAAAAACCAATTAGTCTTCAAAGTGCTGCCACATTTCTTTTTTTCTTTCCCTCCCTCCTTCTCATGCTGCCAGGAACTAACAAGGCTACTTCTTTGAAAATGGTATATCTTAAGTTGAGGTTCCTCCCTGCAGTTTTCACATCTCCTTTCTCCTAATCTGATCCAGCTTTACATATGATATGTTCAGCATACAGGTTAAACAGACAGAGTAATAAAATGAAGCTTTGCCTGAGTGCCTTGTGAATCAGAAACAATTCTATTTCTCCATATCTTTTTCTGCTGATGGTCTTTTGTCTTGAATACAGGTTAATTTATTAGAACAATCAAATGTTGTGGTACATCTGTTTCTTTTAGAGCACTCAATATTTTTCATGATTTACATAAGCAAAATATAATCTGTAGAGCACAAGCTGACTTTCTTCATACATTATCCAACATATGTATGGCCCCTGGTGCCTTTTCCTTTTCTGAATCTAGTTTGGACACCTGACATTTCTCCTTCCATATATGATAAAAGTCTTTGTTGTAAAATTTTGAGCATCCCTTTACTTGCATGGGAAAATAATGCAATTGTCCAGCAGTGGATGCAGTTCCTGGTGTCTCCTTTCTTGGGAATTGGAATGTATATCGATCATTTCCAATTGGTGGGCCATTCTTTTGTTTTCCATATTTTACAGCAGTTTTTAATTAGAATCTGAGTGGGATCTGTCCCTGTATCTTGAAACAGATCTGTCGGTGTGACATTTGTTTCTGGTGATTTATTTCTCTCAGCTGCTTTGAGTGCAGCTTTCACTTAACTTTCTAGAATTGTGAGTTCATCTTCAAACGATTCTTCCTTGAGTAAATCTGTCATCCTTCAATCTCTTTTATATAATTCATGCATTGTTTCCATCAGCTTCTTATTTCTCCTTGATCATGCAATGTGTTCCTGGATTCATACCCTTAGTTTAAATTTCTCTTTGATTTCTTGGATCTTGTGGAAGAGAGCTTTCATTCTGACCTTCTGTTGTTGTTCTCTTTCTCCACATTGATTGTTATAGTAGTTCCTTTTGTCCCTATGAACAATGAGTTGTTGAACAGTTGCTTTCAGGGTTTTGACCACATTTCTGACCTCTTTTAATTTCTTTCTTATCTGCTCTTAGCTGCTTGAAGAGTGTGTCCTCTGTCATCCATTGAGCCTTCCTCTTTCTTTTTGGCTGCAAATACTGTCCTTTTGCATTCCTCCCTGACAATTCTCCTGGCTTCAGTCCAGAGTTCTTCTGGCTCCCAGACAACTAGGGTTAATAATGCAAATCTATTTCTTACATTATCTTTAAATTCTACATATTGTATTCTGGCACAGTTGTTGATTTGGGATTTTTCTTTAGTTTTACTCTATTTTTTGATGGTAGCAGTTTGTGGTCTGTGCCACAATCTGCTCTGTGGTCTTGTTTTCAGAGAGAGAATGGAGTTTCTCCATCTTTTGCTTCCAGTTATATAGTCTATTTGATTTCTGTATTGGCCATCAGGTGGCGTCCATGTATACAGTCATCTCTTTGGTTGCCTGAAGATTGTATTTGTGACGAAGAAACTGTTGGCTTTACAAAACTGAACCAGGAAGAAATGTACTACGGTTTAATTATTTCTGAACAGGATGGGCAACATGAGGTCCTCTAGTGATTATTTTGTGGACACCCTTTCTCCCTGTTCCTACTGCCAGTTAGCCACCAAAATCAGACCACTAACCTTTGAGACACTCTGATTCATGTTCTCACAGGATTCCATGGTTCAGGAATATGTTCTGGTACCCTCCTGTATCACAGAAAGCTGCAGTTGCTGTTGAATTTCTGAGGTAACTATAGTGCTGACAGCAAAAAAATTTAATAGGTACCACTGACTTTTGACAGTAGCAGATTGGGTAACAGTATGGTTCCCAGTAGTTTTCTAGGTTTCCAGTGCAGACTTCTGTGATGTTGCCCATCACAAATGTATTAGATTGTACTGTTAGAAAGACAAATTGAAATTATCTAGGAGCCAGACACAAATTATCTAGTATAGGTACAAGGAATATGTGAGTTTTTTGTCTTCAACTGGTATATCCATAGTTGGCAAAGCCAATAAAGTGGAACGACAGAAACAGAAGGCCAGCTTCTGGAAGATTTCCAAAGATTTCTAATTTTTAATTGATGGAAATTTTGATGATGAAGAAGCTTCTCTCAGTTTGCTGTACAAGTGCTTAATTTTCCCCAGTGTTTCTTGCAATCCTCACAATTTCTTGCAGCCCTCAAAAATGATGTTGCCTAATTCAAGACTGTCAAGAATACTTTTCCAGCTGATACACTTCAATCCCATGAAGTCCTCTCAGTGTAGAAATGTAACAGTCAATGAATGTTGATTTTTGAATTCCTAGAAACACTTGAAACCCACATGCCTCCAGACTGTGTGAAATCAATTTCTTATGAACTTTCCACACATAACAGGAGGTAGGTACCTAATATTGATCTGGGATATGGATTCTGGCAACATGGTGAGGCAAGCCCATAGAGAAGGTTATAGCCATGATACATTCTCTTGGATTTGTGTTGCAAGCATGATTAAACAGGAAATGACTGAGCTTACCTGCACTTCCAATGGGCAGTTTGGGAGCAATTGTCAAATTAAATCTAGACCTGGTGATTTGTTATATATCATGCATCAAAAATGACTGTAACTCAACTCACTCTTGATAATCCTGTAGCTCCTTGGATTTCTTGTAAACAAAAATATAAGAAAACTGGGAATAATAGGTAGATACCAGAGCAGAGAACCCTTTTTGTCAGACTACTTCACATTTTTAATATTGCAAGTGAGAGGAGGTAAGGCAGGTAGACAAGAAAGAATATCATTGAGAGAGTGGCTTGTGACTTGCTTTTACGCCTTCATTCTAGAAATCTTATTTTCTTTGTGCCAATATGCAAGTTGTTCATTTGAGAAATAGGCAATACTGTCTAACTAGTGAAGTTATATGAAGGAAATGTACCAAGAGTAGAATATGATAATAGTGACCATAAGTCAAGCAACACAGTGTGCCAAGGTTTTTGCTGTGAATCTTCCATGTTATATTCCTGTACAAAACATTCAAGTTTACTCAAATTGAGTGTTCGTGATAAACTGTTCTGTTGATCATACTGGATCACTATAAGGACTGTTTCAAGATAGTTCATGTGAAGCATTTTTGAACTCTTAAAAGTGCTATTCAATGTTACATACTATTATTAACCCCATTGGGCAATATTGACTCTCAGTATATATTCTTGAGTCTTCTGTTTCTTATACTGCACAGAGACTAACATTTATAACTCCACTGAAGCATTAAGAAAAAGGTTAAACTAGATGTACAAGAAGCAGGAAAATATTACATTCCACTATTCTGACCCTCCCTCCAAAAATCCAGCATCAGTGCTTATGATATAAATTGTTCCAAGGAGGAAGCATAGTGGTAGAATCTAGCTGACAGACAAGTAAGAACACAATTACCATACATAATTTGCACATCAAATTAATTTGAATATTATGTAAAATAGCGGCCAACATTTGGAGAACTTGAATGTGACAACTTTACCCCAGTCCCAAAGCTTAAAGAGAATACTGAAGTGTGAGATGGCAGAGTGTGGTAAACTGACTCTGGCTAATCATGAATTCATAAAACACATTAGCTGGGCTCCTATCTTTTTCTGTCATCCTACTCATGGACATAGAATGACAGAAACTTTCCTATATCAATGTTAAATGCCCCATATATCCTAGTGTGAAGGTGAGGGTATTTTAAAGAGCCCAAAACTGGATGTAGATAAGTATTGTAATATCAGATATAAACCCAGGGATATGCAGTGGCCAAAATACACAAAATAGGACAAAGTCTTGGAGGCTTTCTTGCCTAAAGTGATGTGCTGAGGTGAACACATTTGTGAAATTTCAAAGGAAAGGAAAGGAGCATCATTAGATATGAAGAAATAATCAGTAAGTCATTCACCCCAACATTTAATGTTTAAGTCATACATCAACACTGAGTAGACTGAGACATCCTGAGATAAAGAACAATATGGCGTGTGCACACACATACACACACTATTTACCTACTGCAAACTGAGCAGACTGTTCAGTCGTACTTCTACAATGCCAACAGAACAACATTACCCACTTCACCTGAAGACAACACGCTAGCTTCGCAACCGTGAACAGATATCACAACCCACCTCTCAGGATTTGTTGCCTGAGTCAGCTGCCCCACTCTACTTAACATTAGTGCTAGATTTTTCTGAGGGTGCTATATAAAATAGTAGCAATACAGAATAATTGTATCTTATTGTACACATGCACCATGATAAACTGATATCTAAATTTTATGAAATAGTGGAGCCACATTAAGAATGTTACTTCTTTATGACCCATCCTAACTTTCATGCCGCTTTTTACTATGGTGGATGCTAACTGGATTCTTTGAATAATCAATTTAGCTGCAGGTTTACATTTCAGAGATCAAACACTCACTTCACTGGGTTTCCCATAAGGAGATTATCTACACCACCAGCTGCCACAGCATTGCTTCTTTACATATTTGGGGAGATGTGAAAGAATTCTGGAGCCAGTGTGCTTGCTTGTTCAACATTGATTGGGCATATAGTAATGATTAAGAATCCTTGCAGACCTATCGCAGCAATCATGTACACTGTTGTTCAGCACAGATTTATCATCTCTAATGTTCCTTGTAAAGTATAATGTATAGCATGTCAGTAGAGGCATCCCCTCACACATACCTCCCAAAAAGACACCAATGATCTTCTGAAAGATAAACATTGGCAAACTAGTATTGAAATTATTGCCACTTTTTGTCAACTAAATATATTGCTTGTGGAAGAGAAAGGTCAAATAAGTGTCCCACTTTATATTTATACCTGGGCTGTTTCCTGACGAATGGCCCTTTTTAATAATTACCTCGATGTAACCTATTGATCTAATAAAGACTATTTCTACAAAGTTCAAGCCTATTGAAGCAGTCTGTCATGGTTTATGGATGCAAGGTGGGAGCATGTGGTAGCCCCATCTGTTCAAGATCTAGTATTGTCATTCTGTACACAAGCAGGTGACAATTAGAAGGGGAAAGCCTATCTCTATGTACGATTTTGAACTCTGGAAGATCAGTCTCACTTACTGCAGAGGTCATAGTGAGGTCAGAATATGCTCAAAAGGCCTACACAATTGCATTTTGCATGGTTGGATGAGAAGTTGTGGTCTCTTGCTCTCATGGAAAAAATGACACAATGGGTTTGCAACTCAAGAAATGAACTCCATGACAACTTCTTTATTACAGATTGGTTCCCATTTATTTCTTTAAGTAATATGAAAAAGAGACAATCTAGATCCACCTGATTCTCACACCAGTTTTTTGAATGGCATCTTAATTTGAAGGGCACAAGAAGAAATGTGTATGTTAGTGTGTGTGTGTGTGTGTGCATTTATATGTTTTGTAGAAGAATGTTGACAGTTGGTAAATTTTATTTTGTTCTGTTGAATTTTGTTACGTTATATATCATTCAAAATATAAATAAAAGATTTTTTGTTAAAAACAAACATGGAATTAAAACGGACTGCAAATATGGTCACTGGTTTTCTGATTCAGGTAGTAATATGTCTTACACATCCATAAGAGCTCATGGATACTAGCTCTACCTGTCCCTATTATCATCTTTATATTTTTCTACAAAGTTGATGGAATATCTATAGAATAGATATTTGCTTTCCTTGTGTCGACTCCCTGTGTGGTTTAGAACCCTGGGAATTACCTTGTTGCAATCAGACACCTTCC
Source organism: Iguana delicatissima (assembly GCA_948472985.1). Classification (NCBI taxonomy): domain Eukaryota; kingdom Metazoa; phylum Chordata; class Lepidosauria; order Squamata; family Iguanidae; genus Iguana; species Iguana delicatissima. The sequence continues at coordinate 110,897 of CAOKZL010001196.1, read as the reverse complement.
CATTAATGGAGGAGGATGGGCTCAGAGATTGGGAGAGGGGCCGACCTTGTGCTTGCTTTCTTTAGTGAAATTAAAGTTCTTTAGTGAAATTATGTGAATTTTCTGTTGTCCAGGTATGTGTCCAGAAAATATTATCATAATACTGTATTCCATGTCTGGAGCTTAGCACATCCACATTGGGGACTTCACTTTAGAACCACTTTTAGACTGCCCTTTATAGTTCTTTTGTAAATCTATTATGTCTGACATATTACATGGTGTTATGGGCCTCTTTGGAAAGATCAAAGGTATAAATATTTTTACACATCATTATGTACTGATAGTAAACTCAGTTTGAGTGTTTGTCCTGATATAAACACAAGCCAAGCACAAGCCAAGCCCAAAAGGGAAACTTCTCCATGCTTTTCAGAAATATAAGAACTGTTGAGGAGGAGTGAAAGTAAGGGCAAAGTGTAACAAACAAATGTACAAAAATGATACCCTTTTTCCTAATGGAAACAATAATAGGCTATCAAAATAGCCTTTTTTGTGCCAGGCAAATGATTTCCGCAGCACCCAAAGTGGTATAACAGCTTATCTTTGATACTCAAATTGTTGTCTGTGCTTTTATAAACACTGCAAGCTTTATCTGTTAATCAAGCTTGAGACATTTCTAACAGCTCAAGTGCAAATACATTGTCATTTGTTGACTTTGCAAAGCCATCCCAAACTGTCAGCATTCTTATCTTCCATATATATCCATATTTTTTCTCTCTTATGCTGAAGAGTTCCACTGGTTTCTTCTCCTGGATGCTAATCTACTTTTCCTAACAACATACCTGTTTATGTGGGCATTCCCTTGCTGGTGATTATGGTATTAATCATTGTAGGGGAAGGGGTAATTGGTTGCTGGAATATTTTAATTATTTATAATTTTTTACATATTTATAAATGCTTTATACTGCTTTTGTATTACACATGCATTTTAATAGAAAACACTTGGATGTTTTACTATATATCAGTTATTACAAATAAATAATTTATATAGGTCTCTCTTCAAGAAGTTGCTGGATCAATGGAAAATAAGTTCCTGTAAACATAAATACAGTGTAAATATCAGGTTTAAACTCTTGTTATTTCCTATGTTTTTGGTCTGTATATATCATCTGTCAGGTGGAGGCTGCTTCTAGATTTTCCATGTTTATTTAAACTGTGATAGATGTCAACGAATAGCACAGTCTCTTCTGAAGCGTACAAACCACCGTGATATAAAACAAACAGTTATTAATCACCTTTATGGCTCTTTTGAGCATCTAGTGCTTTACAGTAATTCTTCAACCCCACAGTAACATTTGAGATTATTATTCCCTGTTTCAAAATAGCAGTTTAAAGATATTTGATCAGGACCTACCATTTAGTTAATTGCTGAGCCAGGATGTTAAATGCTAGCCATGATGGTCAAAACTCCAAACATCACTGTTCTGCACTTGTCGCTGTTATCTATCACCAACATGTCAGGCATGTGGTGGAGCAACCTTGCCAAAATTTTTTTTAAAAAAGTTCAGGTTTTGATTTGTACTCCAATCAGATATGAACTGGGAAGCTTGTGAACACTCTTTATGAGCTCCATGGCAAGAAAGTAAGATGCCAATGAAACAAGCAAACAAGCAAATAAATTAAAGTGTCATGTTGGGCTCAAGGGATAAGACCATCTGGGTGTGCCTTTGCTTGCCTTGAGCAATGATCATGGTTACATCTCTTATGTCACCCACATTTAGCAGATCACTGTAAAAGTTAAAATCAACATGAAGAGTGACTGGGAAAGCCACATTGTCCTCTTTTCTCTCTCTCCCTTTATATGGAGAGCAAAAACCTGAAAAGAACTGCTTCTGCAATGCACAGAAGCTCCCACGTGGAACCTCTGGAAATCCTGAAAAAACAGGGTTCCTGAACAACACAGAAAGACTGCATGCAGAAAGGGTGCTGTCTTTGGGAGTCTGTTAATATCCATGGGAGGAAAGCAACAATATAGTGGAGTGGGACTAGCATGCTCCCTTTCTTACCTGTTCATTTTAATTCTTTTCATGAATGTCTGAACAGGGCTTTCTTACTGATACAGTTTAAATTGTTTTGCTGCATTGTGTAGGTTTTTATTTTCTGGATTTGCCGTATTGGTATTTGATGTATTTATTGCAGGTATTAAATGTTAATATTGAATATTAAATATTTAAATACATTTTAAATATTAAATCCAGTATGATGTATTGGTTTAAGTGTTAGACTAGGGCCCTTTCCACACTACCCTGTTATAGTACTATTATACCACTTTTAACATCCTATGGAATCCTGAGGTTTGCATTTTAGGAAGGAGCCTTTAGAATTCGAAGCCAGAGAGCTCTTTGGCCTTAGTAAACTACAAACCCCAGAATTCCACAGGATGTTGAAAGTAGAATAATAGCACTGTAATAGTGTGGTGCAGAAATGGCCTTGGATTCTAAGAGTATCCACTCATCCATGTAAACCCACTTCAGAAACTCAATGGCAAATGAATCTTACCTCCTCTGAATAAACCTTTGCAAGAAAACCCTACGATAGGATTGCCATAAGAATATGATAGGATTGCCATCAGAATTGACTTGAGGGCACATAAGAAGAATATTAAACTTTGTAAACTATCCTGGTTATCTTTAGATACAATTGAACCTAAAAATTCTTAAAATTGAAATTTTTTTTAAAAAAAAAGATGCAGGCCTGACCCAAACAATATATACTGAGTTTAATTTTGAAAAACTGTTTGGTTCAAGCATAACAAATAGTCTAAAATAAGTGTGCTTTACCCTCATGAAAAGCTTACAGTCGGCTGAATGTAGCAATCAGTGGCATTTGCTCTTTCGTCTGCAAATTGTATCATCATTCCTGCCAAATACCACCTTTTAATTTATTGCCTTGGGCTAATGCCAGGAAGCAAGAATATCTTAGATGCCTGACACAGTGCCTAGTTGTTGCATTATTAAGATTTAGTAGACCTCAACACACTTTTTTCTTATTTGGTCCCCCCCCCAAAAAAAATCCATCTGCCTCATCTCCAAGGAATAAAGCTGAAGTGATGCTACAATGAATTGGCTTTCCATGTAGCTGGAAGCTTGCTGTAAAATTGTTTTCTCCATATAATCAATATTTCACACTCATGCATCCACACAGACTACAGACATATGCTGGATATACACTTTATATTAAGGGATCTCTGTTCTTTATGGGCATCACCCCTGTGTGGTTTGCATATTTTAAACTTACCATAGGCTTCTGATGCTTTTAGCAATAAGGAATACTGGTCACAATAGTTTACTAATACCTGCATTAAGAGATACTCATATGAGACACCGTGACGACTCTTACGAGACATGTAGGTAAACATTAATAAGATATGCTGTTCTTCTTGGACATTTTCTATTTTTAAGTTATACAATTTATTATTTCACTTTTCAGAAAACATAAAAAAAATCCAAATTAGAGATAAAGTATCGATGAATAGAAATTCACTGACGGTTGAGATGTTGGCTCATGTACCTTTATGACTGGGGGCCTACACGAAGGACTTACTTTCAACTACTCTTTCACCCAGTCTATTTTAATTATGATGTATTTTAATAATGATTTATTTTAATTATGATGTATTTTAATAATGATTTATTTTAATAATGATTTATTTTAATTATGATGTATTTGTATTTTAAATTGTTTTAGTGCATTTTAACTTATGAAGCATTTTAATTATATTTATGTTATACCCCAGCTTGAACCTTAGGGAGAGTCAGGTAAGAAACAAAATTATTACTATTATTTTTTCTGGACATATACCTAGACAGTAAAAGCCGCTTCTTCATTCCGGGCTCTGCAAGGATGGCCAAATGGTTCCCCAGTGCACACGCAGCACAGAGACATTTCACAAGAAGGGACAGGATACTTTCTTTTACAATATCTTTACAAGTTTACTGGAGTTATGCCAGCATAAACCAGTTACAGGATTCCAGCCTAAGATTCAAAATGTTACATATACTAAAATACTTCTCTTATTTAGCTATTATAAAATATTGCTTTAAGGTATGTACATTGCATTGGTTTTATGAGTGCTTTCTACAGATGTTGCTGAATTTGTCTTCCTCATAATTAAGTCACCTATCATATTAGTCTAGTAATAAAACAATTGGTTTAATGGAACATAAGGCTGCCTAGGTCCAGCATCTGGTGCACAAAAATAAGTTCCTCTGCATGGAATGCTCTTCTGTACTTGGTCTTCCATAAGTAACAGGATGCTGTGCTGATAGCAAGACATTCTTTGAGGCAGTTGTTGCACTTCTGAAATACTGGACAACATTGGATCCATGGCTAATCCATGGCATTTTGTTATCTGAAGAAGTAACAAGGTGTTGCCTCCCTCCAGCAAGGACAACATGGTGTTTTTCCATTACATGTACAGAAAATAACCAGATTTGTCTAGTAAATTGTACTTCAATGTTGCCTGTGGTCTGTACTTTCCACTGCACCTGGGAAAATCAATCCAATGTGGGATGGGAAGAAGAACATATCAGCAACGTGGCATACACACCTCTGTCATACATCTCATTTGTGCCTCCTATAACCTAATATCTGCTACCTGAGATGGTAACTGGAATATGGGTGATCTGGTTCCAAAAATCATGGTACATGTATCTGTCCCGTAATGCACCATAGATAATCATTGTTCTCAAAGTTTAGAGTGCCAGTGGCAGGATGTCTTCTGTTCTTCATTCCCTGCTTATGAGCTTTCCAGAAACATACAGGTAGCCACAGCTATAAACACAGGCTCCTTGGTCAAATCCAAGTAGTGTTCTCATTGTTATGTTCTTGCCTTTTCTGGACTAATGAAGTTAAATAAGTATTTTTTAAAAATGCTCATCAACTTTCAAAACAAAATGCATGCTCATAGTTTTCTCTTTCATGTATATCATGAACATTTCATTGACAGTTGTACCTATAACAGGATAAGTTGTTTTTTGTTTTTTTGTTTTAATGGCACAGTAAACAATGTCCTTCCCAATTTAAACCTCTGTGGCTTGGGGCCTCTCAGAGGAAGAAAAATGCTTTTGAAACACAAGCAGTTGATGCTCACAAGCATGTGGGTTTAATGTTATAGCATGCTTGTGAGTCTGGACAAGAACCATTTTCCTCTCTTAGAAGTGTTTTGACCTTTTTTTCTGTTTTATTCTTCTGTTTATAACTGTTTGTCTAACCTGCTGTTTAAATCAAATTCCGTTCTGTGCTGAAATCTATTTGAAGCAGAGGTATTAGGAAGCAGCAGCTACCAGCTTCTCCATGAACGCTCGCATACCAGCTTTTTCTATTTCTCCCTCTTGATAAACAATGGCAAAAAAGAAAACTGCCATTTTGTAATCACTTTGGAATTGATTGATTGGTATCAGAACAGAAATGCATAATTCTGAGCAGACCACAGACACAGAGAGTGACCTTGATCTTTTTTGTGATTCACATTGAAGCCATGAATGCCAGAAGACCCTATTTAAAAGGTTCCAAAGTTTTCTGCCCACTCAGTTTTCAAATGCCTTCATTTCTGCCAATATTGACCCAACTGGAATATATGTTGATTGTGTCTGTTTGTTCTTTCGTTGCTAGATACCACTGAAATTTGTTGAATCTGGGTAGTATTAGTATTTTCCTGTTATATTTATTTTGTTTTTTTCTGATTTCCTGGCTAGTGTCCTGACGGGTCATGTCTCTAATCACGCATGACAAACAAGAAAGCAATCAGCATTTTTTCGTACCAGAAGTTTATCCTTTTCACTTGAAATGTTAGTGGCTTGTGTACTAGTTAGACCTTTCCAACAACATGCATGCGGAGTCAACATCATTTGCAATAAATCCAGCAAAAATGGAACTGGATAGGTGATAGGATGAGCCACAACAGAGAAGATCAGATCTCCTACAAAATCACAAGAAGATGTTTGTCTTACTAAAACATGAATAGTCATTAAATGTTAGGAGTAATACATTGGTCATTATGAACAAGTATTAGTGTGTTCTATCAATGTTGTGGGGTTGTTGTTTTTTTAAAAAAACTTTCCCTAAAATGGTCAAAATATTATGACAATCTCCCCAAAAGTAACATTTCTTCAATAGTGAGTAAATACCATGTGTTACCCCAAAAAAAAAAAAAAGTCATTTTGTTAAAACAAAATCATCAGGATTTGAAAGTGAAAACATCTGTCAGTCCATCTTCAGTTGAAAGGGAGCTGGAACTTAAAGAGGGAAGAGATGAGAAAAAAACAAGTCTTCCTGTATGAAATAAAATTCCTAGAAATCAGAACTGGTGGCCCAGAAAATCAGGAAGCCTTGATATGAAGTTGTATGTAGTGCCCAAATGGCAACAGACTTTATCGAAGGTCCAATAAGATGGAATGTCAGCAAGTAGTATTTAAAACAGGACTACATGCTGAAGTTGCAATGAATGTTTCATGCATCCCCAAGAATTCCACTGGAAGGCAAAGATAACACTAGAACAGCACCATATAAGTGGATATAGACAGAAGGGGAAGAGGTGACACATGAAGAAGCAGTCACTGCTTTCCTGGATCCTGACTTTCATACTGAGAATTCAGGCACAATTGTAAGTATCAGTAATTAAGACACAAATGTAAGTAGAGGAATATAGCATGTGGCATGTAGACTTTGAACACAAATAAATACAAAACTAAGCATTTTCATGTTTCACATTTTACCTGAATTCCTTCCCAATGACTACAACATTCTGCAAAGAAACTCACATCATACTTTTGATACTAATCATATCTATTTTCAATAATAACAATAATGATGATGATGATGATGATGATGTAGAAATGTGTTACTGGCAAAAATTAAATATTTGGTTTTGCTTCTGAAGTTCATGAATATACATGTATTCAAGGACTTCAGAAACATACTTTGTGAAGTCTTGCAGTACATCTACTGATGGACAAAGAGTTGAGTTTGAATCTTTGCTCACTTTCTGCATGAGTTCAACTGCCCCATCTCTCGGAAAAACTTTCCAGTAGTTGTAAAATTTTAAAATATAACTATTTATGTATAAAAATGACTTTAAAAAAGAATAGCTTCAAAAGAACACTTTAACAATAAACATTGACCCTTTCCACACGGGGGGGGGTGAAACGGGGCGGCACACATGGGAACGGAGCTTACCTTGATCCGTCATCATGGGGAGCAGTGCGCATTCACCGCTCTACACAGCAGCGGCGTCCAATGGAGCCCGGCAGCTCCCGGTGGTGCCCAAAATGGTGGCTGGCGGCTTCCAACAGCTCTCCACCAATCGGAGAAGCATGCCAGCCGGAAGCCCGCCCCCAGGCAGCTCTGTAGGGACACGCTTGCGCGCCCCTGCAATTCCACACAGGGCACTGCGACGGGCTAGCACGCGCGACTTTATAAAACATGCGGCGCTACCCCTACGGCTGCACAAGGGTGGTTTGAGGTGTGGAACCTCCACATTTCTAACCACCCTAGTGCACTCCACGGTGTGGATGACCTCCGGTTGAGGTCGTCCTACCCCGTGTTACCCCGTGTTTTTCGCTCCGTGTGGAAAGGGCCATTGAATTTTGCTCCTTGGAAGAAAGGACTGGTTACAAATATGATGAATAAAAATATTGGCATATCCAAACATGTTGTAGTCATGCTAATAGAGGCAGTGGAATAATGTTGCATGATGACAGATTTTAATAACATAAGATTAAAACATTCCATAGAAAACAAATTATATACATTCTGGGAAAATAAATTACATATCATGCAGTAAATAACAGAATTTTTTTGGTTTTTACTCCTGTTTATTTATTTCACCAAACTTAAAGACCAATATGTATTTTAAAGGGCACAGGTCTATGTATTTGAGATATACTTGCTGTTACCTGCTCCCCTTACTCCTTTGGATAATATAGGGAACAAACAGAAATAATTGCAGACCATGACCTGAATCTGCATTTATTACAGCACAGACATACTACTATCAAGCTCTAGTTGATATTTCCCATACTATTGCTCTTAACATTTTACTGTTCCAAAAAGGGATAATTTCACATGTTATGGATTCCACCCTAGATAACAGGGTTTCTGGTGATCTGAGAGAAAAGGAAGGAAAGTGGGGCATGGTTCACTGGCTTTGGGCTATTTATATAAACATATGCAAACAAACAGTTTTCTATAGCCTTGCATGAAAGCCGTATTTTATAAATAAAACAAAGCAAAAGAGTATAATGGCAAAAAGTCAATATAGTTTAAAACATTGCCTCATCAGTGAGCAGTCTCATGGTGTGGGATTTTAGTAAACAGAGGTGAGGTAATATAGCAAGTGGGTGATTTACTTAAAATCTTTCCAAAGATTATAACCATCAAGTTTTTGACACTGTTTGTATAGTGATCACTGCTCTGAGATTCTCTGCTAAACCATATTTGGCTCTTCTCTCTGTTTTCCATCTAAATTTCACCTATTTTATTTTGCTATTTTAAGTGATTGTTACTTAAGTAACTGTTATTTTATTTTATTTTGCTTTATTTTTATCCCACTTTTCACCTTATGCAGGATTCAAGATGGCTTGCAAACATTTCAAAAACAAGGTACTGTTTAAAAAGAATTATTCTCACAAAAGTTTAAAGACAGGTTAAAGTTAAAAGCACAGGTTAAAATAATGCGATGCACAATTAAAGCACAGTAAACAAAGATAAAACAGACAAAAACACCACCCCATTTAAAGCTTTCCCACACACAGACACATAAACTATTGATTTCTGTTCCTTTGGAAGCAAGTTTATCCATCTTGATTTTCTGATAACAATGGATTTTTAGTAATGCAGTAAAAGAAGTCTTTAGACTTTAGTAGTGTCTAATCCTACCAAAAAGTTATATTACTAGAAGGTTGTTGTTGTTTTTTAACTAACACTATCTCTCCTTTTCGTGTGATGTATATATCTTCATTGGTCACCAATCAGACAAAAGCTGAAAGAGGAGCTAGCCAATTCCAGCTGACTAGTGGGAAAACCAACCTCTTGTATGCCCACTTCTAACAGGAGCTTAATTGGTGTTTAATTATATGTGTTGATGTATGTTTCAGGGAATACAAGACACCCACTGAAGTTTATTTATTGACACCATATGGCAAGCCTATAAATCATGGCTGTTTGTAATTTTGAGAATTCATTCCCATGTGTAAGCTTTACTGAACAGCATGCTGGCATGTGTGCTAATCTTGTAAGTAAAATATGAACAAGTGTTACCTTCACTTCAGAACAGAATCCTTGAAGCATTCTGTGGAGACAAGGCTGGATAAAAATGGACATCTGGAGAAGATCTCTTTGCAGGTTTGTTTGGTCCACTATCTAACTACACATTCAGAATTTGGTAAAATGAGCACTTCATCTTCAGACTAGTAATAGCACTGCCTGCAATTCTCTGTATATCTGTGTATACCAATTATTAGGGATATGACTAGTTTAGAGGCTAGTTTGCAGTGTGTCGCAAGAGCCCAGAGATCATACCTATATCGAGTGAACAACATTTTTTTTTCGAGGCCATCAGGCTAATCTGGCAAGCAAGTATTAGAACCAGTGATGGATAGAGCCAAAGCCAATCCATTTCCAATATCCCTTTCTGCCACTCTCATTTCCTTTCTTCTGCCATGCCCTTCTAAGTTTCACTCCCTTCCCTGCTCCTCTGCCAGCTCCATATTTACTTGGTATCAGGAGAAGGGACTTATCACTCTTTCAGGGCCATGATCTCATAGCTTGCTGAGGGGTTTGTGTTTTCTTAAGATAGTTTGAGAACCACACAAGATTAGTCTGAAGTCTGAGGTTTTGAAGGTTGTCTGCTCCTTACCAATTTAGAGGGGACAAATTGCCCCTGTGCATACAGGACTTCATTAAAAACACTTCACATCTGAGCTTCAGATGTGATTGGAGTCCTACCTTTTGTGTTTGACCAGAGATTACCCATTCACACAGTGATTGCCTAAATATTAAATGGTATTTGATGAAGCAATTTCCCCTGCACAGAAGGAGGACTCAAACTAATTGTCTACGCTCTCCAGAACTTCCAGACGGCTAGATCAACACTAATATGAATGTACCCAGAGACCCATAACTGGCTACAACTGTTGTGGGGGGAGTCCCATGGATACCAAGAGCTAGTTAGTTCTTAAGCATCCATGCATGGAGAAGTTTTCTCCCTGTATCCTGTATGCCTAGTGATGACATCCTCCCCCTTGTACATAAAATTTAGTAAGCAAAAAAAAAAAAGAAAAAAAAGATGCATAACTGCATTTTGAATTCACCAACATTTTTAAACTCCTGATAAATACAGGGGAGGTGATGATAGATAGGCAGACAGAAAAGTTCTGGACCCATTTTAAGGAACATAGTTCTCACACTACTCATACAAATAACAAAATCAGTTTCAGATCTTCTTGCTTTAAGGCCAAATTTTAATCTTGTCCCAGAAAGTTACTGACCTATCATAGGTGCCAAGTATGTTCATTCCCACAGAAACAGAATGAACTTCTTTGCTCCTCAATACCCTTAGACTGAAGTAAGGAGGAAGTGTGTATATATATATGTGTGTGTGTGTGTGTGTGCATGTGTGTGTGAATGTCTTCAGAGTTGTCGAAAGAGTAATTGTGAAGAGAATGAGAATGGCATCAGCTGCCATGAGATTTTCAGAGGTAGTTTTTCTTCTTTCCTGAAAGAATCTTGAGCTTTTCCATTATTCCCTTAGTATCTAGTTCATATTTAGATGGTGCAGATTAAAGGCTTCCTTTAATTAAATGTGTATTTGTATCTCACTTGCCCTTCATTAGGTGAAAATATTTACAATCCTGTGGCATTTTTAAAAATAATTCATGACCTAGAGTTAAACCACATCATGGCTATGAATGCTAATCTTCATTTTTTTTAAAAAATGAATTCACTGTAAATAGAACAGACCTATTCTTATAAAATATTTTAAAATATTTACTTATTTAATATGTTTACAAGGCATGCCACCTTCAGTGGCAAATCATAATAATGAATTAAGAATAGCACACATCACACACAGACACAGACACACACACCACATACACACACTATTAGTCTGTTTTGGGTTACTGAAAATGTGACTGTCTATTCCAAATTGAAGCAATTTTCCTTTAGCTTGGGCATCTCCACAAATCTCCTGCCAAAATGAGAGCAGTAATGCAAAGGACCAGCCCATCCATGAGGCAGAGGTAGCCACATGATGGTGGTGCATCAGGAACAACATATTATCTACCCCTCCCTACCAGCTGGAGCATCTCTCTTCCTGTTGCTCTCCAGGGCCAGTACACTGGAGCTTCATAGGCTGTACGGATTTCAGTGCTTGCTAGTCTGTGCAGCCAACATAGCTTCTACAGGCAAAACAGGAAGGCATAAGAAAACAAGGTAGAGAGAGAGGGGATTGAAGGAAGGGAATCAAGAAAGGAAAGATGAGGGTGAATAAGGTAAGTAGCATGGAAGGGAAACAATGATGGGGTGGCAGCAGTTGGTAGTACTTCTCTTCTCTTCCCTGGTGGCAGGAGAAAGACCATCACTGCAATTGTAAAGAAGTTGAGCCAGCGACTGAGCCAGTTCTCCCAATGGTAAATAGAAAGGTATCCTACAGTATGTGCCAGCATGACATTTTATGCTACCTACAAGAACTCTGGAGCGGTATGAGCGATCTGAGGAAGGTCTTGGAATCAGGGGTTTTTATAGAGTGAATTGTGACTGCAGGCTATGCCTTACTCGGGGAACGACAATGAGTTTTAGGTGCGAGACAATACCTCGGAAAGGTCACAACTTTGCATGATGGAATCAGAGCCAAATTAACAATAGTGTGGCCAGTATGCAAATGCGCAGCGCTTACCAGTGGACGGCACAACCTTTGTCCAGTAGCCTGCTCGGGGCAGGAGGCTTTTGTTAGTATCACGCATATGTAATGAGGTGTTTGCCAGAGAGGTCCCTGAAGTGACGAACCGGCTGTATCTGGCCTGCCTGGGTGGAGAATGGAATGTCCAGCTATTATCGGCCGTGCCTGTTTGTATGCTTGTCCGGTGGCCTCGCAAACACATGGAGCGGGGTGGTGGAAGAAAGCCGAATGGTTTGATATCAAAATGATGTCTAGGGGTGTCCCCAAGGAGGTCTAAACTGCAGTAACACTCTCCCTAAACTGCAAACCGCAGGATTCCATAGGAGGTTGGAAGTGGAATAATATCCCTATAAGAGTACAGTGCAGAAAGGCCCACAGTGACCTATGTATATGTTCAATCTGCTTTCCAGGTGCTGTCTCTGAGCAGCTTGAGGGCCTCTGGTTCTTCCTTCTTATCATTCTTTACCTTTATAGTTTAGACAGGATAAACTTTCCAACTATGTATATTTTCAAACAGAGAGCTGTCATCTAATATTTCTACAAATAGTGACTACCCTCTTTAAAGACGGGCAAATGGCATGATGACACAAGCTGCATTTGGCCTCAGTTTTAACCATGTTTGAAACACTATTGCTATCATGATACACGTTTGTCTTGGATACACTGAGTACACCCAGGAGCATAATATACCATGTGACCTTTTCAGCATGGATGAGGCAATCTACATTGAGGCACCTTGTTTCTGATCAACAGAATGAAGTCCTTTCATGTCTAGGGAGAAAAATAGACTATAAACCATGATTTGAAGTATCCAGATCACCGCAGGATGATTTATAGGTCACAGATTAACTGAAGTCCAAATCCAAATGTCAAAATGAAAGTCACTCTCTCCTGACCACAGTTTGCCCTGTGGACAAAAACACTCATACATATATGGAGAAACAAGAGCTCTATTCATGATGTATGTCTGTGTAGTGTAAACTAACATGATGGCAAGATTTGAAGCTATGTGTGCTAGATTTCCATCTTTAGTCTTCCAATCAGGGATTGGGCAGCAGAATTCTCTTCCAATTGATTTGAATGTATATAGAAGCCTTCATGTAACCAGGAACACTGCCTGGATATGATTATGGTGTCTGTACATGTACATGTAACCAAAAGCCCTAAGCTGACACCCCATTCAACAGGCAGTGGTTAGGAACTGAGATCTAGATCTTTTACACAAGATAAAAGTGGGAATGAGGCTGGTATATGTGGACCCATCCTTTCTGCTCATGCTATTTTACTTTATTTGTGCATGATACCTGAATAGGGCTCAAGCCATTTAGGAAAATATATCCCAAAGCTAGCGCTTGTTTCTAGATGCCTAGCAATGTAGACCATCACATAATATACCCAGTCACCACTGTCACCTCCTTGGCACTGAATCACCCTATTCAGTAGCAACTGAAATCTTCTCCCAGTCTGTAGGAGAGTTCCACAAATGAATGAAGAAAAGTTACTGTTATTCAGCTTCTCTAGATGTCCCTATGGACCTTTGGAACCAAAAGGTTGAACTCTATTACACGACATAAAATAGTACACAAATAAAAACCAAATTATTCTGCTAACTTACATCTGACACCATTTATCTCAGGAGATTTCAAGAGATTTCAGTAAAGCATTGTGTGCAAATATATGGAGGGGGGTGCAAAGAAATCATTTTACAGAATAAAATTAATAGTTCACCTTTTAAGTCAGCTTTTGAAAAGTCTAATGTAATTGAAATGCTAATCTACTGAATTTAAATATCACACAGAAGCAGGAGCTAAACTATTAATTTAGAAGAAAGATCACTTATTTTGTTTTAACCTTTATAATGAAAATTATTTTCTTATTTAAGAAAATCAAAGACTTGTTACTATTTTTCTCGGGATTTTTTTTTTTTTTTTTTTTGAAAGAAGTAATGAGCAGTAAACTCGGCAATTACATACATTACTAAATGTCATTTGTTAAACAATTGCATCTCCTGAAGAAGAAGATGAAGAGATATTTGTTCAGGAAAGAAACTTTGGTCCGATTTCATACTTCATGAGTTCTCATTCTTCACTGAGATGGTTGAATAATTTTATGCACAGCACTGCACCTAAAGTTAAACTCTGTTGATGTCTGCTTAACTATGTGTTTAATTGAAGAGCTTTTAAAGCCATTTTGTGTGCTAATTCAAGCAGTATTTTTTTAAGAAAAAAAATCAGAGCTTTTAGTCTTGAAAGCAGGATAAGTCTATCACTTTTGAAACACAGATTTATATTAATAGAATTTTAAGACTGTGCATTAGAGATCACTTAATCCAGCCCACTGATCAATGCAGGATCCATAGGTCAGCATACAGCTATAACTCTGTCAAATAGCTGCCTATCTCTGTTTATACACTTTTATTGAAGGAGTGCCTACTACCTCTCAAAACAGTAGCTGGAATTCCCTTGGTGAAGTACTGACATGTAGTTTGTGGTTATGTGACTATAGGTGTGGTTTTAGACATTGTGCAAGGAGTTCCTCACTAGCTCCTCATGCAGCATCCAAAATATTCTCTCCAAGGCAGCTGTCAACCCCTTAGGGGGCCCTGCTGTGGCTATTTACTGGTTGAAGAAGGAAGGGAAAGGAACAGGCAGCACTCATCCCAGCTGCAGTAGCGTGCAGGGATGACAAATGAAGTCACCTCATTTCTCTTGCCCTTGCTTTTCTGGCTCTGTAAAATGTTGCAGCAGTGCCTCCCAAAGGTTGACCAGGGATGATGAGCTACATTAATCTATACGTGCAGAGTGTTATGTTCTGCACACTCTGTTGTTGGATCTCAGTCAGTATGTTCCATTATTAAACAGTTTTTTCTCCTCATGTTTATGCTTCCCTGCTACTTCCAGCCATTGGTTCTACTTTTGACATCTTTCCATCTTCTGAGTAAAACCACATTTATTTTTGAAGATGGCTACAACCTCTTCCTTAATCCTAGCTTCCTTGGATATGATATACAAATGACATCAAAACATACAACTAAGATCCTAGATCACAGTCATGGAGTAGAGCTCTGCCAAGTGTAGCAAAGTGTTCTCCTTCCCTGGAGCAAGGATGCACCACTGGCCATTCAGTAACAAGGAGACAAAGGGAAGAGGGCCTCCATGAAGTAGCTGGCTGTGGTTCAGCAGCCAAGATCAGCCAGATAACATCATCTTCTTGGGTTTCTCAGAAGATCATCAGGAGGTCCAGGTAGATGATTTTTTCATCTTGCAGATAATTTTTTCATCTTGCCAGTCCCTATCACCTTACTGCCATTGTGGTTGGGTGCTCTAGAACTAGGAGGCTAAGATAAAGGTGCCTGGGGTCAGCACAGATGATGGAGCTGAATTCTGCCATCTACATTGATCATAAAAGTACAAACATAAGTTTGATTTACATGTACGTCACCAACGGGATTATAGCTGTGTATTTCTCCGGTCTTTCCACAGATCATTTATCTTCCTCCTGATTACTAAAAGCATAGTCATTTTTAGTAAGCTTAACTGATTACTATCTAGAAACATACATGGTAGATCATATCTTTTTAATTTCACATCTCCTGCATCTTTATTGTGCATTCATACTCAGTTGTCTGCAAGTAACAGTATGGATGTCTTTGCAAACTGTGGATGTCCCTGCTTGGAATGCATTCAATACAGTTACAAGGAAGATGTGTGCCATTGTTTAATACACTTTTAGAAGTAATCTCATTCTTACACTTGAGATCCTCCTTATTCCTTTATTCAAAAGATTTGTTCTTTAAAACAATGTTAGCCTCCTAAATACATCCTGATGCCATGAATTTAATGAATTATCAGGAAAAATTGAAATAGTACTATTATCTGTCCTAGAACTAGCACTGATAAATTGGTCAGTATTCCATTAATCCAACAGCCTTCTTGGTGCTCCTTTTCTCCATCTAATCAAATTGCTTGCAAGGGCATCCAAATTAACACACAAGAGTGCATCTAAATGTGCCCATCCATCAGCAAAACAGAGGCACCTGGGAGAATAGATTCTCCTTCCCTTTTCAATCTGCCCATCTTAGGCCATTTTCGCACGAGCCTGTTATAGCACGATGACTCCACTTTCAACCTTCTATGGAATCCTGGGGTTTGCAGTTTTGGGAGGGGCCAGTGGGCCCCTCCTGAAACTGCAAACCCCAAGATTCCAATAGGAGGTTGAAAGTGGAGTCATCGTGCTATAACAGGCTCATGCGGAAATGGCCTTATCCACTCACCTACTATGGGCTGATTCTGCAGATGTGGGGATGCAGGGACAGAAAAAGACAAGGAAACCTGTTTGTGTAATCTTGGATGTAGCCCATCATTAGCATATTTTCCACCTAAGGATATTTTTTTTTCCAGAAGCAAAATCCTAGCTTGATCAAAACATTCATCTACTTTTCTTGCATTCTAACATCTTCTAGAGGCCACTGGACACATGTTTAGAACACTTTAAGACAGAATTGTTTGATTTCCTTCAACTGAGAGCTCTCATTTCCCAATAGATATTAACCCAATAGGTAGAAATCATGTGGTCCTCCAGATGTTGTTGTACTGCAGTTCTCAGGATTTTTTGAGTTGCAGTTCAACAACCTCTACAATAAACCACTAAGTCAATATTCAAAGTCTTTCAAGTATATTTAACTTGATACATGCTTGCATGTTGTTGTGGCTTGAGTGTCGGACTACAACCCTGGAAAGCAGGGTTCAATTGCCTATTCAGCTATGGAAATCTGCTGGGTTATCTCGGGCATGTCACAAACTCTCAGTCACAGAAATCACTGTGACAGGTTCATCTTAGGGTCACCATAAGTTAGGAACAACCTAAATGCACACAACAACATACTAAAGCCTTGCAACCTATGACCCTGCAGTACCTTGAATTTTTTACTCTTTCTCTCTTTCTCTCGTTGCCTCTCTCTTTTTTGGCACCATGCCAGTGTTACCTTATGATCTACTCTCCTTTTTGCCATAAACCGAAGACCAAAACTTTTCCAGACGAGCATATTAATTTGTAATGATTTGTGAGATTTTGCCTGTTGATTTACAGAGCTTCTGTTTATAAGAAATTATTCTCCTCCCTGTAAACAGTTCCAAGGCTCAACATTTTGGGATTGCCTTTCACCATAGCAACAGCAGTAGGTTCGCCACTAGAGAAGTGTGCGTTAGAAGGTCGCTGCCCCTGGTTGCTTGACAATTTAGAAATGAAGGGACTAAGAGTGATTATTTATTATTTGAACTGAAAGGGAAGGAGGGAGAGAGAGAGAGGAAGAAAGCCAAGCCAAGCTTAAGAAAAGGCTAAAGGTGCAAAAGGTAAGCTTGCTGAGAATTATGAATTAATCATTCAATTTCCACAAATTATAGAGGGTTACCTGACAAATTGTTGGCCACTACAGAATGACCCATTTCATGTGAATAATAAAGCTGCTTCAGAAAAGCTGGGCACATTCTCAATAACTCATTAAAACCTTTGACCTTTCCCCACAATTTTTTTAAAAAGAGGGTACAATATGTTTCGAATGTTGCTTGGCTTATTAGCTCTTTTCAGAGCACCATGGGGCACAGCTCACAGTCACACAATACCTTTGCATTTGGAGTATGAGCAGGATACAGCCACTAATTCATTCATGATGATCAAGTCCTGTTACTGCTACTCGTATCAAGAAATATTTTGTTCCATGGATATTAACTTCATCAATATAACTAATTTGATTAGCCTCCATTTTTATTTGGTTAAATGTAATCTTACCTACGCTGTGCGCTAAAGATACCAGCAAAAAAGTACATTATTTCCTCCATTTTAGCTCATTTGTTTTGATGTTTGGTTGTGGGTTTTTTTTTGTTTTTGTTTTTTTTTGTAAAAGTGGAGTGAACTAGATCCACATTTAGACTATGTAGGAACAAAGATTTAAAGCCCTCCTGCTCTCATGCTCATCTTCATTGGTTCCTATACACTTTTGAGTAAAAAAGTAAAAAAGGTGTAACTGCTAGCAACGTCTTAGTACTAGTACGTACTTTGATACTAAACTACAGAATTTAACCTTCCCTGATAAGCCCTCTTCACCAAGGAAGAAAAATATTTTTGCTAGGTTTTTAATTCTTAATGGAAGCATCCATTTCATACCTCCTGAGACTTGTTTCAAGATAAAGCATACCTTCTCTCCAAAATCCTGGCCATCATAATACTTTCAATGCTTTCTGAAGGAAGAAAAGTTGTCCTAAACCATATGTCTGATGTACAATATAAATAATTAAGGACATATACAATGAAGAAATATGCACAACACAATCTAGTCAATGGGAAAGATGTGTGCAAAATGCCTACAAAATATATTTTTTTGAAAAAGATTAAACTTGCACAAATTCCTTTGCAAGGAAATAAAACAATGTCTCACAATCATAGATGCAATGGAATCAGAATGCCAGTGGAATTTAAAGAAATGCAATGAAACAGATACTGAGGAGTTTCATATCCACACTCATTACAATAGCAGAAGCCTCAGTGATGAAGGGACCATTTAGTTAGCAACCATAGGCCCTTTCCTCACGGGGGGGGGGCGAAACGGGGCCGCGCACTCAGGGGTGGAGCTTACCCGCGAGCGGGTTGCTCCATCCCTCCGAAGAGCGCGGATCCGCCGTTCCAAACGCTGCCGAATTTCAGCGGTGCTCGGCGGCACCCAAAATGGCGGCCGGCGGCTTCCGGTGGTGCTCTGCCAATTAGGACAGCGCGCCAGCTGGAAGCCCACCCCTGGGCAGATCTGCAGGGACACGCTACTGCGTCTCTGCAGTTCTTGACGGGGGGCTGCTACAGGGCAGCGCGGGTAAGTTTTATAAAAACCACTTTTTTGAAGGTGGTTTTTATGAAACTCGCAGCACCACCCCCGGGGCTGTGCTAGAGCAGTTTGAGGCCTAGAACCTCACTTTTTTTAACTGCTCTAGCGCAGACCCCGGTGAAGAAGACCTCCTGGAGAGGTCGCTCTAGCGTGGGCAATATGCCCATGTGGAAATGGCCATAGACTGCTTCTTTTCACTATATACCTGGAAAAGCTCTCCACATCTCTAACTTGAAGAGGAATGATGTTTGCTGATTCTCTCAGCAGTTACATGGTTTCTTTTTCACAGTTTTTTTAAGTATGTCTAAGACCATTTCTGCACTAGGTTGTTATAGTGCTATTATTCCACTTTCAACCTCCTATCGAATCCTGGGGTTTGCAGTTTAGAAAGGGTCTTCAAACTGCAAATCCCAGGATTCCATAGGTTGAAAGTGGAATAGAAGGTTGAAAGTGGAATAATAGTGCTATAACAGTCTAGTGAGGAAATGACCTAGATCCCAAAGATTGGTACAAAACTCCACATTCACACGCGCTGAGGCATTGCTGGTTTTCTTCATTTTACCAATCCTTATTCATGTACAGGTATTGTCTGGGATGTCAGTGTTAAAAGCAAAAAGATCAAAAGTCTTGATATATTCTTGGTACATATCATTTCAGTTTTGGCATCCCAACCCAAATGTTTGCCAGAATTCTGTTGATTAGTCCAGTTAGAGTAGACACATTTCCTCAATTGCTGAATGGTAAGTCAACACAAAGTTAAGTCCCATTCATTCAATAAGGGCTCACTGCTAGTTGGGATTAGCAATAGGATGCAGGTTGTTGCCTTATCCCCACCCAACAGTGCTACACCAACAGACATTAGATACAGGCATACTTTAAGGTCAATAGAATTCTATAGGTATGTAGATTTACTGGTTCAAGTCTGGAATGAATAATGCAATGTGAGACTTTTCATCAGGATATCTTATCAGTACACATAATTCCAATTGTAATTTATTTTCATTGAAGTCTAACCATGTTAGATCTACACGTGTCACTTGACTTTTTGTTTTCCCATTTAAAATGTATGTGTCACCAACAAAGGCCACAGAAACATTGTTTTTGCTGAGTTGGAAAATGAGGACTTCATTTTCTTTGCCAGTCTCTCCCACTATCCCAACACTTAAGATCTCACTGTAGAGGTTTTACCTTTAGAGTGAAAAGCAACAAGAATGACAACAATACTTCATTTTGCTGTAGACCAAGAGGCATTTTGATTATCAGTTTGGACATGTCTCCTAGACTGTCACACAACAATCTTAGACATGACAAGTAAGCATCAATCTTTGCAATATATATCTTCCTGGCGTTTGAGGGGGGTGTTCTACCATCAAGGAAATAAATATCCATTTATCTATCAGATGAAGCTCTCTTTGGGCTCCTCCAAAAGGAACACATGTTGCTCTATACTGCATTATTTGATGTAGTAGTTCTTATTTTAGGGAAAAAGAAAAGCCACCAGACAGCCTTTTTAATGTGGAGGTCTCAATAACAGGTGAGCTATACTGGAGAACTCCTTTCTTTACACCAATCTAGAGGAGGCCTATCACTGTTTTGTCAGCTGTCTTCTTTTTGTAGTACACTTAAGGCACTGGAGGATGCCTTTTAGCTTCAGCATGTCTTTTGAATGTTCACTTTAACCCCAGACATAAAGAATTTGATGCAAGAAGACCACAGAGATAGCAAGATGTGTATATTGAAATGAGGTGGCTTCTTTAGGTCTCATCAGGATATTTCCTTTGAACTACCTAGCAATGTTTCCAAAGTAGAAACAATGCCTGAATAAACATCCATCACCCCACTTTTATTGTACCATGTGTTAAGCACATACTATTTGACATAGCTCCCAGTTCTCTAAGTTCATTTGCACTTTTGCACCCACTCCATTTAAATGTGAAGCTGTTTGATTCTTTCTTCATTTCATTTATGTCTTTCCCTTCCAATTATACCAGTGGAGTACTGTGTTGGTGTATTTGTCATGCCAGTGATATACCTGGCATTTTGCTTATAGTAAGATTTTCACCATCCCCTAAATTTCCATGGGTTTAAATATCAGGGAACAGCTTGGGGTTTTGTGTTGGCTGCTTGAGATTTTTCCACTGTTGTCTTGTCAAAGCATATGCTGAAACCAGAATACAAAGATATTCATCATAAACAGGGATGGGCAACGTGTGAACCTATAGATGTTGTTGAACTGCAGCTCCCATCACCTTTAGTCAAAAGTGAGGGTAGCTGACAACTGCAATCTAACAAGCAGGGATCTAAACACTTGCTTATTTCATTTTTGCAGAAAAGAACAAAAAATACCTATTTCCTGTCTTCTCAGTCAGTAGGATTTTTGGTGTGAGGGGATGGTGCATTTTCATATTTGAAAAATCATCTTTTTGTTCAAAGTTTATGAATTATTTTTGTAATTTTTAAAATAATTGCTACATTTTTAAAGAAAAATAGAAGCCTTGGATGAATTATTTGTGCTCTTTCAATCAATAATACTGTCCTCTCTGTGTTGACTCTTTCTGTGCTTTTATGCGGGTTTTTTTGGGGGGAGAGTGGGTTGCTTAACACAGATGCTTTTTGCACAAATTGCATAGGCCTTGACAGAAAAAAAAGTGTTCTTGGCCTGAATCCTTTTGTTTGTCCCACTAGAGTAGACCCACTGAATCAGTGGCATTTATCTACATCTTGATTTGTCATTCAATGGTTGATCAAACAAATCTATTCTGGGTAGGACTGACCAGTTGGATTCAAGGTCTTGTAATTTTGTTCTTATGCCAGATGTAAAAAGCCACACTGTCATCATCAATTTATTAGCAGAGTGTCCTGACACGTTGAGACACATGGACTCTGAACATGTTCTTTATTTGAAAGATTTGTTCTCACAGGAGAGAATGAATAATTAAATCAATTTTCTCCATGCTACAGATGTAGTCTTTGAATACAGTGCAGTTTCTGAAGACATTTTCACGTACCTTTTTCCTGCCTCCACCCAGTCATGTAGTAGTCACAGTGGGGTGGAGGCCAGCCAAGGATTGCCAATGTCTATGTTCTGATAGCTAGTATACAATGATGCATTCACCTCTTGGACTTTCTGAGGGTCCTCCAAAGATGCCAGAGGATGTTGTTGTACCCAGACACCAGCTACCAGGTGAAGCACAAGTCTTCTCCTGGTCGCTATACGGCATTGTCAGAGTGTAGATACTAAGAATGCAGCAAATGCAAAAAGCACGAAAATTTTGTAGTCAAATAAGAAAGTGACTCACACACAGTGAATCGGAAGCAGTAACAGTTATTCCTCTGCAAATCAGTTGAATTTTTTTTTTTTTTGCTGGATTTTGTTGTTGTTGTTGTTGCTGCTGCTGCTGCTGCTAATTTTTCCAAAGATCCAGCCCTGATGATGCTGATATATTGCTTGGTCTTCATCCCAATGCATATCTGAGCAAATTAGCTGTGCTCTTCCAAAAGCTGTGTCATTGAACTATAAATCAATGAAGTTATTATAAACTACAAAGGTACCACACTGAAACCTTCTCTTTACACCATCTAACATCATCCATATTGGCATTTTCTGTCAATATATAATAATGCAATGTCACACTGGATAGGTCATGCTGCAGAGTTAACACTGATACAATGTAAAACTATGTAGCTCTGCTGACTATAATGCAGGAGCAAACATCTGTGTTTATAACTATACATAATCTTATATCACATAATCAATCTGATTATTGATCTTGTGGAGTTTTGGAATGGTGATTACTATCGGAAGTTGAGAAGTAAAATGCTCTGCTCATTTCAAAATGTTATATTAAAAGTCTGCACAAAGGGAGATTGATTTTATATAGGTTTTCCTGTCTTGGATCATAGGATGCTGTTTCCTGTCTACTTTGCTGTTTATCATTGTATTTATCCATTTCAAGTACAATCTATTCTTTACTATTCATTTTCATGGGATTTATAAACACCATCGTTATCTGTTTCATTTAATTGTTTGGTATTGCCTGTTTTGTTTCTGCTTTAGATGTGAAATCAAGATAAAACGTCCCAGGAAAACTTATAGGTTGCAGTAGACCAAGGACTAGAAAAGCCTGGCCAGCTGCAGTCCACCATCTCAACCAGGAGACCAATTGCCTTGTTGAGAAGAAAAATTGTTGTGCATAAGTGGGAAATTCTGTTATCAGGTACTAGCTTCTTATCTTCATGGAATATAGGAAATTAAAGATATTTTTTATTGTTTTTGCACAAGGGGAAGGTACAAAGGAAACATGTCAGCACATGAATTTTTGAAAGAATAATGAATTGCTGTTCAAAACCCACCAAGACATTTATCATCTTCTGAAGCCTGGATGCTCTTGGGAAAAACCAGAGTATTAGTAGACCTGAGTGCTGTCATGGAGAAACTTCAGAATAATTCCTGCTGGTACAATAATGAGAATTATGCTTCTTTTTGCCAGGTGCAGGATAATAAATATCTCTTTTAAATCTTTAGATGAAAGTCATTCCATATCTTAACAAGTCATGGTGGAATTGCCACAAAACTGTGGTACACATAAGAGGAAAGAATAACTTCAGTATGGAAACATTTGTAGGGACATATGAATCCTATTGTGCCCACCCCTGACTTACAGTATCTATCAGGATCTAGCTCACACAGGAAATGCATCTTTGCCAAAGAGCCTCAGCTGAATTTAACACTTGGGTCTCCAACTTCAGTTAGTATGACTGCACAATACATGTACATGTAAGCACATACTTACAGTGTGCATTCAGAGTTTATGTTTTCCAGATAGGGACTTAACCTGAACATCAACAATATAGAGTGTAAAGAAGCAGCTGAATGAAGAAAAAGAGTTGTCTTTAAGGTAACATCAAGAGACAAGTACAGTCAAGGAAGAAGTGGACTGAAATTTGTTTGATCCAGAAAAGGTGTTTATAACACAGTGGCCCTTAAGAACAAATTCCAGATATACAGAATGGCATTATCTAGTGGAGAAAGTGGAATAGGACCAAAAAACAGACAAGAGAAGCTTGGTGTACTCCAAAAGAACATTTGCACCAGGTTTGAATAAGCTAAGTCCAACCAGGATTCACAAATCTGGGGTGTTCAGATGGCACATCTTCCAAAGCACAACACATGCTTGAATGACCTTTTCACTTTGGCAGATCACAAATGAGGTGTACTAAATGATGACATGATTTTAAAATGTTTTCTATCAAAATCTAAAAATTACTCACACATATCTGCTAGCTGAATATAACTGTGTGTTCCACTTTCCCCACACATTTTTTAAAAATTTAATTATTAAATGACTTAATAAACTGCCTTTAGTCTTTATTTTTAAAAATATGTTCCTGCTTTTTTGATTCTTGAACTCTGATCTTTGTTGTATCTGACAGCTATTTCATGGCCGTTCAGATTTTGGGGTTGTTTACAAACCACAGTGGGGCCCTGGGGGATGCAAGAGAGGCATGGACTTCTATTTTGCCCACTCGTGTCTTCAGTGTGGCATGCATAAACACAAAACAGTATGTAAAATCACATCAACTGTAAGAACATAACAATTCCACTCATCTCCACTCAAATCTCACAACCTATTAACAAAAGCTTTTCCCCTTGTCATAAGCAAGAGATAACCTGACAACAGTAACAGCCAGAACACCTCATTATTGTTTCTTCTAAAAGCAGTTTAAGGTAAAACATTCATTTATTTAACCTTTATCAGCTGAATACTAAATCCTGAGAATGCTTCTGAATTCATTGCTTAGGATTGATCAAAGGCAAATAAATCACTTATCACTCCCTACTAGGAAGCAAACTGTTGTTTAATAGGGTGAATGGCTTTACTTCAGTTCACTGGGTTCTAAATGGAAAACACTGAAGGAATAAGAATTGAAAGTGTAAATTAAAAATCAATGAAAAGGCCTTCTCTTTTTTGTTTTTGGTTTTGTATAGTTGGCAGGATTTCCCCCTGTTTTGTTCTTTCATAAACCATTATTTGATACTCTAAATATTGGTGACACGTGTGCAAAAAGGAGGAAACACATATTTATGCAAACTATATATTTGCATATGCAAATCCGAGGTGGTCTGATGTCATTACTGTCTGTCTGCTGACAGCTTGCTCTTTCAACCAGGGATGTTTCTATCCATAGAACAATAAAGAGTCATGCCAACTTCCAAAAGTACCAGGACCCTCAGAAACATATTTTACTCATCTAGGGGACTTGAGGGAGGGTAAATCGAGAAAAAAATTCCTCTCTTCATTGGACCAAAGATCTCTCCATCAACAGAGGAGAATCACTGGACATAAGCCCTGTATGATCACATTATATGCTTAAGCTCTTGGTATGATTCATCATTTCTTCAGCAGAAGCATTATTTTATGTGCAAAAAAATCTGTTTCCTTGGAAGAACTTGCTGCTTTCTGCACATACCACATGCAAATTTTATGCAGGATATATGTTGAACTACAAACAGTCTTCAAAAAATTGTGCTCTTTTGACATGTTTTCTCAAACCAGGGGGAAAATTGCTAAAACTGTTGATTTGTGTGAGAATAAAATTAGCAAACAATTACATTCATATTCTTCTTGATAAGGAGGGGAAGGAGCAGGAGGAAGGGTAGGGGAGGCAATTAAAATGCTAAAGAAGCAACTCATCTCACCTTGGAGGAAGGAAGAAGTGAAGGTGCACTCACAGATAGATGCCCCTGCCCTTTTTTCCCCTTCAGAGCCTAGAGCAGCTGCATCTGCATTACCAAAATGGCCTCCCTCCCACCTACTGTTAAGCAACATTGGCCTTCCTAAAGCTTGATAGGTTTTGGATGTGACACAAAGAGCAAGAGATTAGCCTTCTCTGCCCCCTTGAAAAGGAGATATATGTGCATGCATGCCATATTTATGTGCATCTATCTCACTGATAGGACACCACCCTACACCTCCAAATTTTCTTTCAGTTCATGTGAAGACATAAAAATGTTAATGCCTGCAGATTCCATTCAGTTCTGATTTAAAAACAAAAAAAAAGTCATGACAATTCATGGTTTGAGCTATGGGCTATGACTCTGGAGCCCAGGGTTCAAATCTCCTCTCAACTATGGAAAACTCCCTTGGGCAAGTCACAGCCCTTTTCCACACTAGACTGTTATAGCGCTATGATTCCACTTTCAACATCCTATGGAATCCTGGGGTTTGCAGTTTAGGGACGGGCTGGAATCATAGCGCTATAACAGTCTTGTGCGGAAATGGCCACAGTCACTGCTGAACAAATCTTGCCAAGAAAATCCTGTGATAGGTTCACCTTAGGGTCACCATAAATTGGAAAGGACTTGGAAGCACAGCACAATAACAAAAAATGATAGTCAATGGGAGGTATGATGATTTGAATGTCCAAATCTTAACTAGAGTTCAGGACTCAAGTCAAAGCAAACTGATTCTGATTTCTTTGAACCAATGAAGGTATATATTCCAAAGCACCAAACTGGGATCTGTGTCAAATCTAGTGACTACTGAACGTGCTCAGTCCTTATTAGGTTTTGTGGTGGGAGAATCCTTAGGTTTTGTATTTCAAAATGTGTTGTCTTTCTGTGAAATTTCAACCCAACATGCAGATAACTCCCTCATATCTCACTTGTCCTGTCGGCTCTCACATCTTAAATCCTAAGGAATAATAAAATAAACATTACAGTGACGGATCAGATGCGTAAACTATTAAAATGGAACTTTTGAGAAAGTTTTGTAAGATCTGGTCAAGCAACTTACAATGCTACATAGCTGTCAGACGAATCTAACCAAGCTACAGTTCAGCTATATTCTATCATCTTTCACTTTTCCATTTCCTTTCCTTTCCTGTTTTCTGTCTCATCTCTCTTGCACTCATTCAGGAAGGGATAATTTTGCACAGTAAGGCATCTTCTGAATAAGCAGGGTGAAATTCAAAAGGATACTTGTGAAGATGAAGAGTCATGTAAAACCAATCTCAAATAACTATGGTTAACAGGTAAAATGCACCATATTGTTGGTCTTCAGGGAGTTCTTTTATTACCATCTCATCAAGACGTTTCTCCTTCTAGTTATGAAGACATTCCCCACCTGAAAAATTAATCCCAAAGAACCTTATTACACAGCTAAGAAACCATGCAAAAAGAGAAGTTGATCTAAGTGAAAGAGATTTTGGTCTAAGTAAAAGAAATGCCCATTTTAAAAATAGAAGCTGCCTTTTTGCTATAATGCATACTCGCCTTCGTCATATGATCAGTTTTGCTGAGTTCTTCTTCTTCTTCAGGCTCAGTACTGAAGGAGAATGGGTGTTCATATATCTGAGACAATGAGAACAAAACTCCAATTCAGCATCTGCACAGCTCCACCCCAATCTATATGCAGGACACTGGAAGAATGTGTTAACAACAAGATTCTCCCTCTCTGTGTCTCCAACTCTGAAGTGACTCCATTTGAGTCTTGTAGGACTTGTTCCCAGAAAAGGATGAAGATTACAGCCTAAATGTTTTTGTCAAAAGCAGACAACACCATGTTAGTTGGTAAAAGGGTGTGAAGAGATAAAGTGGATGTTGAAAAATTGTCAAAATTTAAATTTAATTTAACCACCAATTACAATGTAACAAATACCCTACAATTTAAGATTTAGTAGGAAAGGACTAATCTTGTCTGTTTCAATTTCTGCACCATTTGCATTCTATGAAGTACATTTGTGTTCTGACATGTTTCTGTATTTTCCATTTTTTTCCTAAGACTCCCTTGAAAATTCATAGAAAAGTTCATTTTCATGCACATGTTCTACGTTCCATTTTACATTTTCATGAGAACAAAAATTCCTCTGCATTTTTGCATATTATTTCACCACATGTATCCATTTTATACACACACACACACACACGCACACACACACATATTTGTTGGAGAATTGCATTACAAAATTTGAAGAAAAATGCACAAATGAAAAGATAGTTATGTTTCAATACACATATAATTCAGCAAATGAAAACTAGGTCAGTTGGCTTCAAGGCAATACTTAAGAGATTCTAGATGAGTCCCTGGCATTTAGTGTATCTTAACAGAATTACTCAGTCATTACATGCATGTACTGTCCATATACAGGTTTTATATAATTGCATTGAAATGCAAACTTACACATGTTTACTCTAAAGTAAGCATCATTGTAAACTCCCAGATAAGTGCTAATATAATTGTAGCATCAGTTCCCTGAGATAGAGAATTTGAATTTACCATTACAATTATTTAAACATACAGCAAGAACGTAACATTTTATTAGTTAAAATGGATAATCCCAATTGTTTTCCATGCAGCTACCATTTTCTTCTCATTTACAATCTTTGCACTGAAGGGTTCAGGTTTGGGAATTAATTTCCATGAAATTTTGCAAAATAAATCACACTGCTGAAAAACACAATTTCAGAGGAACAATCAGCTAAGTCAGACACTGCAGCTGCAATGCTATAAAGTATCACCTGAACATTCACAATTAGATTTGCTATACCTAGTCTTACCCATTTATACACGCATACACACACACACACACACACACATGCAACAATTCACTTGGCAAATCTAACTTTCAACCCACAGAAATAAAACAATATAATGTCACAGCAGTGCACTGCTGCTGTAAGCTGATATAATTCACATGCCTATATATTTATATCCCCATATTTTCTTTGACTGGAGTCAAAGAGAGGCATGGCTTTCCCAATTGCTGCTGCTCATACAATAGCTTTTACCTGTTTCCTGATCTTTACATGACACTAAAGCACTTGCTGAAATATAAAATAAAGCATCTACCAAGGCAGAATATAAAGGGAAGTAAGATGCTCAGTGTTATGATGGATGAAATTAAACTTCCATTTCCATTACAAATGCTTGGACATATGGACTGCAATTGGAGAACTTTAAGCAGAGATTTCAACTGTATCTCACCAGGCAGCAGTTAGTGCAGTGGAAAAGCCTGACAAATGAAAAACCACACTGCTTCTCACAATTGCAAGGTCACCAGCAATTGATAGCTCGAATACATTTACATATATTTTTCCACTTCTGAATAAGAAGCAAAAGGGGGATGTATGTACTGAGGGAGAGGTGAAATAGTAAAATGGATTATTTGATTATATGCATAGTTTATCATATGAGAATGAGTAGATACAAAGCTGAGCCTTCTCCAAGTAAGAAAGAGCAAGAGGCAACGATTGTCTTTTTCTTCAGAAAGACAATCGCTGTCTTTTCTTTATACCACAAACAACAGTAGTATAGAGGGATTTCAATTTCTTCTTTTCAAGATGTGTGCTCTGTCCACTGATCCATCTACTCAGTGGCTTTTCACAAACTGCTTCTTGCAATTTAGTTCAAGTGGTGCAAGATTTAACTCTCAGTGGCAGTTGTTTCTTCAAACCTAACCCTATATAATATCAAAGCAAATAGACAATGAGGTATTATGAGTATAGACAATGATATACTGTGGGTATTTCTTCACATTAACAAAATAGGAATTAGACTTCCCCACCTAAAGTTGAAAAAGATGCCCTATTGAAATCATATCCTATAAATGTTTCTGTAGCCTACAAGCATTCTAGGCTAGCAGATTGTGAGCAGCTCATCCTAAACCAATGGAACAGGTTTCTCAGATTGATGAGGCAGACAGACTCAAGACAAAAACTTCATAGGGTCAAATGAAATCTGTAGTTGTGTGGCATTGCAGCAAAACAGGTTAGACCAACAGTGCTACCCTGTTGCAATCTAGAATGATGATGAATGAAATAATGTGACAGTATTAATTTCAACCCAAAGTACCAGACATATAATGAACATAACTGGTGTTTTCAAGACTTACCAGCTGATGGGGCAGGAACCATATGAAACCTTGTTACTATGGGAAGACTTTACTGCATTAATCAGCAGCAGAATGTACCAGGACCAGGGGAATGTACTTGGACAAAACTCCTAATACCATGCTCTAGAACAGTGTGTTTCACCAAGATAAATTGTACAATTATAGAATGAATGTCCATCCTGACTTTGGATTCTCCAATTCAACATAGATATCATAGAATTATAAAGTTTTGTAGAACTGTAGAGTTGAAAGGAACCCAAGAGACACTTATTCCTCTTGTCCAACCACTGCCAGGGCAGGCATCCACAGCTAAAGCATCTCTGACAGATAGATATCCAACATCTCTTAAACACTTTCAATGAAGAAGACAGTGTCTCCTCCCAAGGTAGTCTATTCCACTGATGAACAACATTCAGGAAGCTCATCTTAATGTTTAGTTGGAAACGCCTTTCCTACAATTTTGAAAAACCATCATTTTGGGTTCCATCCTTGGAAGTAGCTGAGGAACATCTGCCTCATTTTCTATGAGACAGGTCTTCAAATATTTGAAAACTGCTATGGTATCAGCTCTCCATGCCCTCTTTAGCTTACCCATTTCAGTTAATCCAGTCCAACCATAGGATTGGATTGTGAAGTCCTTTGCCTCATGGTTGTCTTGCTCTGCACACATTCCAGCTAGCTGAAATTCTTCTTCAATTGCAGCGCTTCAAAGCAGAAATATTAACTGCAGTGAGATCTGGCAAAATAATTGTATGGCAATATTTCTTTACTTGTTATTAACATTAGATCCATATCACACATATCACTCTTTATCCATGTGTCACCTATCCTCTAATGTGCATTTAATTAGAACTGAACCTTATGGTAGCTCACTTGTCATTTCTTCCTAAATTGTGAGAAATTTGTGGATATTCTTTGGGTACAAGCTTTCAACCTTCTACAAATTCATCTAACAGTATTGTTGTGTATTCCACACTTTGTTAGCTTGCCTTCAAATTTATCATGAGGGACCTTATCAAAAGACTAACTGAAATAGATGTGGGACAACCACAGCATCCCCCTAATCTAAGAAGTCTGTAATTCTATATTTAAAAAAAAATAAGAGAGAGAGAGGATTCTCTAGCATGACTTGTTTTTGAGAAATCTCACACTAGTTCTCAGTAAGCACAGCATCCTTTTCTAAGTGCTCACAGACATTCCGTTTCATAATCTGTTTTAGAACCTGTTTGGTGTCCAGTATTTACACCAAAATGACTGATCGGTAGATGTTGAGACTCCCTCGCTCCTCCTTTAAAGGCAATATTTGTCTACCTACAGTCTGCAAGAAGTGTTATCCCCAAATCTCCATACTTCTAGACACGGGCTGAGGTACTCCATCACAGATGTAATTGCAAACATGTAACTACATATCATTTCCTGAGCCGCTTCCCCAAACCTACCTTAACAGCCAGTAGCCACATTAAGCAATGTTCTGTTCTTCTAGCAATCAGAAGTTGTAACAGAGGTCTTGTTTTTGATTGTTGCAATGCAGCTTGCTGCAGCACCCTTATCACCAGCAGAACAGACATCCATCACTCAGTGTGGCTGCTGGCTGTTAAGGTAGGTTTGAGGAATGTAACTGCTATTGCGGTAATAGTGCCACAGTCATTAATACCAAACAGTTACAAATGTATCAGTCCAGATTACACATTTGTAATTGGTCAACAGGATGGCAACCAAAGTCTCAGAGATAACTTATGCAAGTTTATATTTCTGCAGAAAATGAACTGAACTGTGGGTAAAATATGCACAAGTAACCCAGACTAGAAAAAGAGAAACGCACCCTTAGGCCAGGCAAAGTACAACAGCAGTCCTCAGCTGCTGTTTGGAAGCTGCTGCATGCCACACCATGCAAAGAACTTCTCCCAGTGTAGCTATTATCTGCACAGCACCTATTTTCTCAGCACTAGAAGGTCTGGCTTAGTGGCATTCCTGGACAGCTCCCCTGCCTGAATCAGAAAGCTGAAATGGTGCAGATGCCCTCATGAGATGGCTATAAAATGTAGAACAAAACCTCCAAGGGACGGAAGAAGGTAAGCTGCTATACTCATTACAGTAGCGATAGGAGAGAATGTGGTATGCATTATTAAGCAAGCTGACTTAATTCTCAGTCCCTAGACTAATAGGCAGATAGGAATACAGCTATCCTTCATATTGTGCACTTCTCTGAATTTTTGATACAATTGAATACAAGTGCAGTGTAATACAATGGAATGCAAGAGGGAGGAGAACACATATGAAATAAATGTATCCTGTCCTTTTTAAAAAATTCCTGACAGATGTGGGAATGGGATGGAATAGATTTATGGCTGAATACTAACACAAACTTGTCTGTGCCTATTAGACAGAGGGGATGAAGATGAGGCTTAGGGACAGCATGTGTCTCCCAAAGATCTTTTACAGGCCTTTACATTTCCAGTTTGCTTTTCTTTTCTAACCAAAAAAAGGGGGTCTTTTACCTAAACACTCCCTTTTTTTGGTTAGAAAATGAAAAGCAAACTGGAAATGTAAAAGCCTGTAAAAGATCTTTGGGAGACCCATCTTTGGGAGACTCCATGAAAGCTCCAAAAATTCATGTTTCAATAGGTTGAATTCCCTCTCCTTCATTTTGTTTTGTTTTGTTTTGTTTTGTTTTGTTTTAACAGTATTTTTGGTAGTCTGTGTGGTCCTCAGAGTTTTTGCGGTGCAGATTACTAACCCTAAGACCCATTGTTATCAGAGATAGGCAAAATTTCCTTGAGAAACTCACCAACAGTATTGTTACCCAATTAGTGAATTATTAGGTTGCAATCCTAAACAAATTTACTTGATAATAAGCCTTGCATAATTATCTATAACTTACTTCTGAGTAAATATGTATGGTATTGCACTGTTCACCAACTAGTCAAAGTATTTCCATTAATTAAAGGTGTCAGCCTGCATACATTCTGCATATGACCTAGCAGTGAGTTAGGCCTGTGTTAGATCAAAAGTCATGACAGAACTGGTGTTCCCTTCTGTGTGAGACTGAAAGGGTAATACCTCTTCTGTTCATAGTTTTGTTTTAAAAATAGGTTTGTGTATTGATTTTAAAATAATGTATGCATTTTTAAATTTGGTTTTCTTAATTGATTTAAACCAATTTAATCAAATAATTTGTTTGGTCTCTTCCCTGAATGCTTCATCGAAGAAGGAACAGGTAAATTTAAGTTGATGGGGCTGGTGTTCAGACACAACGTTGCTGAAAGAATGGCACAGAAAATAATTATTTTTAAAGGTTTTGAGAAAGCTTTGTGGGTCAGTACTATGGCTTCAGAAGCCACAGAAGTGGGTCTATTTCTGCACAACACTGTTATAGTGCTATTATTCCACTTTCAACAGCCTGTGGAATTCTGGGGCTTGTAGTTTACTGAGAATTCAAAATGCCCCTCCCTAAACTACAAACCTCAGCATTCCGTAGATATTGAAAATGGAATAACAGCACTATAACAGTGTAGTGTGGAAAACCCCAAGGACTCAGAGGTCACATGCAGCCCATGGGCTCTAGTATTCCCACCCCTGGCTTACAGAGTGAAGAAGGGCAATTTCACTTTTCTTCTGAAATCACTGGAGAAATAATAGGCAATTTCCCACCAATATCATGTACAGTAGTTTGCTGAGTACAAAGGTGATTGATTTGTGCATGCCAGTGACTCTGAGAAACAGCATATGGAGATTAGCATATGGAGATGGGAATATATTTGCAATGTGTTTTTGCAAATTCGGATGGACATTTTCATTATAGGAGCTTTGGAAACAGGTTTTAACAACTATGTTCATTATGTCTATGAAACAGAATGTGAAAGCTTTTTAAAAAAACTAAATTACAATAGAGATCATGTCTGAAGTTATACATGCTTGTCATGTATGTGTGATAGCTGAGTCTACTATGTTACTAATTAATTATCCTAGCACTTGATCTTCATATCTGTGTTGACGATGGGACCAAGAGAAACCAGCACTTTGAATTGTGTCTGGAAACAATCCAATAGCAAGTGAAACCACTCCATCAAGGCATTGATATGTTCCCTGTAACCAGCCTGGTTAACAATGCTCTGGACTGTGACAGTAGTTTTGCTCTGATGCAGATTTGACAGATTTTATTGCACAAGTGTCCACTTGTCCAATATGTGTGTTTTATCACACATATGTCCTTGTCATATAAGATGCCTATGGTCAAATTCCCACTTTCACCTGTCCACTTGACAAGAAGGTACAGATAACTGAATGAACCCAGAAGGAGAATGCTAAGCCCAGGGCAATTTGCTTCCCTGCACAGGTTCAAACTGTGTGGAATTGTGTGGACTAGTAGGAGGGAGAAGGAGAGCTTATGCATGGTACCAATAAAAATGGTCAAATTGGTGATAAAAACAGAAAAAAATTGAGCTTTGAAGTCCTGTGCTGGCTGAGGGGGAAGAGGATTTTGAGAGAGGAGAAATGGTTGACTAGCAATTCCTAAGGAACTGGAGAAGCAGCATTATTACTCTGTAGGCTTCTTTCACAGTAAGCCCCTTGTAACCCCTGCTGGAGGCTGTAAACAATTGTTTCTCTATGGGGGTTTCAAGCAACTGCCATATAGTAAATAAGCTTTTAAGCAGCTACCATGTGGTTCTCACTCCCACACCTCAAGAATGTGACATTTTAAAGTTTTTAACAAATTCATATCTGTCAGTCATTTTTTTTTCCTCCTTAAAAGTACATGAGAAATTATTACTGAGCCAAGCTGAGGGCAAATGTCTCTGAAGGAGAAGAATTTCAGATATTATGTTGGTAAAAGGTTTATATAATGGATTGATGAATAGTATGGTATACAGGGTTATAAAATACATCTACTGAGCTTCCAAACAAACAGCTTTTCAGAATTTCCAGTTGTCACCATCAACAATCATGCGTAAAGATTTCTGCCATCAACATCACTAGTGCTAGTTTTCTGAAACATTTATTGCTGCTTTGTAGACAGGTACATTTCTCAGGAAACCACCACATATTTTGTGCTTACCTTGTGCAGCTTGGTAGTTTTCTCAGATCTCAATCTGGCCACATTGATCAAACCAGCCATTCCAAGGAACCAGTGCACTGTATAAATATAAGCAACTCAAAAAGTAAACCTCCAAGCTTCAATCACATTATAGTTCCTTGAGTTCTATCTACTGGTGCTGCTCTGGACCAGTTCTAGAACTACAGGAGACCAGAGAAGCTTTGCCTATTACTGAGACACTTAGATATAAATCCAATGTAAACTTTAATGGATGAAAACAATGTGCCAGTTACTGAACCAGTAGTGTACTAGTTGTACAACTGCTCACGAAACCTATTGTGCAATGAGTTCTACAACAGCTTCTGCAAATTAAATTGCATTCCTTCTTTGTATATATTATAGAACTAATGTCTATGGCTAGAATTCTCTTGATGAGATGAGCAGGCATAACCACATGTGTTCACATTTTGGAGGACATTGCAAAAGGAGATCTCGTGCAGTTCCTTGTGCAATGCCTCTCACTCTGGATGTGCAACAGCAACTGAGAGACTTGTGATTACAGCTGTGTCTCTACAGACTACTGTTGGGGGTACACCAAAGCACATTCTGGCTGCCTTTGCACCACCACATAGGGCAAGAAGGGTGGCCATAGGCAAAGGGTAGAGGCTGTTCTTTCTTTTCAGGGTGCACAAGGGCAACTGGAATGTGTCAAGGTGCAGTTTTTCTTGCGCACCCATGGAAGTTCTGGAAAAAAAGGGATCAGCTTCCATCCCCAGATGATTGCATAAATATGCAGTTTCCCTTTTGCTATTGGATCTTGACTTACGATTACAATACTACTGATGCTAATAGAAGGAGAACTGTTGAATACTGGCCATTGCCAAGAAATCCCTCACACTTGAAACTGTTCCTAGATTCAGCAGGATTTGTGTAAGTTTATTTGGAATGGGAGAAAACCAAGAATTAAAATAAAATATCTTAAAGATATAAAAGAAAGAGGAGGGTTAACATTGCCAGATTTAAAACTCTATTATGAAGCTTCAGCATTAGGTTGGATAAAAGATTGGGTGACATTGGAAAATCAAAGACTGTTAAATTTAGAAGGATTTAATTTATACTTTGGATGGCATGCGTACCTGTGGTATGATAAGCACAAAATAAATAGAGAATTTTTGGACCACTACGTTAGGAAATCAATTTTAAAAATATGGTTAAGAGTTAAAAATAAATTGTATATAAAAATGCCATACTGGGTGTCCCCGCATGAAGCCTTTTATCGGTTAGAAAAGAATCAATTGGGGAAGTGGATAACATATAAAGATATAATTAAAAAAGAGGGGAGTAATATAAGACCTAAAAGTAGAGAAGAATTAATTGAAGAGGGGTATAGATCACATTGGCTTCTCCATAGGAAATTGGTTGAGAAATATAAAATAGATAATAAAGAATGGGGAATATCATTAAAGGAAACAGAATTAGACAAATTGATGAGAGTGGATGTTAAGCGCCCTATGAGTAAAATTTATAAGTTATTATTAAATTTGGAATTGGAAAAGGAAATTATAAAACATAATATGATAAAATGGGCTCGAGATATAGGGTATTCAATAAAATTACAACAATGGGAATGTACATGGAAATTAAATCATGAGTTTACAAAGAGTTATAATTTAAAGGAGAATTTTTTTAAAAATTTTTATAGATGGTACTTAACTCCAATGCAGATTGCTAAGATGAAGAGAACAAAGTCAATAGCTAAATGCTGGAAATGCCAAAAAATTAGATCCTTTTATCATTGCTGGTGGACATGTGAGAAGGCGAGAGGGTTTTGGGAAAAAGTATATGAACAGATAACAAAACATTTAAAAATCAAGTTTCCAATATCACCGGAAATATTTTTGTTAAACATTTTTGAGAAAATAGATGAAAAGATAAGGGGGAAATATTCAAAAATTTTATGTTATATGACATGTGCAGCCAGAACTGTTTTTGCTAAAAAATGGAAGGATATAAATGTACCAACAATAGAGGATTGGATAAATAAATTATATGAACTGGCGGAGATGGATAAACTGACAAAAAGATTAGAAAATAGGAATAATAATGCATTTAAAGAAGAATGGGGGATATTAGACTCTTTACGGGAAGAGTATTGGGGGAAAGTAGCAATGTTGGGTTTGTATGAATAGGATATAATATAATAGTATAATGTATGAAGTACGGTAGATATATGGTAGGCATAGGATGGGTAGAAATAAGACAAAAGAATATGAGAAAATAGGAAATAGGAAAAAGAGAGGTAAAGACTTTAAGAATTGTTGGAATATTTGAATAAAGACATTTAAGATTTATTAAGAATCAAAATTTATGGTAACAGAATATGTAAGTAACAGATATGATAAGCAAAACGTAGAAGTTAGAGTATAGAAATTGCTATAAAGATTAAGGGAATCTTATATATAGTAGCAGGATAGAAAAAAAAATAAAGACCTAATTTAGTCAATGGTGATAAAGAAAGAAGTCAAGGTACGTATGGAATTGAAGAATGTATGTAAATGTTTTGTTGTGTGTATGTGTGTTTTGTGTAAAAAATTGGCATAATTCTGTTTATTGTGTTTACTGTATAGTACTGTATATTGTATTTGAGTGTATGTAATTAATTGTTTGTATGTTTTTAAATGTGAATTTGATAATAAAATTATTTTTAATATTAAAATTTATTTAAAAAAATTAAAATTAATAAAAAAATTTAAAAAAGAAACTGTTCCTAGATTCAACAGATAGTAGATTCAAGGTATCTACTTCATCTAATTGAGATGTATAGACCAACTATTTATTATGTAATCTTGTCAGAGCAGCCATCCTTGCATATACACTGGTCACAGAGTAATAAGATTTTGATTTCAAATTCTATTCCCACCACCCACAAAGGTACTGGCACCAGAGGCTAAAATCCTGTTAGTCGTGAATGGAGTTGAATCATTGAATCAAATATTGAATGGAAAGTCAACATATAGGTAAATCTCATTGATTAAATGGCTTTACTCTTTTCAGGAATAATAGTGGGACTTCAGTCCATGTTTGTTAACATAGGACCCAATTCTTTTTATTTCCCAGCTTAAACAAACAGGAGCAAGAAGTGGATACAAAATTAATAATAAAATTTTACATAATTGAAAATTAGGAATTTAGCTTTAAATTAGTGCTGTTCTTGATAGGATAGCTAATTATGTTTAACTCTTTTTAGTATATACTGTTTGTTTTTTTTTAAAAAAAAAAGCCTGTATTTGTTTTAATCCATGTTGTGAGCCCTTTTGGGGTCCATATTGAAAGAAAGGCATGTACATAAATAAATAGGTAGATAAATAGATAAATAAAGCAAGCAAGTTCTGCATGTCACTTGCAAGAGATTGAAGTTTGTTCTATTTTATTATGAATAAGCTAGGTAGGCTAGATTCCTGTTAGTGATGTATGCTGGTAAAAAAACTCCCATTACACCCATATATAGCATTTTAAGGTTATTGTAGAAGGAGGTATCCAGTAACTCCTTGTGAAGAAATATCTCATACTTACATGGGCAACTGATCTGTTGGCTGCCAGAGGATAATCCCACAAATGGTTAATGTCCAGGTGAGTGTGGACAGCACCTAGGCAGCGACTGATTGCATTTCAGCAGCTGGGAGCATTAAGAAGATGCCATCCTCCTGGCATCTTCTGAACCTCCAGAAGATCCAGAGGATGATGTCTTTGTTGTATTTCCAGCTGTGGAAATACAGCTGGACACTGCTTGAATTCTCTCTTGTTCCTTTGAATGACTGCAGGGATATGATCCTGCAGCTCACAGCTTGGCTGCCCAGAGGAGTGGGAGAGATAAAAGAACTCTTGGCAGAGCTGTATGCTCTGCCAAGATAATGTAGGATTGTGGCCCCTTTGTCTTTGTCTTTCAGGAAACAATTGTATTGAAATGTCATCAATTGATATTTTGTTTCTTAGTTGCAGATAATATATGTCGTGAGTCAAATTTAGACTGAAACTCTTTCATGCAACATAACTTTCCCTACATCCATCTCTGCAGCAGCCTGTACAGCGCCCCACCACCACCACCACCACCACCACCACCACCACCACCAATTGCTCTGTTGAACGATGTGAGCTGTGCTGTGTGTTGGGATGGGTCCACCTCCCAAATCAGGCATCATAACCTTCTGGAAACATGTATATTCCATTCACTGAAGTCATATCCTACATTCTCTCTACATTTTGCTAAATTTTGCTAAATAAATTTTCTTCTGACAGTAGCTTGTGGAGAACTGAGAAAAGAGACAGCTGTCACTCACTGGTGTAGCACAGACGTTGTTATTTTAAGTGAATGTATTTCATAAGACTGTTGGAAGGCTTTTAAGTGAAATGATGGTTGAATGATACACACACACACACACACACACTTTCAATCATTATTTGTTTTTAAAAAAATTTCTTCAAGCTGACTATTTTGTGAGGTGTGTTCCATCTCTCTCTCACACACACAAACATGTGCCATCTTTTTGTTTCTGTAATAATAACTTGCTGAAACAGTAAAGAAATCTGAAGATAAACCATGCCTCCATTGTGTTTGATTTGGTTTGAAATAAAAGCATGAGAAGCCTAGAAATGCTATTGTTTAGCTGCTGGGAACATTAGTTTTTTTGCTGGGGGGGAGGGCATGTATTTATAGAGCTCTGATCATCTTATAACAATACTGAGTCACTTTCTATAGTTAGTCATCATTGAGGAAAACTCAGATCAGAATAGGCTTATACACTATTTTCATCCAGGTTATTTAGAGGACCGGACTAAATAAACTTCAGCAGGAGAAATGCTGCATGTGGCTTCAACCTGCTCTGGGCAACTGTAAGTCTACAAGGGAAATGAGCACTCATTTCCTACTGTAGCAAACTACTTCATAACTCCACAGAAAGATATTGCAGTGGGTGAATAGTCCAAGCATGGCAGCATCTACACAGGGAAAATGGCTTCTGGCAGAGACAATAATATTTCTGGATACAGACTGGGAGCTACTGCTTCCCAATAGATTCTGAAAATAAAGTCCTGTGGAACAGAGAGGAGAAGAGTTTGTTTCTGTTACTTTCATTCTCATCTAGTGCCTTTGGGGCACAAATATAATGCAGCTGTCTGTATCAAAACTTCCAGAATTGAAGTCTCCTGATCCAGCAAAGGAAGGGGCACACACACCTAGGCCATTTCTGCACTACACTGTTATAATGCTATTATTCCACTTTGAGTTGCCATTGTCTTGGTCCCTTTGTTTCATAAATTACCTGTGCTTCAGTCCTGCTGCATTGACCTGGGACTAAATCCCACTGAAATCAGTGGGACTTGTGGAATATAAGATTGTTAGGATCACTGACTTCTTACCCTAACTCTTTTATCATATTTTCCCTCTAGAGGTTATGCTACAACATAAATGTTTCTGGAATACTTTTTTTAAAAATATTTTGTAGTGGAGTCAGTACCATCAAGCAGACCTCTTGTGATTTTGTGAAGCATGAATTCAGTTCTAGACTGTTTCAGTGCTTATATTATCAATACTGCAGGACAGGCACTATGAATGCTCCTCTGGTTCAAGCTGTTTTATAAATGATTTTCCAACCCTCAGCCCTGCCTATATTAACCCAATGATAAATGCAGCAACTTTCAAGCAAAGGATGCAGGGTTTGTAGAAGTGCTTCAGAAGTGGTGAAAAAAATGATGATGGTAGTGTAGTGCCATAATCAAAATCTAATCATCTCATTAATTAAGAGCAATATTGTAGTACGTATTGGGCCCTAGAATGATTATTATTCAAATGCCTAGTAAAATGTGCAGATTTATCTTCTGGCATGGCTCACAGACAGGCAAAGCATTTGGTGGAGGTTAAAAAGTTCAATTGCAGCTTTGAAGCATGCTTGAACTTTAGGCATGAATAATCATTGATCCGCTCTTCAACTAACCAATTTTCAAAATCTGCCTCTCCCACTCTTTCCCATCTAATTACTTCCAACCAACCCAGAAATAAAAAAAATCACATGGTTCCTTACTATGTGTGGTGATGTAATATCGTACATAGAGACATAAAAAGCTACTAGTTTTAATTTTGTCATGTTATGTTTCTGGAAGAATCTCATCTTTTGTTTGTATCAGGTTCTGTTTTTAGTACCCACATGGACATTCATATGCCCTGTTCATAGAAGATTTCCTAACATACATAACGTCTGTTCATAGAAGATTTTCTAACATAAAATCATTTGTACAGATTTATACAAAGGCACACATTTTTGGAAAACTTTTCTCCATTGGCTAAAAAGATATACCATCTCCTTCAATCAGCAATTGCATAGTCATATCTCTAGTAACTTTGATAGCAATGCAGCTTCAACTGTGCAGTGACAGTGATAACCTGAAAGGGACTAGAAAAAAATGACTACAATAACTTTAGGAGAAAGCCTGAGCATCAGCGGAATGGCTCAGTAGCATCTTCCCTCTAGGTTACAAATAATACATGAAACCACTGAAATCCAAAAGTATGAAGTTATTGACATTGACATCATCTTAGGGCACATCCAAACTGATTGAAAAGTCCCCATTTTTGTTCCTGTTCATTCTGATTTTACAGTGTATTAAAATAAACCAACTTGAAAAGTATCTGAACAAAATCTAGGTCTTTCTGATCTTTTCAGTCAGTCTGGACGTACCTTTATACAAGAAGAAGCTGATCATGTGATAAAGATATACTCTTTCTGGATTTGTAAAAAGGTCAGAAAATTCTTGATCAATCTAATGCTGGAAACATTATTATTTGAAATGAAATGAAATATTATATATAGAGAAACGTAAACATATATACATTGAAACACAAGCACAGTCACAAATGCAAAGAGGCATTTCTAGGAAGCCAAACACAATAATCTTTTACCCTCCTTGGTGTGTGTGTGCACACAGCAGTATGCCCATCATTATCTAGAACAGGAATGAGAAGAAAAACATCAGTTTCTCTAATGGTCAACATTTTGCCTCTAGGATTCTCAGGAAAAGGGTAGATAGATTACTTTAAATGCTTTAAAAAATGGGCAAGGGGAAAATTGGCAAAAAGAGCACTTCTGATTCTGAAAAAAAAAGTGTAATTTTTGATGTTGAACAATGCAGGAGGACCTGTGACATTTAAACAAGTGAATGACCTCTCCTGCAGTTTTCCAGGACATGGAGTTCACCCACACTAACAGAATCAATTCTGAAGTAATTCCAGGTAAAGAGCTGCATATGTGAGCATATCCTTTTCTACATGGGCCTAATGGTGATCTCTTAGGGGGTTCCATACACCAAGTTCCTCATACTCAGCAATGTAGGGACAGTGCCATCTTCTGTGGGTTTCTCTAAGATCTGAATTACTTTTGAGGAAAAGACATTTTTGCATTGAAACACTGTTTCCCCCTCCCATCCCCCCCCATGCCACATCAGCTAGATAAAGATAAATATATTTGGGCACACATTTGCACTTTAATAATTTGAACATTTCTAATGTTGAAAACACCTCAGAAAGTATGCACAGGCACATATTGAAAAAAAATCTGTACAAAAAGGTGCACATTTTAATATATATGCAAACAACACACATATACATGCAAACATGCACTTTGTTTTTTATAAAGAATGTGGAGAAACACATACAGTTTCAAAAATGAGCACATAATTATGCCCTTTGTAAAAAGAAACCGTTAAAAGAGATAGATGTTTCACCATATTCCTTTCAAAAACAAAAGACGCAGAAACTGCACAGGCACAGAGGAAGGAAGAGAGTCTACAGATTTATTTTGGATGCTTTGCCCACATTTGTATTATTAGTAGTAGTAGTAGTAACTGTAGTGATGGTAGT
The DNA here is from genome assembly GCA_948472985.1 of Iguana delicatissima. Classification (NCBI taxonomy): domain Eukaryota; kingdom Metazoa; phylum Chordata; class Lepidosauria; order Squamata; family Iguanidae; genus Iguana; species Iguana delicatissima. The sequence goes on along the minus strand of CAOKZL010001196.1, from coordinate 68,254 downwards.
GTTACTACTAGTAGAATATTCATTTGTATCCCATCTTTCTCCCAATATTGGAATGATACCATAGAGGCATAACACTGAAGGATAGTGAAGAAAAAAGAAGTTACTATCAGCTGGGTGCCTGTGATATCTTCTGTGAAAATCAGTTTTGGTGTTGTTAAGGGGAGGGGTTTTCCCTTGTTGTAAAAATGGCAATATTGCAAAATATTGTTGCATTCGAATTATCATTATTTCAAAAACATGTAGATATTTTTAAGATATGTAATATATATGTTAGGGATGGAATGAATCCAGAATTCTTGAATCTTTCAAATCCTTTTTCAAAACAGAGTTTAAAAAGCAAGGGAAAAAAGCACCTCTGCTGAAAAGTGTTTTTGGAGCAGAATTTGACATCATTGTTTAATGAAAAACAAATTAAATAATAGTTTTCACTTTCAGGAAAACTTTAGGATCCCAGGCAGGATTCTGCTGACAGTGGGCAGGAGAAGAGTGGGGAGCACGGGATTGTGCTCCTCACAACCTTCTCCCACTCACCTCAGGGCAGGATCTCGCTGGCTGTGGGAAGGAGAAAAGCAGGGAGTGTGAGATGTGTATGTTTTTTGTCGGTGAATTTGTAAGATTCGGCTCCCGTATTTTGGCACAGAGATTCAGATCCACGAATCTCGAATACTTGTCAAGGATTCGAGGATTCAAGGATCTGAAGATTCAGTTGGCCCATCCCTTATGTGTGTGTGTGTGTGTGTGTGTGTGTGTGTGTGTGTGTGTGTTCATTTCCAACAGTGGCATACAGTTGGATCTCTGTTGTGGCTGGTTGTAATTAGTTTGTGTTATGTGTGCAATTCAAATAATAAAGGTTTTCAAAAAGAAAAGGATAACAGAATCACTGTCAGTAACAAACACCTACACTATTTTCATTACATTTTTGTCATACCATAGAAGTTCATTTTCAGAGGGTTGTTGCCAAACGTGAAAAAGCTTGTAACATGGAATGTTCAGGGGTAATTAGATCAAGATTCAAGCAATTTGCTGTAGGCCCTGAACTCAAATCATCTTTCATGTGCCTCTGCTAGATGTGTCTTTAGATTAGATTATAATGAGTTTGGCAGCACTATTAATAACACAGCAAGTCATGAGAGAATATGGTTTTATTTCCTCAGCATAAAATGCACCATCATGTAGCTTTTTTTTTTTTTTTTTTGGCTCATCAAAAGAAGGTGATTGTCCAAGCTTCACATCTTTTAATTATGAAAGATAACTATTAGGACATTCAGTCCCCAGAAAACAAAATATACATCCATTGGTATTTAGGTTTAAACAGAAAGACTAAAATGAGTTATTTCCAAATTACATCTTTAGCTCAAGCACTAATTGAGTTTTTTCCCTATCTCTAGAGATTATTTTGTTTAAACATTATAATTCCTTGTCTTAATAAATTCAGCTGCTAAGAATTGGCCTCTTCTAAATTATTCAGTTTCTTTTCATTTTGAGTCACCACTGAAAGATTAAAGTGATTGATTAAACAAAGGGCAATGGCACATGGTGTATCTGCCTTATGTCAGCACTGAGTGGAACTTATGAGTTAGTTAAGTGTATCTTGCAAAAAGAGATGAACTAGAGTGTGTTAGGCTTGGCATGACAAGTATATTTGCCTCATTTCAATTAATGTAAGGCAACATCTTTGTTTTTGGATGCTGGCAATATACAATCTCAGAATAGAAGCAAAGTGTAGTAACGCTGGCAATAATATGTGTTTTCTCCTGAAAAGTTATAAAACTGGTGAGACAATTGCATTTTCTTACTGTAGCAAAATCTGCTAGAGGAAAAACTTGCAAGTTTTTGAGGTACATAGAATTCGTAAAGCAGAGTGGGGAAGGGCTACTGGTAAGACAATCCTTACTCTTTGATTGTCTCTAGGTAGCCAGCTTTCTCTTCAGGGCTACTAAGAATCCAAATTCATGAACACAATGGGAATTTGTTTCCCTGATCATTTCAGTTGACTAAGTACATTCTAAACATTTATTTTATTCAGACTGGAGAAGAGTGTAGATTCAATTTTTAATCCTGTCACCAAGGATGAGTCTGAAACAGAAAATATGAACTGATAGGATATTTTATTCATCAGTCACAAAGACAAATCAACAACTAATCAATTATTTGACTGCTAGCCTTCCTCTCATTTTTCAGTGTGTATGCATCAAGGTGGAAGACAGTGGCCCTTTTCTCACGGCATTTGCCATGCGAAAGGCCCTCTGGAGCGTCACATGATTGCGAGGAGCGTTTCAGACGACATCCTCACAAACATGCGATGCTGCCAGGGCTGGCAGGTGCTGATTGAGCACGATTTCACTTTTGGCTTGTAGCTGAAAATGGTGCACGATCACGCATTGCTCCAGGGCCCCACATGCACTTACCGTGCATGTGGCATCTCCAGAGCCACGGCACTTGCGCTTCCTCCCTCAGCGCAGCCTGGGAAAATGCCCGGCTGCGTTGTGGAAGGAAAAGGCGGAGCCCTCATGTTGCTTGCCAGCTGGCAGCAGGGACGCGAGAGCCTCTCACAACAGGCTGCTCGCATGATCCCCGCACCCCAGTGCCAATAAAAGGTAAGTTGCGGAAAGGGCCAGTATCTATCACTGCCTGCTTTGATAAGACAATCCTCACCTTAGCTACAGACATAAGAGATAAAATCAGTTACCTTTTTTTGAGGGGGGGTACTTTCTTGCATACCCAGCTAAGGAGGCTTTACTTCCATGAGAGCTTGGTTTAGGAAATTCACCATTTACTTTATGGATTCTCAAAGATGCTCACCTGTTTAGCCTAGATCTTTCTCTTCCTCATGCATACTCAAAACAAGACTGGTAAATCTTTGTTAATTATGTTCTCACAACAAGAATGACTTCCTTGCTGAGACCCTTTTTGTCCACTGCAAGAATATTTTCAAAAACTCTTTAAAAATTTATCAGCCATTGCTACTGCTGCCCCCGCTGATTCAGGGCCTTTTCGCACTACACTGTTATAGTGCTATTATTCTACTTTCAACAACCTGTGAAATTCTGGGGTTAGTAGTTTACTGAGGCCAAAGAGCAATCTGGCTGAGAATTCTAAATGCCCTTCCCTAAACTGCAAACCCCAGGATTCCATAGGATGTTGAAAGTGGAATAATAGCACTGTGACAGCGTAGTGCAGAAAGGCCCTTTGTCTTGAAGTCATCTGAACTTCTTCTTCCACCTCTACCCCATACTGTACGAGGGCTGATGTAACAAACCTCAGCATTACCCTACAGCATATGTTCAATATTCTGGATGCGTACTTCAGTTGCCAGGGTGGAAGCTTCCTGTAATAAGGCAGCAGGTGGACTCTCCACTAGTCCCTCTTGGGAGGCCTAGCTGCGATCTCCTTCTGCTCAGTCTCCCAGGTTGGATAATTCTCCCTTACATCCTTTCCATACTTTTCCTTTGATTTGCTATTAATGTTTGCTCTTCACTTGTCAGGCCTTCTCTCTGGGCCTTCCCCTCTGCTGTATCTACTCTCCAGCCTTTTCAGTTTGCCTTCCATCCCCTTACTTATGAACACACCCACCTGTCTTCCAGATGCTCTCTTAATGCCTCTAATTATCCTGCTTTTCTTCCACAAGCATTTCTTTCAGTGTCTCTCTCCTAACCCCTCACCCATCTCACTGTCTTCCGTTCTTGCCTTTTTGTTGACTTGCTTTGTCTCCTTGCCCCACCCCCGCATTGCCTCACCTCTCCCATCTTTAAATTCACTGTCTTGCCTCCCCACTGTCTTGACTTCTCCATGCTCCTCTCTGCTCTAACTTCTTCCAAGCTTCAGCCAGAGGTGGAGATTTGCAACACCTACCGCCAATGTCATCACAAGGTGCCACTGCCAGGCCCCTTGGCCTACAGTAGGCCTCATCACTACTGTTTTAGAAGCTCCTGTGGACTCCTCAACTCTTCATTATCTCTCCTACAATATCTGTAAAAATATTCCTTAACACGGTGGTGTAAAAAAGGCCTCTTCTCAGGGTTCTGGCCAGAGCACTTCTACTCTGAACATGCCACATAGTTAAATTACTGCCACATAAGTGGTGAAGGTAGACACTAGTTGGCTGACTACCCAACATCTACCTCAGACAGTTCATTTGAGGAGGCATGAAAAGACAGCAAGTTGTGATTTAACTTATTATTATTATTATTATTATTATTATTATTATTATTATTATATTTTTACACCCAGGAAACAGAAGTGGCCTCAGGATGTTCTATCTCAGATGCTAAGATTGTGTGAATATTGTAGCTGTCCTAAAGATATTTTCATGCCTGAAGAAGAACAGAAAAATCATCTTCCCCCATCCAGCTCATGATACATACCATTTTATGTTGGCAAATGAGATAATAATCCCACAAGGTTGTTACCACCCCTCACATATCCCATTCTGCGGGATAGCAAAATTGGTGTGAAATATCATTTTCATATAAAAACTGGACACTTATGGCTGAGAAACATGCAGTAAACACAACACTGGCTCTATGCCTGAGCTAGGTCAGCACAGCCTCAGCATAGCCAGGCCATAAGCTCAAAAAGAATTAGGCAAGAAAACCCAGAGGTAATAGGCTTCCAACAACCCAACATCTGAATACAATAGTCCACGAAACTGCCCTGGTGCAGCAGGCAAGCACACCTGCTGCGAGCATGTCCTACAGAGACCTTCCCCATTCACTTTACCCAACTAAAGCATTAAGAGGCTGTCAGGACTCCCATCAATGTTTTGTTACCCAAATTAAGACATTTAGTCTGTTCCAAGTCCCTTTTGTTTATTCTGCCAGAAAGCCATTAATACCCCTTCAGGGTAGGCAAAGGGGTATTTAAACCCTAGCTCCAACCTCAGCAATTTGTAGTATTTTGGATATACGGTGTGTTGCTCTGCATATTGGCTCCCAGATTCCCATGCTCTGTGCTAGCCTGCGGTCTGAACCACTGTACTTTGATCATCTTCTGGACCAGTAAATATCTCCCGCTATACCTGAAATCTCTCTCTATCTAACCTTTTTTTGCTTCTCCTTCACTAGCTTTGTATGGTTCATAAAACTGCTTGATTTCTTGTGTGTGTCTGCGGATTTCCAGTAAAACCACCCTGTTCAAACCTTTAACTGAAGTCCTATAGGTGAAAAGATCCTGCTGTTACCTTCCTCTCTCAGGCCTACTTTGAGCTAATATTTCCTCAAATTATAAGGAGATCCTGGCACTACTGGTGGACCTCAGGTTTCCCCACCTTTTAGGGTAACAAGATCATCTCTTCTCCACAGGCAGTAAAAATATAAAAATAAGCCAAATAACTATTTTCTGTACTTCATAGTACTCCAAATCTGCTACATAAGGCTGGAATCCTATTGAGATATTATACCAACATAACTCAAAGTTATATTGATGGTTGACATCTTTACATGCTTGTGTGTGGTGAGATCAAATACTCCTTCTTACATCCAGCTCTTGCTTACTGCACGGTGCTTAAAGGCTCATCTGTTATGTGAACAGAGCCTCACCTTGTATAGCCTAAAACGACCTGAAGGAAGAGCCACTGAAATGATCCAGAATGGGCACTGAAACATCACTTTGAACATTACTAATATGTAAGTGGTCCTATGAAGTTTTATACTCCACTGAAAATGAACAATGAATTCAAAACCAGAGTTGATCCTATCATTAGGTGAAGGGAAGCGACAGCCTAAGGCAGAAGATGCTGAGGAGCAGCAATGATAACCACTGAACCATTCTTCCTGAGTTCTTAGGCCTTTCCTTCCTCTTGGAAGGCTCCTAGAGTTTGGATCCGTTGTTAGTACTGAACCAAGATTCAAATGGCAATTCAGCCAGTTTCTGTATATGGAATACTTCAGGAACAACAACAAAAAAATGTATTGGGCCTGCTCAAAATTCAAGAGATGTTTAATTGCTGAATAAAGAGAATATCTGTGCCTTGCAGTCTGTGTGCAGGCATTTGGGAAGGTCATACATATTGTAAATGATCTCTCACAGATCACACACAGAACTCTCAAACCACCCAGTGTCTCCTATTTGACACATGCCACTTATAGGTGAAGAACAAAGTGATGCATGTGTATGGGTGGAAGAGCCTAGAGCAAAGCAATAATACAGATTCATCCCCTGTTGTAAGCAGCATTCTCTCCCCTCCCTTCCTCTGCTTACAGAATTTATCACTTTGAGGTAATGGCAACAAATAATAAAAATAATTTATAAGAGGAGCAAATGCCAGCATTACACCGTGTTCTAGGGATATACACTCAGCCTCCTTGCTAGAAAAACGTAAAGCAGAACTCCTGCACAAGTGCTATGAGTAATGTAGAAGCCCAGAGAGTTAAGACAAAGCTGTGTTTAAACTGCTGGGCTCTGGGTTCGCTGAGAAGCACAGCTGAGCAATTATTTCTAAAAAGTATTTGTTTTTAACTCACTAAAAATATTTCTTAAAGACACCATTGGGGGCCACCTATTAGAGAGTTTCATTACACAGAGTAACTGTGCAGCACAGGCAAAGCTTTGAAATCTAACAATTTGTTTAAAGTGTTTAGGTACAGAAGAAATGTTACACATCCAACCTCAAAATATTTAAAGCATGGTACTTTTTCAAGCTCCAGGAAGCTTTCTCCCACCTCCACTTCTTTGCCCTGATTTGGCAAGACAGGATTCTTGTAAAAATATCCAGTTTCCTTATATACTGAAGTCCGAACTATTATTGATACAGTTTTCTCACATTTTGTTTGTTCCATGCTGTGGCCAACTGAAAGAAAACTCCTTCTGTAGTACAGCCCTCTCCGCCCCCCACCTGGGATAATGACAATTACATTATATGTGGTTGGAGGAGGAGGCGTGCCCTGAAATTTTGAGGTGGGAAGGTCATACATGCCTCTGGTCATGAGCTTTCTACAGTTACGTATACAGTGGCCCCTCCACATTCACAAGAGTTCAGGGTGCAGAACCCTCATGAAAGTAGGAAAACCACGAATAACTCCCCATTCCATGATGCCCCTCTCATTCACCTTTGGAGCTTCCCCCTCCCATTCCTTTGCTTCTCATCCTAGTATTCCTAGTATTCCTAGGCTTATTGGTACTTTCCCCACAGACAGTTGAGAGCAAATTTCTGGGGTTCTAGGTACTTCTGGTTGCCATCTTGAGAAAAAAGAGATAGGAGCAAAGAGAGTACCTACCAATCAGCAGCCATTACATCATATAATGTGCAAACACATGGCAGAGATGACATGCTTTCAGCAGTGGGAGGGAGGTTGGATATATATGTTCTTAGATATATACCTGAACATAAAAAATAGACCCTCAATGCCAATTATCCTTATGGTGAAATTCAATACCACTGTTCCAACCTGTTAAGACTGTTTTGAAACTTCATTCTGCCTGCTGTGGTATTAGATATCAGTCCTATGTCATATGCAAATTCAATAAGCTCTCCCCTCTGCTGATCTCCTCATGCAAGCCACTTTTCAAAATGTTGAGTTGCACAGGCCTAAAGGCAGAGCCCTGTGGCACTCCACTAGACAGAAACTTTCCTCTGTCTTGATATGGAGTCATATTCATACTGAAAGTTCTTTCCGCAAAGAAAACTAATGTCAAGTGAACACATGTTCCCTGAAACATGTGTATTTTACATGCAGTATTTGTAGAAATAATTGTGATAGCTTCAGTGAGAAGAGGTACAAACTATGTAACATTAGACCTCAAAGAATCAGGCCGAAGACATATAGGCTGGACTTCATTTGGATGCTCCATTAGGATTGATTGATCTTACTAACATAAAGTAGCTCAATGGTGATATGAAAAACTTGAAAATGCACTTGGTACTTCTTTCATATCTAGTTTTGCAAACTAGTGGAAAGTGAAGGTTGGGGTTGGAAAATCTCTCAGTTTTGCTTTCTCTGGCATTTTTTTTTTAAATCTTTAGTTTGTTCCATCTCAGATAAAAAAGAAATTTGCACATTTGGGAAATTTCAAACAGAATTCTTCCTCATCTGCACCAGCTCATTTCAAGAGCATGGTACTTCCACCAAGGATTGCCTCACACTGTACCTGTCTGTGATATGGCAACTATAATCCACCATTGCCATGGCTGAATAAACAAGGATAGAAGCCTGAATTATGAAGAGTGAAACACTCAAAACCCCAATGACTTGATGGACATCATCAGTTCTGGCTCCTTTCAATTTTTTTTTTTTTATCTCATAGTTTTTCATATACGAAGAAATTTAGACATTTTCATAAATTCTTATCAAAAATTTGCTGAAACAAAATTCTTGCCATCTCTAGCCAGTAGGTCATATCCTTCCTCTTGGAGGAATGGCTTCCTGCACTATGGAAACCAGTTCCATGTATTTAGGATGGATTTCTTAATTTATCACCATGGCTTGACTTTCTGTTCTGTTCTAACACATCTTAAAAATCAAAGTCCAGAGCTTTCTCTTCCTCAAAGCCAGGGCAAAGTGTTTTCTTGCCTAATAACCTGTCAAACAAATCTTAGTTACAACTTTTTCATGGCTGCTAATTATAATGTCAATTATACATAGCTCAGAGTCAAATATTTACCTTTTGAAAGAATTATAGGCTGTGGGTAATGTTTCCAGTCACATCCCATGGCAAAGAGTTTGTGCTAACTGTCTACCCACAACTCATCCACAACTTTCTCAAACTTCATTCTATTCAATGCCTACAAACATTGCTGTGAAACTTCTTAATGTTTAAACATCTTGTCAAAAACAACAAAAATTGTATAAAATTATTTAAATTGTATTGTATGTTGAAATGTTCTGTCAAAATTATTTATGTCACTTCTATTTGGACAACATGAATTGCATATTACCAATGTGGCTCAAATGCAGAGATTTGTTGAGGGTTTTTTTTAAAAAAAAATACTTCTGAAGTATTATCTTTGCCAGGAGCAAAAGAACACTATGTTATGGACTATCAGTTTTGCCCTCTTTAGAAAGATCTTGTTGAAGACAGAAGAATGACCTCAATATGTACATTTCTAGATATATTTTTGCACTAATTTTCAAATTATAGAGATAGATCTTTTGTCTCCTGCAAAAATTATGACTAGATTTTCATGCAAGCAAGAAATCACATTAACTAGAATGCTCTAAAACCCAGCCCCTTTCAAACTAAATTGCCTGTTTGAAGGAGAAAAAAAGTAGAACGATGTGAGGGAGAAAAAGAGAGGAGAAAAAGGTTCCTAATTTAAGTCTGCCAGGGGGTGGTATCTAATTTTCACTTTGAATAGAATATTGCTCCAGTAATTATCCTACTATTTAAGAACAAGAATAATTAGTGTAGTAACCTCACAGTCTAATAGTACTCCCAGCCTACTGTAGGCATGAACCCTACAATTAGAGTTGGAAAAGAATATTAAACTTTTTTTCATAAAATGTTTCTTGATATTAATATGTAAGTGGAACATTAATAGGGCTGAGGTGAATTTGGGGTTTCTTTTGCAAAGATATTCTCCCCATGAAATCCACCTCCTTTTTCAGCACTGTTTTCACAGGCAACATTTCTGAGAGAGGATGCCTTGAGGGTGCCTGAACCCCTTCTCACATTTCAACAGCAGTAACATTTCACTGTAAGTTTTTCTGGCAAGTCAAGGAGCCCCAGCTGCAAAGTTTCAGCACCATTTCTTCTGCTTCTCTTTCTTCACAATGGTATCAAAACTTCATATGCACATTGTCATAGACTGCAAATGAAGGTAGTTCTGTTCTGATTATAGATTTTGTTTTCATTCTGAATTAGTTTTAATTTCCCTTAGTGACACCTTCACTAAATCTCGGCTTCGGGAACAAGGTATGTTTAGTCTGATGAAAAGAAGTTTAAGAAGTGACATGATAGCTATGTTTAAATATCTGAAGGGATGTTATGTTGAAGATGGAGCAAGCTTGTTTTCTGCTGCTCTGGAGACTAGGACATGAAGCAATGGATTCAAACTACAAGAGATTTCACCTAAACATCAGGAAGAACTTCCTGATGGTAAGAGCCATTCGACTGTGGAATATGCTGCCTTGGTGTGTGATGGAGTCACCTTCTTTGGAGCTTTTTAAACAGAGGTTGGATGGCCATTTGCTGTGGATGCTTTGAGTGTGTGTTCCTGCACGGCAGGGGATTGGACTCTATGGTCATTGTAGTCTCTTCCAACTCTAATTATATGATTCTATGATCACTTTGATTTTGCTATTATGTAAATATTGCTAGGAAGAAGGAGGGTTTTTTTAAAAAAAGAGGTGGTCATAACTATGAACAACAAAAATTGGTAGACACACACAGATGTGCATGTACACACACACAGAGCTAAGCATTCAGATATATTTGGAAAGATTTCAGGTGCATCCCACCTGATGTGAGGGAACAGACTCTTTTTCACACCAAGAATGTTCATTGTTCACAGGAAAATATAGAGAAGGGAGGAACTGACAGACCCCATCAGGAATATTTCTAGCATACAGCCTGATGCAAAGAATATTAAACAATTGCAGTTTTGTCATTTCACAGTTCCTACTTATTTCACTGGAACTTATGCATGAAAAGAATACCCATCATGCCCAATATCAATGGTGCCCATACCTAAAAGCTGACTTTTAAAATAACCTTGTGAAATGTGACATAATTTTCTGGTCAGACAACTATGCCTCACACTTATCACACAAGTTCATCCTCAGTCATTCATTAAGTTTTTAATATCTTCAGCTATGAATCTATTTGTTCCTTCTTGGATGGACATAATTCTCACATATGCCAACTAAATTTCCACATGTTTAAGGACAAAGTGACAACCTAAGCCTTTTGAGGTTTCCATTCAGGAAGACTATCTCCCTTGTGTTTCCAATTTCTATGTGTTGTTGTAAAAACTGGAGAGTGAAGAAAGCTGACAGAAAGAAAATCAACTCAATCTGATGTGTGGTGCTGGGGAAGAATTCTATAGAAACCATGGACGGCTGAAAAGACAAATGATGAATAGGTCTTAGAGGAAATCAATTCTGATCTGTCACTACAAGTGAAGGTGACTAAACTGAGGCTGTTGTACTGTGGACATATCTTGAGTTGATATGACTCACTGGAAAAGATGATAAGGCTTGGTAAAATGGAAGGTGCTAGGAAAAGAAGGATTGCTCACCACAGGTAGATTTATTCAATCAATAAAGCCATGTCCCTCAGTTTGCAAGGCTTGAACAGGGCAGAGTTCTTAGATGTCTCTCATTTATAGGGTCGCCAAAGTTGACTAGAGAGCAAATAACAATAAGAAATTCTCTATATTATTGAAAGCCCATCTTACTATTCCAACTTTGCTTGTGAACTCTAAACTGTTGGTCTCTCTTTAAAAACAACATGAGATTCATAGTAATACTAAATGATTTTTTTTAATAAAGGTTACTCAAACTAAAGTTGTTCACACAGCTGTGTAGCTTGGAGTTTGGGTGAGGGGGGTGGGGGTAGGCAGAGAGGCAGGGGCGTGGCCATGTTGTGCAAGGGCATGGCCACATCATGTGAGGATGTTGCCACCGTGTGGGGGCATAGCCATGTCACACGAGGGCATGGCTACACCGTGCAAGGGCATGGCCATGCCACACAGGTCACCCCCAAAAATTGCCACCTGGGGAGTACCACCCTCTTTGCCCCCTCATCCATTTGCCTCTGTGTTCACAATGAAAAATAGAATATAGTGGATTCCAGATATGTCCTGAAGCACATAACTATAGTAAACACATTCTTATGGAGTTGAAAGACTTTGAGAGCAAGACTTTCTTTTCTTCTGTAAATAAAGACCATCCATTTTTCTTAGAATTACTTTGGGTTAAAAATATAGTGAAATATATCATTAGCAAAAGAAATTATTATTAAGTTGGGATAGGATGCACAAAAATGTCACACATTAAAATAAATAATATGAAATGAACTTTAAAAACAAAATAAGAAGTTAGCAACTCCTAGGGCTCTTCCACACTATACAATTGTAGCACTTAATGTTACCTTAGCTGCATGGCTGAATCCTATGAAAGCCTGGAATGTGTTGTTTGGAAAGGCATTCAAGCTCTTCAACATAGAATTCCAAGCATGTCAAGAAACTACAAGTCCTAGCATTCCATAGGTTAGTGCTCTACAAACTGCTGTAATTGTATAATATAAAAGAGACCCTGATCCAGAGTAAGCTTGTGAATGAAATAAAAATACATCTATTCAATAGAAATTCAATATTCAACAGATAATCATATTCAAAACATAACCATAGAATAACCAATACATCAATATTCAATAGATTCAATATTCAGTATTCAATAGATAACCATATTCAATAGATAACCACAGAAATTCAATAGAAATCACATTTCTGATGAGTCACAAATGTTGTTAAATGGTGCTATTTCATTTTTCATTACCTTCTTCAATACTGGAGCACTGAAGACCAAAGAAATTCAAATACAAAAAAGTTTGAAAAGTGTCTCTTTTAAAAATATTTGCACCTTCTCACTGTACATACATTTGTATTGTTAATACTCTTCTCTCTCCCCTCTCTCACAAATAGAGAGAAATGGAATGCTCTCCATTTTCAATCTATTGCTGAGTATAATGATTGTGCAGTATACCAATTATCCCACGCATTAACAACAACAACAAATAAAGAATCATTAGTGTCAATGAATGCTACAAAAGCTATCACTGTGTTGTAGATAATAAATTATCTTTTATAATTTCTATAATTATATTTTTATATTTTAAATATTTTATATTTATATTTATATATATTATATTTTTATGATTATAATTTATAATTATAATTTATAATTAATAAATTAAAACATTTATTTTGCAATATTACAATGTTTTTCTATAAACTCTGCTTATGCTTTCTTCATGCCATACAGCATTTTCCCTTATCTGTTGAAACTAGATTCACTAGCATCACTTGATTCCTCCACTTGCACAAGTTAAAATAGTTTTTTTATTTATTTGTATCGAGATCAATTGTACTGTATCTTCTACAGAAATCATAATGCTGCTGGAAATTTTAAAACACTGAAATCACAAAGGAAATTCAATGTGGTATAGTATCTGAGCTAACTAGATTAATTTAGAGAAGTAATGGGTTAATTGAGCTGTATTAGGCAGACATATTCACTTGAATTTACTAAGCATGAGTAAATAATTAATCAGGTCAGCAGGGGTGGAAAGAATATTTGAAAAAAACCCCTGAAAAATGGTAAAAATAATATTTTTCAAGCGTTTGGTGATCCTGATAAGAAGAATTCTGGAGTGATGAGAATCTTTGCAGCTTGGGACATATTCTATGCAAAACTTGCATATTATTGTCTAGTACAGAAAACAGCATTTTCTGTGCAGGATATAATATTTCTCAAAATAAATATTATATTTAGTGCATAAAATGCTTTTTCCTGCACCAAAAATGCTGTTTTCTGCATAAAACAGCCACAGCCACATAGCCACATACAAATATGACACATAATTAGTCATGAATTGCTAATAGTCTTCAAAATTATGCAGACTATTTTGCAGCAGGAAGAAAACTGCTAAAATTACTCACTGCTTTCTTTGAGAAGACATTAGTTAAGAATTACATCCTTACAGGCCACAATATTATCTACAGCTTTCAAGAATATCTGACATTAAGCCAACCACAGCTAGAGGTATATCTTTGGCTTCATCTCAACAAACGGCATTACCAGTCAAGGGTATTCAAACACCCTAAGACAAGTTTGACATCGTTGTCTATAAAGATGTCTGCAAAAGATCTTGTAGCACCTTAGAGACTAAATAAGAGAAGCTTTCATGGACTGAAGTCTATGTCCTCGGAAGCATGGAGTGCAATGTCTAGGAACACACGTTTATAGCTATGAATGAACACGCTGTAGGTGTGAACAGCAATAGAAATGCAAAACTTGTGGGTGTGGTGTGAGATGACAAGTTCAGCTGAGAAACAAAGGCTTAAGGAAAGATGGTGCCTAAAGCCAAGATGAGTAGATAACTATATGAATGGTAGAGGGAATTCTTGGAAGGTAGTGTGATGCTCCTTGGGAACCAGAAAGGAGATTTGATAAACTGGCCAAGAGAACCCTCATAAGGCTGAAGTGTCAACTAGTGTTATAATATGTGTGGTATACCAGGAAACTATTGTCTCTGTTCAACCCATTGTTGATGGACTAGCGTTTGTGAAATTGATCCAGTTCTACTGTTTCTTCTTCCAATATTGTATTATTTTTTTTTTAAATTCAAGAACTGCTGTTCTGAGGTCCAAGGTGGAATGCCCAGGAAGACTGAAGAAGTGCCTTATAGAGATGTTTGTAACCTATTACTGGTAAGGGCATTTTTCTTTTTAAGATTGGGGACATTCAAACTGTCAGCATTAATGGTTTATAATCAAATATGGTATAATATCTAACCCTCTTGTCTACTGGTTCTTATCCCTAATTCACCTCTAGCAAGTTACTTGAGAATGAGCTTAAGATTCGACCATCTTGTTAAATCATTGGATCTCTTCCAGAACTAAAATCATTGTATGTATATCAATATGTTAAAAAAAAAAAAAAAACAGAGTCTGGATGTCCATTTGTCAGGAATGTTTTCATTGTGTATTCCTGCATGGCAGGGGGTTAGATTCAATGGCCCTTGTGGTCTCTTCCAGCTCTATAATTCTATATTACAACATGAGTTTAAAAGGTGATGACAAAGATACCCTTAATGTTCTTCAGAACAGAATAACATTTACAGGCTGTACATCATGTATATATGTCTCCTTTAAAGGTACCAATGACTCATCAACATTTTTTTTGAACTTTTTTTTTTTAACATTTTTGGCAAGATTTCTGGAATAGGGAAGAATACCAAAATCTCAAAATTTAGGATGCTGTGGATGATTTTTAAAATAGAGAAGTCTTAAGAGGGTAGTAGTAGTTGATTCTTGCACTGGCAGCAAATTGGACAACATAGTCTTGAGGTCTCTTTCAACCCTGTTAAAAAGATTGAATCAACCTGAATAATGTTGCAGTATCACATGTCACAACTTTAACAACTAAATTCCATCAAGACTAATCCAATTCCAATTGCATTGGGACACTGCCTTTAAATCAAGATTCAAAAATCTTTCCCACTGACTTACCAAGATGACTACAACTTATTTTTGCACATCTGCATAAAATACGTAGGTAGGGTAGACACTAAAGAAGGGGTAAGCCTAGAGAAATGTAACAATAATGAAAATGATAATAATAATACCAAAAGAGATGATATTCTTACTTAATTCTGAGCAGTCCAGATGGTGAGAGTAAATGATACAGTATAAGGAAGCAGGGGAATGATAATAGGATGTTTTATCAGCTATGGTAGTGGTGAGCTTCCCCTGACAAATTGGCATGACCAAAAAACTCAGCGAGATGGCATTCAGATGGCATTCAACAACCCAACCCCTCATTACAGCTCTTTCAGTGATGTGCTACTGTCATACTGGTTTAACTTCCAGCCCCCCAAGACTAACTTCTTCCCTTGAATAGGAGCAGGAAATTCCCCAGTGTTCATTAGTTCTCACACTGCCACCACCCACTGAATTCTGAATTAACTGAACAGTACAGTGGGACCCTGCTCAGTGGATTGCCAATCTCTATGCTTAAGGACCTTTTCCTTCCCTCACCTCCCCCTTCTGTGTGAGAAAAGACCTATCTAAGCATGTGCTGAAGAATGGCGTGGGAAACCAGTATGACACCTACTAATAGCTAAATCTAGCAAATGAATTTTGAGATAACATGAAACAATTGACTTCAGTGACCTAGCACAATTCTTCCTCAGAAGGGCTGTGCTGTCTACTGGTGAGAATCATGCTCTAGATTACAAGTCAGAATTATCAATGAACAAATTCTGCTTCTCTCCCCACCCTCACTTCCTTGCCATATCATACTACATTGTCATTTTCCTTGCAGGGCCATGCTGGAGACACAGCACCTGGGTTTTCCTTTATTTCTCACATCCAGATCTCCAGATTGGGCTGAATCCCTTCTGGCAGTGTCATTCCACTCCAGAACTGAATGGGAACAATCTGATTTGATGGAGACCTTGTTCAAATTCATCTGATTTGGTCCAGTACTCTATGGAATTAACAGTTAACCATAGCTGAATTGGGCTTAATAAAAAGGCTTTTCTTTAAGGAATAGAAAGACAAATTTCCATACAAATAATTAATTAGGTCTTTGTGGATTTCCAGGATCTTCATCTCTCTTCATAAAAAGCACAGTTCAAAAGGGCAAGAACATGTGGAGGAAGTGGTTTAATAGCCTTAAATAATTCTGAGTTGCTAATACTTTTCCTGAACACTGACAGTAGATTTCCCTCTTCACATCTGACAAACGGTCTCTGCAGGGTTTCTGTCTGGAATTCATTATTTGTACTGGCAAATTTCACAGTTCAATGAATACACTAATATTAATTTATATGAATCAAAGCAGTTTTACCAGTGATAAATTCCAGAAGACTAGCCATGTTGTTCCTACTGTAACTGAAACAACAAAGACTGGCATCCCGTTCAGTATTTACAATGTCATAAGCTAGACTTACAACCCTGTAACATTTGCTATTCACATTCACAATTGCGACACACTAAAACTCACTTTTAAAAGCCAGGGAGCCACACCAGCCAAAGAGGCTCTGCATCGCTGGTGTGTCCGGGTTCTGCATTTTTGCTTTTTTGAATCATCTGATTGTATTCATGCAGTGAAACTAATGGATTTGTACCTCACCAAGATGTACTGCTTCCAGACTTGATTTAAACGTCTTAGCATGTGCAGTATGGGATATTTCATTTCACATCCTATCCCCTCTTCCTTTCTTTCTAAATGAAAACATCAAACTAAATAATTGAAAAGTACAGCAAAGTTCATATGCAGTACTTCCAAAATCAATCTGAGAAATTCTTCAAGTTAAAGCAGACAGTTGCTAGAGGAAATTGTGGGGCCAAGCATGGTGCAATGAAGAAATACAGTGGGACATCTGCTTATGCTTATTTATGATCATTTCAATAAATATATTAATTTGTAATGTGTCATTTGAAATACAGTGACCTTGCCTGAAATGTAGAACTCTTAAAGCCTGGAACCCTCCACTTTGTCGTACAATGAAATCCACTATGCTTGAGTTATACAGCTGCCAGAAAACTTGAACAGCTTGTACTGCTTGTCTATGTGTGTTTGTGTGTGTGTGAGTGAGTGAGTGTGTACTCTCACCTTTCAGGGCCTAGTACACCATTGTCAATTTATACTGCTACAGCCACAGGAGTTTACAGATTGCTGCAGATTTGCATAAACAGCCATCTTGCTACGGATAAAGCAGACAATATAACCATCTGTCTTTTTTCTTTCTTTCTTTCTTTCTTTCTTTCTTTCTTTTTTTTTTTTACCATAGCCAAATGGAAGTGACATAAAGTATGGATCTTGTCATTCAAGATGTAGCAATTTCCTGCCTCTTGTTAGTATTAATTTAAGCTCTTATTCGCAACATGCTCCCAAAAGGTGATTACTTTCCCAAAAGTGCAACTCATCAGACTCTGATTTATCCTTAGCACAGATCGCTGTTGGAGAAAACCGTGTATTTGATTCCATTCTGCTCAGCCTTCTTTCTTGCCTTGCAGCATGGAATATTGATCATAGGAGTCAAGGCTCCCTGAGAGATTCAGATGCCTCTCTAGATGCCTTCAGAGAAACAAAAACAAAACTCAGCACAGAAAGCACCATACTTTGGCATAACTAATGAATCAACTGAAAATGCAGTCTGAAAAAGTCTCAACAGCTTATTTCCGTGAATTCTTTTAGGAAGGGTTCCAGCTATGTCACTATTAGCAAAGCCTTTAAATTTCTTCTCCAAGGAATCTGTCTCTAGGGAAATGGGAAATGCACCTTTCTTGCTACTCTTCTCTATACCATCCTCTCCATCTCTGTCACCCTTTATCTCCATCTATCTAAATTTCTTCTTGTACCCTAATGCTAGCAGTAGGTTTCATGCAAGAGTCTGAGAGGATACAGTAGCTGTGGGTAAATCAAAACACAGTGGTGCACTGGCCTTTGATCCAGTTGTGCACTTTGACTAACAGTTCAAGGTCATTCTACATCTCCCCTTGCTGCTCCCCTCCTTCCATGTGGATGTTATGACTCCTCAGTGGACTGGCTCTCTCTCTCTCTCTCCTTTTAACTTATGCCAGCTTCCTAAAACCTGCTACTAATTACCTTGGCTGGAATTCAGAAGCAAAGCACTGTGCCAAAAATAAGAGAGTGGTCCCTGAGATATACATGTAACAAGCTGGCCCTCGGCTTGTTAATCTACCATACTGTACACTTCATCACAGAAGTGCTTATATCTTGCTAACCCCGGTGGCAGGGTTGGAAGGAGAATAACTGATGGAGCTCTCTATAATTAGGAAATGCTGAACAGGTAGCAGTAAGTTAAAAACCTGCCAGAAAGATGGAAAGGGGGAAGAGGAATTGTCCTTCCCTGTAAAGGGGAATAGCTAGTTCTTTTGTGCTGTGGTGTCTTCAGATTTATGTTACCTATGTGATAAAAATCATACTGAGGACTATTTTCACAATAATGGATTGATGTTGCTTTTAGACCATTACGGATACTAAGTGGTTGCTGGGTCTCTCCATAAATCTAGGATGGCTAATAAAGTTAAGTTGAATATTTACTCTCTGTAGAAACAAGTTCCAAAATTGCTTGTAAATTGGCTGATGTTGTTTTATTAAATTGACCTAGTGTCATTGCACCTATAAAACATCAAAAGGCTGTGCTGAGAATTCATGTCTTGCTAAAAACTCATGGACAACCCTTTTTCTTATATCTGTGATAAATTCCTGTTTTCAGAAAGGCAGCTGAAAGTTGGACCAAAAGCTGCCACCAAGGTAATGGCAGGGATGCATGTACTGATATATGTAGGCCTCTATGTTACAGTCATGGAAGCCACACTAAAATCAGATTTTAACTAGAAAATTCACAATCTTTCAATGTAGATTCAATTCTGTCATGAAATGTTACTGTCTTTTCCCTTTGCTTTAGAAACTAGGGGTGTGAGAAATATTCACAACTTTTCTCATCTTTAACAGGAAAGGATGTCTTGACATAATGAGACATATTACTTGGGGGGAGGGGGAATCTAACTGCTACAAGACGTGAAAAAAACAAAAGCAAAAGGATCAGAGTTTTGTCTCATCAGCCAGAGCAATACACATTGAAATCTGCACACTTTTTGGAATGTTGCTGAAAATATTAAATTTTGCACACAACACAGTTTTTGCTGCCAAAACATTTAGCATGCACAAAAAATGTACAAAAATATTTTGTACAAAAACTCTTGACAAAACTTCATTAAAAGACCCCAAAATACAAACACAAACAGCAACAAAAACAACAACAAAACATTGAAAGTGCATAAAAACTATTGTTATCTTGCCTGACAGGGAGAACATTTTTGGAATTGTAAGATTTGCATCCCTATTGGAAATATCCAGCTTTCATAGGAATTTACCAAATAATATTGTGATAATGGGGCTTTCCATTATCTAGGCTTATCAAAGGGAGATACTTCCCTCTTCAGGTAAACCAAGGGTTAATGAGATGTTGGGATTACATCAAGGGTCACAGGGTGAGAGTCGATCAACCAAAAGGAAAGGGTCAGCATCACAGGTCACAAGGTGAGAATTGACCAACCAAAAAGAAAAGAGGTGGGCATCTTTGAGATGCTTCCAGATCCTTCCAAGGAGGAAAATATAAAACTTCTGAGAGGCCATGTGGCCAGAGAGAGAGAGAGAGAGACAGAGAGAGGAGAGCTGGGCCAGTCGAGCTGGCAGGCATGCCGTGTCTCCTGGCCCCCCCCCCCTTCTCCTTTAGACCATCTACACCTATAACCTAATTGTGAGTAACTAGAAATCAGTAGTTAGTCGCATTAGGGATGTTGTTATTTTGGGAATTGGCTGATCTTAAGAATGTATCTGTGCTGTTATATCTGTTTTGTAAATTCTTGTAACTAAGTGTACCTGGGAGAGGGGAGTCTCCCAAGTGTATGTTGTTTACTTGCATGCTTTGATTAAATACTTCTATAAACCTCAGTTTCTCTCCATTTCCACGCCAGGTTTGGCACACGCTACATAGGACCTCTCACTCAGGGGAAGGGGGAGGGGGAAGATCCTTACGCTTAGAGATTGGGCAGGGTCCCTCCTGTCCTGTCCAAATATTCATAATTCGGGGGGGGTGGTGGCAGCATACCTGATAGAGTTGGGGAGATTGCCAGTCGTTCCAAGCGTGGGAATCAGCTTTGGGAAGCTGGCAAGAACCCTAGTAAAACGCTGGGAGGAAATTTCCAGTCTTGCAAGGCTGGAAGTCAACTTAAGAGACTGGAAATAAACCTACAGAGTCACAAATATCGACAAGTGCAACAACATCCCACTAAAATTAATAATAATAACAGCAACAACAACAACAACACCAGGATGAAATCAAAGTATCATTTCCATTTTCACGGTGTGTAAAGTGGAAGATGGAGAAGTTTCAGGTAAGTGATGAGATGGCAATGTTCACAGAATGAACTACTCACAGACAAATATAAAACTCAGCTGTTGTTGTTGTTTTCTCTCTCTACAGTTTGTACTAATGTGGGAAACATTTTAACATAGAACCATAGTTCTTTTCCCTCTTGAAGCAAAGTGATTAGTAATGCATAGCTAGTGCTGACTCATACCACATATTCTTTAGGAAAGTTATTAGGAAAGAAAGATACAAGTGCTTTCAAAAGATAAAATGTGTGTTCTGAAATGATGATATTGTCTTCCATCTTCTTCTTCCATTTGGCTTCCCAGAGTGCAGGTAGGATGACACATTTTTGCAAGTTTCACAAAGAACAAGTAAAAAGTGCCTAGAGCAAGGAGCTGGAATTTTACTGGGGGATAAAATGGGTCCAGGTATAGGGGAAGCAACCTCTGAAGGACTGTGGGACTTGATGGAAATTACAGTCCAACATACCTGGAGGGCACCAAGTTGGAGAATGCTAATTTATTTTCGAGGAACATTACACCATCCTCAAAGGGGCTAATGCTGACTAAAAATTCATCCAAAACATGGACATCCAAAAATAAACAAACCAACCATTAACAAAATCTCATAATTTAAATTTCCAGAGCATGATTCCCAGAGCATGAATTACTCATAGTTAACTGAGCATAAGCAAAGTTTGTGGTGCTTACTTAAAAAGGTATACATTCAGCTTGGAAGTGTTATAAAAAAATACCTTCAACCAGCAAAAAAAATGTGATCTTTAACTTTTAATTAGAAATGCAAACAATTTTCCGCAGAAGTGTTACCATTTAAACAACCATACCACTGTTAAGTACGCACCCCATGAAGGAAAAACAAAGAAATGTCCCACCTTTGCAGTTATGTTCCTCCACATCAATCTATCATAGCAAACTTTGATATCATTCATCCATTCATTTCTAGAGTATCTCATTCACTGCCAGAGCATCAGTTACCTTGATGCTCTGGCAAATTATGCCACTGTTCCTATCCTGAAGAGTTCCAAGCTGTGCTTTCCTGCATTTATGCCATTCTATTACCCCTCTTCATTTCAATCCAGAGATGATATAAATCTATATTCTTTTGAAGTACAAGTGCCTTGTGATTGCTAAATTATTGTGTCCAATGCATAGTTCTTGGTCACATGAATGCAAACTTAGCATTCCTAAACAGGTGAATGAAAGAAAGATGATATGGCTCCCTTCATATTAAGGGTGTCACCACCCATTCCTAGGCAGCAAGAGTCTCCGCACTTCCATTCCAGCTCTGTTGCCCTACATCTACAGCAAAAGAAATGTAAAGAAGATGCAGGAAGAGAAATCATAATCAACCCACATTTTCAGCCTCTTTCTTACTCTACTTTGGGTACTGTCCCAAGGCTTAGCTTAAAATGGATCAGGCCCATTGGATCCACATGTCCAGTTTGTGTTTATGATAACAGGGAACAGGTGTCCAGGAGCTTAAGCACGGCTCTATCTCACTTCTACTAGAGCTTGGACAAGTTTCTGGTTGCTTCTACAACTTCCAGGGTCTAGCACTGGCCATGTTAGCTGGGGATGTTGGGAGCTGCAATCAAAAAAGAAAACTTCTACAAATTTCTGAGACTTACTGTTTAAGATCACTTTGAGTAGAGATGCCAGTCTGTATTCAGATGATGTCTTTTTCCACAAGCTGCACTACCAATATTGGATAATACATAGGGAAGATTAACCTGGAAGAAAGGCAGCTTGCCACCTGCCTATCTGAGCTTGCAACTGAGCCTCAAACCTCAATATATATCCCATATATTTTAAGCATGTATGGATGAATGAAAGGAAAAAATGTAGTTTATTGCAAGCACTTTTTTTCCTGATCATGTCTTGGTGAGGGAAAAAAAT
The DNA here is from genome assembly GCA_948472985.1 of Iguana delicatissima. NCBI lineage: Eukaryota > Metazoa > Chordata > Lepidosauria > Squamata > Iguanidae > Iguana > Iguana delicatissima. Next base: position 45,767 of record CAOKZL010001196.1, on the reverse strand, counting down.
CTTCCTGTACTTCCAGGACTAGAAGTTGTACAGGATAAGCCTTCTGACCTCCTTAGACAATAGGAGAATTGGAAGAGGGGCTGTCACAAGGTAAAAAATGTAACTATCTGTTCTACATCTTCTTTTCCCATTAACCAGATGCCTCTAAACCTGCATTTGATTTCAGAGTTCTGTAAAAGCTGGCAGCATCCTGAGACATGCTAGGCATCTCTGGTTTCCATCAACTGGGGGAGTGTGGGAAGAAGTTGCAGGTGCTCATCATCTCTAAGTAACTGGTCTGGTGACTGGAATGTAAAATGTGACATTACTATTATCTCCAGCTCCAAATGCTCTGAACAATTAGCTTCATTTATGCAGGCAGTCCATTCACCCAGCGATGTGTCACATTTACACTCATAACTCCCGTTAGCAGTAATAGGAGTTAACAGCATAAATTCCCCATGAAGCAAGAGATGAATGGACTCCAAGGAGTGAAACATTACAAAACCCTTCGCAATTTTTGCCTGTGTTAAAACTGTCTGATTTTGCTGAAATGCTCTCAGTTGCTAGTAGACATATGGACTTTTAAAAAGCTTATGAGCCAATTACATACCCCAAAAAATAAAGCATGCCATTAATTACTGTGTTAAATGGATGGCTTTCTATTGATTCATTAGTTCATATCTAATGCTGTTATAAAGGAAGTTTAGAAGCCTTGCAACAAATCTACGGATAAACTATTCCATTTACTTCAGAGTGCTTGAACAAAAGAAGAAGACAATACTGTAGCCTGATCACCAAAACACCTATATAACATTTGTCATGGAGGATGAATATAGAAAACCACTTACCCTGTAGTGACATACTATTATGCAAATATGCCTATTAGTGGGGGTGCCTATACAGTATATTACCCATCCATAATGTGCTCCTGTGCAGCACTTCCTACCATTTACCAAGGTTTCCATTATATTTATCCCAGTTTCTTTAATGTAGGAGATGGGGATCACCTAGCCTCACCCATCCAGCATTGCTTTCTTCACATGGAAGGTTAGGAGAGATTGTTGCTCTTGTAGGGGCTCTCCACATGAAGATCAGTGGAAAATCAGGGATCTTTGTGTGGAAAGTCTCCATGGAATCAAGAGTCTCTCCTTTTGGGGCATATTACTTCCTACATGAGGAAGGTGATGACAGAAAGAGGTGGGGCTAGATGCTGCTCTGTCTGTATTTTGAAGAAACCAGGGTGAGTACTGCCTGAAGAGAGCTATGTGGTATGATTCCTCTGCAGTTACATTTATACTATAGTAATGTGTCACTAGCTAATGATGATAATGATGACAATGATGACAGTGAAAATGATGACTACTTTTTCAAAACAAAAAAAACAAAAACCCACATTGGTTTTGTCCCCCCTCCAAATGGAGTCAATAACCTGGCTTGCATAATTTATAATTATATAAATTTAGTTTTATAATTATAATTTATAAAAAACATATAATTTATTAAAAATATAATTCATAAAAATACCATTATGACATCAATCAAAGTAATCAATATCACATTAGAGAAACTGAACAGAATAGTAATTATGCCAAGGGATTTTGTAACACTAACTGACAGAAAGATTTTGGTAGCATAAGCTTTCATAGACTTAGGTGTATTTCATCAGACGCAAAGAGTGAAGTGCTTAGGAGCAGACCTTGATAGCTATGAATGAGCAGTTTGCACATGTGAATAGTAATACAAATGCAAAACTTGTAGGTATGGTGATGAGGTAACAACTTCAGTTTTAATGAAGGTCATTGGGAAACAAAGCCTAAAGGAAAAATGTTGTCTAAAACCAAGGTGAGTGGATAACCATATGTATGGTCAAGGAAATTACTGAAATGTAGTGTAATGCTGGCTGAGAACCAGAAAGGAGATCTGATAAAGTGGCCAAGAGAGCCCTCATGAGGCTAGGGTGTTAACTAGTGTTATAATATGTGTAGTGTACCAGGAAACCATTTTCTCTGTTCAACCCACTGTTGATGGACTGGAGTTTGTGAATATGTCCAATTCTGTTCTTTCTCTTTCCGATCTTCCTTTGTTCAAGAACTGCAGTTCTGAGATCCAAGATGGAATGCTCAGGAAGGTAAAGTGTTATGCAACTACTTTTGTTTATTCCCATTCCTCATGCCTGATTTACATTTGTTTATCCTCTGGCCTCTTTGCCCAATGTAGAGTTCTGACAGAGGATAACATATATCATATTAGATGATGAGCAATTAATTAGCTAGAAGTAAAATCTAAAACATGTTTGGAAATTGTGTGACCATCCAGATGTTCCTAAACTGCAGCTTCCAGCAGCCCCAAACTTGCCTAGCGGGAGTACTGGAAGCTGAAATCTAATACATCTGAAGACATGACATTTCTACCTTTGATCTAAAATTTACATTCAAATGTTAACAACAGTAAAAACAATAAGAGTTAAATAGAACAGTCCCTATATCTCTCAGTATTATGAATCATTAAAAAATTGAGTGAATAAGACAGCCCTTATTTGGCACCTAAAAGACAAGAAGAATCATCCTGGTTGGACATTTCAATAAGAATTCAGCAACAAGTTATTTTTCTTTGGTTATACACTGCTATAGAGTGTTACTAAGTATCTTCTGTTACACAGTGTTTTCAAAGCTCTATATGTATCTTGAAGGTACCAGATCTCATCTGAACTTGGAAACTAAGTAGGGTCAGGGCTGTTAGTAGTTGGATGGGGAAATGCAAAAGAATACCAGGTGCTCTAGGTGGTATTTTAGAGGAAGGCAATTTCAACGCACCCTGGAGTATTTCCTCTCTGAGAAAACCCTATGATATTCATTTTCAACAGGCAACTTAAAGGCACTATACTTTATTTTCTATAGCTTCCAGTCATCCTCAGGTAAATCTTTTCCATTTTTCTGTTAGATCCTAAATAATGCTTATTTGATTCAGCTTAACAGTTTTGTCAAGATGGTTCTATACTTCCTGTAGAGGATGCTTTTGAGTGATAAGGCAAAATCTTTTGGCTGCTGGTTCCATAAATAGAATCTATTCTTAAGAAATCTTGTTGGCATATTTTAAAGTGTCTTTTTTTTGGCTGAAAACCTTTAGAGCAGTGGTTCTCAACCTGTAGGTCCCCAGATGTTTGTGGATTTCAGCTCCCAGAAGCCCTGAGCATTGACCATAGTGGCTGGGGCTTCTGGGAGCTGAAGTCCACAAACATCTGGGGACCCACAGGTTGAGAACCACTGCCTTAGAGAAATAGGTCTGCAATCAATATACAGATAACTTCATGTGGGAGTGTACCTGGAATCAGTGGCAGAGGTTGGAGTGTGTGGAAGGGGGGGCAGGAGGGGAGCAGGGCTACAGCATGTGGAGGCATGGCCAGGGCGCATGAGGGCATGACCAGGGCACACAGGGGCATGGCTACAGGCCAGAACACCCCAAAAACATTGCCACCCAGGGGAAACTACACCCTCCATACTCCTGTCCCTATGCAACTTCTTGGAATTCACTATATAGTCAAAAGTAATGGGCTTTTTTTAAAGCTAATTTTGATAACTACACCAGCAGTTTCTATTCCAAAGACTTCCAGGATCATAATCTCTGAGATACTGAGTTACAGTACCTTTCTTTGATCATCCATCAACTGCACCATGCGCTTCCCACTTATGTCAGATGATGGGTCTGACAGATCAAGAGCTGTAGCACTGCTCCATCAAATTCCAAGCCATGCATTTAGTGTCCCATGTAAGGTGGTCCTAAAATGCTTAGCAACTGGAGTTCAACAAAGATTGTGAGAATTCTTTCACCATGGATAGACATTAATTCTCTTGGCCAGACAGAATTGCTATGAAACCAATTCAGCTTCCATTCAGTCAATGCACTATTCCAGTGATTTCCAAATAAGCTCCACCCCTTATAAAATAATTCCTTGCTGTGAGGATTAGCGCCAAAGGAGCAATCTTGCACAACTCCACCACCACGTGTCTATCTAGAAACAGTGGGATGAGGGTCTGCAAAAAATGTGTGGTATTCAAGAAGTGGCAATTGCACAAAGAGTCTACATGTGTTTCTAATTTCATGAAATACTGTAGGATGAGCAAACACCAGGGGAAAACTATGCAAAATCTTGTCCCTGTACTCTTCTTCCTGACCAAGTTTGTCAAGTGTCTGGAACCCCATTTTTCAGTCACGAAACAAATAATGGTGAACATCTTTCTGTCCCTAATAAAGAGACAGACAGACAGACACTTAATTGTATTTACATAGATTTTCTATAGGAGAAATCCAAGTACCTATTATGAAATGAAGAGACAATAGGGTTAGAGACTAGGAGTTCCAGTTCCCTGGAGATTGAAGAAAGAAACTGTATAACTTATACATCTAAATTCTCTCTGTAATTAATGAGCTTCACCTTAGGCTGTTTTACTCTAATTTTTCCACAGGCTTACCAGGGATATACCAAGGACTGTAATCAGTGAGTTTCCTACCCTCTGTAATTAGTGATTTTATTGCATTGTTACATGTGTCCATTTCTTTTGTAGCCTGTATTTTTATCTTTATTTCAAAATAAAATCCCACTTTTTTATAAAAACAAACAAACAAATGATAACTAAAACATCAGAGACTTTGTTGGATAGCTGTGCTAGAAGTAGGATCTAATTAGAGTGACTCGTGAGAATAATTTTGATTCCCTGAACAAAGTACAACAGAGCTGATTAAATGTTTTGAACTTAAACTAGATTCCAGGAAGACTGCAAGTAATGGACATTTTTATGCCTTAAAATGAAAGTAACACATTTTCAGTTGTCTGTAAGTGTCACGGGGAAGTTTCTGAATTGTTATTGTGGATCATCTAATCCTATTCCTCTAATTATCAGGTGATAAATATTTGACACCAACAGTTTTCATAGAGTAGGTCAAGATTTATAACAATGCAGGCTGCTGAACAATACTTTGGAATGCTTCCAAATCTCTCATCTAAATTTGTCCCCAGATTTTGGCATTATGAATTACTTGGTGCTTGTTTCCAAAGCAAAGTCAATATATTATGTGATCTCCTTTGTCACACTGTTTATTTCCAGTTTGCAAATATAGCACAGTAAAGCAACACTTTACCATAGGTTTTGATTTCTTCCACAATTTGGTCCACTGGCTCTGATGTAGAGGGGTGGCGAATATATACTGACTGTCAATCGAAGCTTTAAAGGAGATATGCAAGATGATGAAATCATTTGAGTAGTGTTCATCTCTGTTAAAATTTTGGATTAGAACCTGCACCTGATTCTGCACCCCACCAACTTCAGAGTCACCAGTCTCCACTCTGTTTACCAGAATGCATGGAGGGCTAAAGGGATGATTAGCTATATTCCTAAATATCCCCACCCACCTAGAGCAGACCTGGAACATATGTGGTGCCAAATGCAATATGGATTTGCAAAACTAAACAATACAAAAGAACTGTTCGATTGCAATCCTCAAAATGTTTGTAAACATGAGCTATTCCGGAGATTTTGAAGTGTCAGGGTAGTCACTGGAAGAAAAGAATACTATGTTGTTGTTGTTTTAAGCATAGAATCACTTTGTGATCCATGTTTTCCTGCAATAACTATGGCCATTTCTGCATTACACTTTTATAGTGCTATTATTCCACTTTCAACATCCTGTAGAATTCTGGGGTTTGTAGTTTCCTGAGGCCAAAGAGCTCCCTGGCTGAGAATTCTAAAGGTTCCTCCGTAAACTGTAAACCCCAGGATTCCATAGGATGTTGAAAGGGGAATAATAGCACTATAACAGCGTAGTGCAGAAATGGCCTATGAGGTCATCAATAAAAGTGAATAAAGAATTAATCTTTTCTATAGAATGCAGCAGTTTTCTCAAAATTTCTTCTCATGGCACTATTGATTGTGAGAAGCATGATGTTGGCAATGAGTCAGTGGAATATACACTTGAAAACAGGTGGAAAATTATCTGAAATCAACTGATCCATCACTCAAAGCACTGACTAATTTTTTTTCAGAAGTTTAACCCCTTTTCTCCATCTTCAGGAAATATCATCTGTGTGTGTATGTGTATGTGTCTATGTCTATGTGTCTGTGTGTTGTTGCTGTGTGCCTTCAAGTCATTTCTGACTTCTGGCAATCCTAAGGTGAACCTATCATGGGGTTTTCTGAGTATGTGATGTGTCAAAGGTCATCCAGTGGATTTCCATGGCCAAGCGGAGAATCAAACCTTGCTCTCCAGGGTCATACTCCAACACTCAGACCATTACACTATGCTGGATCTTCTCCAGAAGAAATCTATGCAATGTTTGGTACTTATTGGTTTCCTTGGCTCCAGTTCTACTATCATTGTTACCTCTTCAGAGGCATTTATTCTGTTAGATTTATTTACAAAGAAGAATGTTTTTTCTTTCTTCTTTGGTGTAACAAGTGACACTTCCATGAGATATCTTTCTTTAAGGAAAGACTTTCTCAGGTATCTAGTCAAAAGCATCTAGCAACTGTCATATCATTCATGGCTATGTATTAGGGATGTAAATATTTATTTATTTCATTCTCACATGCAAGAACAATTTTTGTTGCTTTTGTTTTCTCTCCACTGGGTGAAATTATGGAAGTGTTAGTGGTTTTTTTATAATTTGACACACTTTGACACTTTTTGACACAAAAATCATTTATAAAAATAATATTTAATGAAAAATATCCTGAATTTGAGCAAAACAGTGGAGAAAAGTATATTTTGCACAAAACATAATGTATTCTGCAGGTTTTTGTTTTTTGTTTTTTTGGAAAAACAAGGGGTTTTTTTCTGTACAGACAGTTGTACAGGTTAAAAAATTGCAAATATTCTTTATATCCCTGTAAGATACAGGTACAAACCTCATAGAAGCCAAGAGAAGACTAAAATATCTTTCTGGCAATGACTGTCTTGTATATAAAAGAAAGAAATATTGGCCTCCATCTTGAGTTAGTTACAGGGAAGTCCTAAGTGGGTTTGAGGGAAGCTGATTCAGTCTTTTGCTTTCTGCATGTATATTTCCCTTTAACGCAAATCCATGTGGTGGGCAGAAAAGGCATGCTAAGATCCTAGGATTTCCTAACCGTAAAGCCTCACCACCAGCTCTGTCTTCAGAACACCCATTTTTGAAACTTTCACCAATTACTCTTGGTGGGGATGTACTGCTGGAAGGAAATAGAGGAAGTTGTTGCAAGGCAATCCATAGTTGATATACTCATGAAGACATGCCAATGAATTCAGTGGGCCTTACTCTTAAGTGAACATAAATGGATATAGGATTGTAGCTTTAATCACACTTTAGTCCAGTGGTTCTCAACCTGTGGGTCCCCAGATGTTCATGGACTTCAGCTCCCAGAAGCCCTGAGCATTGACCATAGTGGCTGGGGCTTCTGGGAGCTGAAGTCCATGAACATCTGGGGACCCACAGGTTGAGAACCACTGCTTTAGTCCCATTTAAATCAGTGTACTGTTAGGCAAGGATATCCCAAGGTTTTATGGGAGAGGGCCTTCTCAAGTGTGGTGCCCCACTTGTGGAATGACCTCCCCTCAGAGGCCTGACTAGTGCCCATGTTGGATTTTCAAGACATGGCTTTGGGGTCTAATTCACTTCTAAGCACATATATGGCTTCTAACTTTTTTTAGCCTTTTCGAGTTCTTTGTTTGAATTGTTTAATACATTTCCAACTTCTTTAAATTATTCCCATTCTGTTTGTATTTTATCTGTCTGCTGCCCTGGAATCTCACAACAGAAGGGGGACAAAGATATTTTAATAAATAGAAATAATACATATATTTGATTGCAATGGATCTAAAGAATGTCTGATTCCTTTTGGACTCATTGCATTTCAAATTGTTCTATCTTGTTCTAGGAGAATATTTTAAGAATGAAATTTCTGATTTGTAAATATCTTCATATATAGCCTTTGAGTCGCCCTAAGCTCAGAATTCTGACATGTATGTAACTCTAAGAAAAACAGAATAAAAAGACAGGCTTTTAAAAAAACTAAAACTCTGTTTTGATAAGAATTGTCATACAATTTTTTAATGCTGAGTTCTGCTGTGTGTACATGATGGAACATTGTAAGACAGCTGATAAAAGATTCATATGACAATACCTTATTAAAATAAACAAGTTATTCTTTTCACAATAATTTGTTTAGTGAGTTTCACAGAGCTCTGAAGTAGACGAAACAAAACATCTTTGTGAGCTAATTACTTCTAAAATTCTATTAACATAACAATTCAATACAGCTGTTTACAGGGTATTCCTAGTTAGGGCTGTAGTTGCCATGACAACGTTACAGTTTTTAAATGAAGCAACTAATGTGGGGTTGTTCTTTAGAAACAAAGGCACACAATACGTTCACATGTGTGTGTGTGCGTGTCTGTGTGTGCGTGTCTGTGTGTTTAGAGTTATAGTGTACAGAATTTATATATTTACTGAAGAAGCTCAAAGAGTCTTTCTTCTCGTAAGACTTGTTGCACAAAAATAATTGCTTTGGATTAAGAAACAGGCCTACTGACAAAATGCATCCAAATTGCGTTTTTTCTTTTAAACAAGAGGAAGGAAGAATGCAGGCCACAGGCGGCACATGGCTCCCAGTGGCTTCTGGAGAGATGCAGACCTTTCCAAGCCCTGCGTCTTCTAAAATTTGGGGGAGATCATCCCAAATTTGGTAAACTGCCACTTCTGGACTGATCGATACCCAAGAAACCCAGCCACCCCTACTGAAAAAAGAGAATGCCTGCTCCATGGGTACAGGGGGGGAAATCAGACTCTGTTCAATCAATCTTTGGTCTGTCATTATATTGCTGTGTAAGGTTATAAGAGATTTGGATCACCCTCCAATGATCATTCACATATGTGGAGTTCTTTCACAATAATTCTTTGGAAGGTATTCTCTTCTACTCACCATTCCCAAGAAAATCTATTGCATTTTGTGCAAAATATATTTTGGGGGGAAATGTATTTTGTGCAAAATAGAAGCAGTCTTTGTGGGAAGAATAAGAAAAGCAGACAAAAAAAAAAAAAGAGGATCTTTTCACTTTTACCATGAGCAAAAAATCTTGTGGCTATGGGTACCAATTTTTCCAAAAGAGTATCCTAACATGAGAAAGATGACCTGTTCTTACAGGAAAATTAAATATTCTTTACACTATAGTAAACAAAGGAGGAATTTCTGTTAATTCAGGCAGTGCTGAACACCCTTTCAGGTTAACAGCTTAGAGGCATCTATATAGTAGGTGACCATAGTTCTCCCTCCCTTTTGTCTTCTTCAGGGTTTTGTGTGTGTGTGCGAGAGAAAGAGAAAGAGATACAGACAGACAGACAGACAGAAAGAGACAGAGACAGAGACAGAGAGAGAGGATAGAATAAACAGGGACTTGTGGTACATCAATAAAAACTGCAGAACTTTTACTCTGTCTAGGTAGTAGCTGAGGTTTGTTGTTCTTAGCTGATTCAGAGGGGAGTTCTTGAGGGGCAAGAGACAGCCACTCCACTGGGCTGATTTCTTCCTATAAATGCCATGCCATCATCAAATGCCACTCCAGGGGCCTTTCCACACTACCCTGTTATATGGCCATTTCTGCACTACACTCTTATAGCGTGATTATTCCACTTTCAGCATCCTAGGGAATCCTGCGGTTTACAGTTTCAGGAGGGGTCAGCCAGCCCCTCTTGATTCCATAGGATGTTGAAAGTGGAATAATTGCACTATAAGAGTATAGTGCAGAAATGGCCATAGTGCTGTTATTCCTCTTTCAACATCCTATGGAATCTTGGGGTTTGCACTTTAGGGAGGGGCATTTAGAATTCCCAGACAGAGAGCTGTTTGGCCTCAGTAAACTACAAACCCCAGAATTCTACAGAATGATAAAAGTGGGATAATAGCACTATAACAGTATAGTGCAGAAAGGCCCTTTGATCCAGGAGGGGGGAAAAAGTAGACATTGCCTTCCTCACCTTTCCTTGCATATAGAATACGGTTGTCGTTGCTGCTGCTGCTGCTGCTGTTCTTGTCATTGCCATTGTTGTTGTTATATTTATTTATATACCATCTTTCAGTCAATAATGAGACTCAAGATGGCTAACAAAATATTTAAAAAACAATAGAGATTAATATTATGCAAGAGCTTAAATAAATGTATAATTATAAAAATTAAAAAAAACAATTAAACAACAGGAAGCATTAAAAACTTTAAAATTCATTAAAAGACAACATGCAAGCCTTAACACAGCACCACACAGCATTAAAGGCCCACTCCAGTCAGTTTCCAAAAGTCCAACAGCACAAAAATAAGCATAAAAATAGCTTAACTTACTGATGGAAGAAGACCAAGGACAGGGTCATTATGACCTTCCTAGGGAAGGAGTTCCAAAGTTTGGAAGCAGACACCAAGAATGCCTTCTCTCTTGTTCCTACCAAAGAAGGCTGGGAGGGTGGTGGGACGGAAAGAAGGACCTCTCCAGATGATTTTAGAGGTCTAATGGTATTCTCCATGTAGATACAGCCCTTCAAGTAGCCTGGACCCAAGCTACTCTTAGAACTTTAAGCCTGAATAGATTGAGAAGCAGGATGGCAAAGGTAGCTATGGTAGCAGGATGGCAAACTAGGAGCAGGATGGGAAAGGTGGATCCTGGTAAAGGTAGTTGTCTTGCTTTACTTTTCAGTCTCAGACTTTCAGCTGCAGCTGTTCCCTCCCAACAGGGGTCTTGCCTCCCTGTAGAGAGCAGGAGGTGGGGACATGGAGGTGCCAGTAACAAGAAGAGATCATGCTGCTTCTCTGCTCCCCCTGCTCCATCAGGAAGACAAGAGCCATGTTAAGGAACAGCTGCAGCTGAAAGTTCAAGGCAGAAACATGAGGGAAGACAGTTACCTTCACCCAGCTTCAAACAGTTTTATGGTACCTTATTCTGCAAGGAGGGGGTAAAAGAAAAGAAAGAGGACAGAGGTATGCTGACAGAGTCATACATCCTACCAAGAACATATAGTGTCATGCCCATAAACTGTTATCTAGTTTGGTTCCCAAGGCCATATTTCAATTGAAATGTGGTAGTATTGATGGTTTTTTTCATTCAACAATATATGAGACCATCAGAACTTATACAATGAATTAATATTTACCAATTTCAGTTTTCAAGCTAGAAATAAAGCTTAGGAGGGAATGAAATATTTCTCAGTGAAGAATATTTTCACCCACTTTAAGAGACATTTCCTTGACATTGACATTTCTCTCTTCTGCTTATGTACCATTTTTGTTTTTCCAATTACTGTGTTCTCTTCACTCTGCTTGAATCATATGGACAATGATGTCAAGGTGAAATGCAGCCAAGTAGCTCTGTCTGCCTAGATCATCTCACAGAGGACAAACAAGGCCCACTGATAATGAGGGTGATCTTTCCTGCAAATTAGATATGGAATTAGATATCATAACTTGCTGACATCACTGAGGGAAAGCAAAGGAAATTCAGAAAAGGACTGTACTCATTCTATCCTATCCAGGAGTTTGCTGTCAAAGCAATTCCCCAAATCACCAATACAAAATGCTTTTTGATGTCAGAATTGTTCATGACGGTGTGCCCCATTTTTGGCTCAGCACAGTGGTAGGAATCAATGAATTGGCACAGTTAAGAATGAAGCTTAAAATTCCTGTTCATGTTTATATTTTTATCTGGGGTTCATTGAATAAGGCAACATCCAATGTTATGCCCAGATGGGAGTCTTTTCAAACAGCAGTTGTGATCCACCATAGTTAATCTGTAATGTTCTGCCAGCTTATCTCTTGTGAGGGTGGATGCAGCTGTATATAACTGCGTTTGAGGCTTCAGGTTTAAATGCTTGAAAATAGTTCATCCCCAGATGAAAATGGAATTAGCCAATAACATCTGGTATGCTATCAAAAGGCATTCTTCTCAAATTCCCTCTCTCCAGATTTCACCCCAGATTTTGAGATTCCAAATTGCCAGTCCTGGATGGAGGCTGAGTGGCATTTATGGATTAGATTTCCACCATTCTTTCAATTTGGGTCTCCAGGTTTATGTAAAGGCTTATGCTCATGTGTGCTTTGCTGCAGTATCTTCTTCCAGCCATTTTATTTATGAATTATATTTATACCCACCCTTTATTCTACAGTAGCATACATGTCTCTCTTCATTTCCATTTTATCTTCAAAACAACTCTGTGTGATAGATTAGGCAGATGGAAAGCAGCTTGCTCTGGTCACCTAGAGAAAGCTTTATGTCTCAGAAAGAATACAAACCTCAGTCTTTTTGGTCTTATTCTGAAACCCTAAATACTATGGTGTCTCTCATTTGTTCATGTTAAAGTGATGTTTTAATTAAAGGTTAACTGTTCATGTGAGTAATTTTGTACACAGACATATGGCTTTTCAGTTAATAGGAAGCACAGCAGTTAAATTTAAGCCATTTTACAGTGTAATCCTATAGTTATTTACTAAGAAAGAAGTCCCACTAAATTTACTGTCCTTGAAGATTCTCAGCAGAGGCCCTTTCCACACGGCATTTGCCATGCGAAAGGGTGCCTGAAGCATCGTGTGATTGTGAGGAGCGATCTGTACGACGCACTAACAATCACGTGACGCTCCAGGGGCCAGGAGGCACCCATCGTGCATTTTTTCATTTTCAGCTGGAAGCCGAAAATGGTGCACAATCACACATTGCTCCCGGGCCCCGCATGCACTTACCTGGCATGCAGAGCCTCTGGAGCTGCGCCGGTCACGCTTCCTACCCCAGTGCAGCCTGGGAAACTCCCAGGCCGCACTGTGGAAGAAAGAGGCGGGGCTCTTGCGCAAGCAGGCAGCTTGTGTGGAGCTGAAACAGCAGGGATGCGAGATCCTCTCGCCAGAGGCTGCTCGCACAATCCCCCCACCTCAGTGCCGGAAAAAGGTAAGGTGTGGAAAGGGCCTTAGAAATGTATCTGGGGGAAAATGTGTCACTTTGACATAAGTATAGATAATGGCAGAAGAGTTGTGGTTCAGTTTTACAACTTCACCTGCTTCTAGTACAAAACACAAGTGAGTTCTAGGGGTAGGTGGTTTTGTTCCTTTTTCCCGCATACTCAGTCAGTAAGTTGTTCCCAAACAACTCTATAACCCAGTATAGCAAGTGTACATTTAGTAAACATACACACACAGTGGTGCAGGTATGACTTATATTAGTGACTTTTGCATGACTATGCACATTGATTATTAGTTTGCATGTTTTCAGTCTTCCTGATTGTTACCTCATCCACTCTTTTCCTGCATCACTCTAATCTGCAACCATTTCTCTTCTCTGTCTCTCTCAATCCTTTCTGGATGACCCTGGGTCTGACTATGCACAAATATTATAAGCAAAACTATGTTCATATATAAATTTTACAAAGAAATTACAAAAAAATTCAGGGTTCAGAAGCAAACTTGTTTATTTTCACTGTGGAGGGCTATGGGACTGGTTGCTGTTCAGCTTCTGCCTTGCCAATCTGATGGCTCAGCTAGAGAGATCTACTACTATATTTCACATTTCCCAACATTTTAGTGCAATATGAATGGGTACCCAGCTCAAGAGAATGAGTAGGAATGCCTCAAATGCAGCAGGCGTAGTTTACCACATGTAGAAAGAAAGTGGAGCTAATTGAACTAATAGGTTTATGTCTGTATGTGGCTTCAAGCTGCCTGTCAACTCATGGAGACCCCATGTATTTCATATGGTTTTCTTAGGCAAGGAATATTCAGATGTGGTTTTGCCAGTACTTTCTCTGAAATACAGCTTACAGCACCCGATATTCATTGCTGGTCTCCCAGCCAAGTACTAACCAGGAATGACCCTGCCCCACCTCGGTAATACTATTAAATCTAGGGTCAGAAATTACCTAACTTGGCTACTGTGCATGCTCCTGGTTTTAGCCTTTAGAAAAAGCGCTTTATAAATTAGATAGAGTCTCTGCTTAGCTTACAGGCCTTGTTAACGAACCTCAATTAAGCAAAGCCTCCAGCTTATCTATCAAATACTCAAATTAAACTTAGAGTGTTACTGGAATTATGTACACAATTGCATGATTAAGTGAAAAGAAATGTTCAGAAATTTTATCTGCTCAACATTCATACAGTCATTTCCTTCTCATATGCTGCAAGAGTCTTTATAGCTTTCATTGACATATTTGTTCCCTTTTCCCCAATTCGTCAGTGTGGCAGTATTTTAAGATGGCAAGTGAAAATCTCTGTCCAACCCAGGAATGGGCAAAGTGGGGCCCTTGGATTGCATATATCCCCCAAGGTTGTGTTTGCATGTGGCCCTGCAAGGTTGTGTTTGCAGTCCTCAACCCCTTCAGACTCTTCATACTTTTTGCCCCTCCTTACGAATTGCCTCTTCCAGAATCCCCGGGAATCACAACTGATATTATCAATAATTTGCTGAAGTGCCCCCAACATCACTTAATTTTTTTTTTTAAATTAAATATTTTAGAAATATTTTTAAATACCAAAAGCATAAGTGGGTTTTTAGGTCATGCCGATACACACCTTTATATGACTTTGTATGTGGAAATTTCTTTTTCTAGATACATTTTCCTGTATCATCCTATACTGTCATATGTGACAGTGTCCTATGCTTACACTGTACTGTGGGTCAATGGAAGTCAGTGGAAACTTACAGATGCAAGATGCCCTAGATTAAGGGTGCAGGATTTGGAGAGACTCACAGCTTCGTGGGGAAGCACAGGTTCTGTTCCTTATGGTTTTGTGTGTCTGTTACATGTTAGCACACCTGACAGTGTAGTGTGTTGAAAAACACTCCTTCTAGATTTAATGATGCATGATTTATGGTGACTCACAGCTAGGGGGTGGGGTGGGGGGATGAATTCTTTGCCATTGTCAGTTATGTGCATTTCCCAGAAAATGACCATATGGATTGGAAAGTAACATGCATTTCTGTTTGTTCTCTTGAAAGGGGAGGTTTCCCAATCATAGCAATATGGGGTACTTAAACATCGGATTTGAGGTTCAGAAGCAAATGAACAAATGTTATGTCCTTGTTCAGCTGAATAAGTGAGCTGTTTCAAAAATTTCATGCAAGTAAGGAACTGGGAATAAGGAAACAGCCTCAGCCTTGTTCCTTATTGGAGAAGAAGCTATTTTCATTTCCGATCTTATGGTGACACAGGTCTTTCTTTCTCACTAGATTGGTTTTGCAGTTCCAACCTAATAAGGTGCCCTGACACTTTCACTTAGCCCTTCCTCCACCTTTTAAACATCACCCTCGTGTAAAAGGGCTGGGGTCGCAAGTCAGAACCAAATAATTTATTTACGGTAGCACATTCTTCTTTATTATCAATGACTGTAGACAGCTCAGGCCAACTCAGTACAAAACAAGTGGTATCATTCATTATAGTAGCATTAGACATCTTGTTAAGGCTCATATAAAATACAGTTGCATTAACCAGTTTCAACTTCTGTCAGCCTTAGACACCTGTTCTCTGTGTCTTTTCATCAGCTGCTTAAACACAACTCAGTTACCCTCTCTGGCTAAGATCTCACTGAAGACTCTGCCTTATATATAATTCGTCTCACCTATAAGTCCCTCCCATGTACACCACCGTGCTGGATCTCACTCTTAAGGTACTACTTCTGTTGCCTAACTACCCAGCATCCCAAATAGCTAAACCCCAAAGCAACTTCATCACATATGGCCATGCTTTTTAGTCTGTCCTCCTATTTTCTTAGCAGTTGACATTACATTTTTTTTCAGCTGCCTGTTTTTGTGCCTCTCTTTTTGTGGCAATCTTTCCTTCTCCTTTCCCCCCTCATCTTCTCTAATATCTGTCGGTTAATTTAATCATCTACCTCTCATACACACTGTACATATATGTTCACACCTCTCTGAATCTGTGGTGCCCTCTGCCTGTACAAAGAGGTCTCATTTTGAGCAACGTGCAGTTAGTAGAGAGATGAAGTAATGAATGAAAACAAGAAAGAACCAAATGACCTCTTATTGGCTAGAAATCATGCTCATAGTGACATATCACTGAATGATAGAGTGATAGAGTTGGAAGGGGCCCTATAGGCTTACCAGGGAGACTAGAGCTTCTAGATTGGTGTAATCATGTCAAAAAGGAAAAGAAGCTGAGTAAAATGATGTTAAAAAAAACGGAAAAGAAGCTCAAAGTTTCAGTTCATGGAGGAACTATGGGAGCCACTTACTAATTTTCTAGAGCCTTTCTCTACCTGCTACTTTCTTCTATTTCCTAAGGTATAGGGAAAAGAGTGTAGTAGGTTGAGCACTGGACTATGATGCTGGAGACCAGGCTGTGAATCCCTGTTTCGCCATGGAAACCCACTGGGTGATCTTGGGCAAGTTACATTCTCTCAGTCTTAGAGGAAGGCAAAGGTAACCCTCCCGTGAACAAATCTTGTCAAGAAAACTCCTTGTTGCCATAGGTTAGAAAGCACTTGAAGGTACACAACAACAACAAAAAAGGTATAAGAAAGAAAGTAACAAGCAAGCATTGTGCCCTTCAGGCATTTAATCTGGATGTTCATAAGAGCTTCCCAGGATTTTAAGAGTATCAAATGACATTAATAAGAAGCTATGTGGTAGCTACCCACTACTGTTTCATTTGAACAGTACTAGGTAACCACCACCAGCAGACTGTAGCCTGAATCCAGTTGTTAATCAAAACTAAAGTGAATCCATTGAATCAATGGAAACTAGATAAACCAAGGTCAATTGGTTAGGGTAGAAGTAACAACAGAATTTATTCTGGTTGGGCCTAACAATTGGATTTGGGCCTATCTTCACATTTGCCATAGGCTAATCAATGATTTAAGAAAAATGTTTGCAAGAACCAATTGGGATGACCTAATTTTTACCAACAGAAAAAATATTCCCAATAGAAAAAAAAACTTATTCAGGGATAACCATATTGACCATGTAGCAAAATACAACAAAATTCAAAATCCGCAAGCAGCCATACCTTTATTGAGCCAACTCCAAAGCATAAAATACACTATGCAAGCTTTCAAAGGTTCACTGGCTTTTTCATCAGGCAAAGATGTTAAAAATCATAATCATAAAAATTAAAATCTGTCTGAGATGTTGTCAGTCAAGGTGGCACTGAGCAATTTCAATGCAGTCAGAGGCCAGTTCCCCTATTGGCCATATGAGGATTAGAAACAAGCAATAAAAGACAGGTTATAAACTTTCAGCTCCATTAGCAACAAAAAAGTAACTTCTCTTGAGATCCAGCTTTTGTTGTCCTGTGGAAAGTTAACTGCTCTTTTCTTATGCTGAGAACTCTGGATTTGTCAAGGAGTCTTTGTACTGTTACATATGGACAAACTTGTAGGTAATATATAGTAAAACTTCCCACACTGTAATCCTAAATTGTAATCAAATGAAAGAGGGGGTAGAAAATCTCAAAGAGTTACGTTCCAGTTCTTTGGTTCCCTGTTGTTTATGGTTAAATTTGCATGTACAGTTACAGTTAAATTTGATATCTTGAAATCTAGGTATCTTTAAATTGTTGTATTGGACTGTACAGCACAATACAACAAAATACAAAATCTACAAGGAATCATACCTTTATTGGGCCAGCTCCAAAGCACAGAATATGTTATGCAAACTTTCAAACTTTCACTGGCTTCTTCATCAAGCAATGAACAAAGGTAAACTCAGGTGGCTTCATCAGGTAGCTGGTCAGATGGGTAAAATACAGTTGGTCAAATGGTCTAATCATGTAATTCACAGCAACCTATGAAAAAAGTCAGGGTTAAACAACATAAAATAGAATTTATATTTCAAGTCATCCCAGAGCAATCAACAGAATCAACAGAATTTGTAGTGATAATAAGCAGATATGCTGAGCAAGATTTCTGCATCTCATTTTACATTCTGTATACTTATAGAGAGTTGCTTTGCATACAGGAACATCTTTTTTGGTGGCTAGGTATGTTATAAATTACTAGCATATATACTCGGTAAAGCTTGTTAGAAAGATTTCAGATCCTATGCCTCTAATTCCCCAAACTGTCTTGTCCAGTACCTGTAACTTTTCCCCATGTTCCCCAATCCAATCTGTATTCAGAGTGATTAACATGCAAAGGTTGGATTCATGAGAGAATACACTGCCCTCCTCCTTGCTGCTAGGCGTTATCTCCATAGCAACCAGCCTATTCTCTGGCTGAGAATTGTAAAGGCCCCTCCCTAAACTGCAAACCTCCACAGAAGCTTCTCAGGCAGACAATCATACGAGGTCTTTGCCTGACAGACAAACAGACAAACTTTAACTTTTATATATTAGATTATTGAGATTCTACATCATGGTCTATATTTAATAATTTTATCTATCCGTAACTATGCGGCAGAAATGCAACAAAACCCTGATAGTGAATTATAAGGATCTGGCCATCAGCACGAGTGTTCCAATGTTTATCAGATGTTTTCAAAGCGCATCATACACCCTTGATGAGTATCAGGCCCTTCTGATGCACATTGGGCATTCTTGTTATGCTCCAGCACCTCCTAGCCACTGTCTGGATATGCATCAGGAATGTCCATTGCACTCTGGGCACTATGACACACCAGTCTCTCCACTGGCTACCATTGGACAACAGATGACTGTACATTGTTGTGTGATAGGCATCCCCTAGGTTGCAAAACTACTCAATTCTATTTCCTGCACACATTAGTTTACTTACAAAGAGGTAAGTCCCATGTTGAATTCAAGACTACACAAATAAATAGAAATTCTGAGCTTGAGAAGAATTTTGATGGAAACGATGCACACTCCATAATGCAACTGTTCAGCTTAACCAACTTCACAGTTTGCATAATGAGCAAGACAAGAATGAATTTTAATGATATCCAAGTTCAAAATAGAATGGAAAGGCACAGTTGTAGTAACCCAACAAGATCATGCTAATATGCTTTTTGGTGTCAATTTACTTGCTATATCCATTTCCAGATTTTCCTGCACACAGCAGTCCCTGTAAAGTGAAAAACATTTTCAAGTGATTTGGTAAGTAACCCTCGCAGTCAGCTTTTTACAAAAAGTCATCTTCAGGCAAGAAACATCCATCCTCTTAGAATACAATAGTAAGGACTTAGATTCTCACATTTGCTGCAAGGCATAAAATGGTTTAATCACAAAATGATTGATAGCTGTAGTTAAACAGAACATTAGCCTAATGACGTATGAAACTGTAGCACAGTTGTTAACTTATGTTGAAGCTGATTCCTTACAGAGGAGATGATGTCACCTTGTATGGAGTCTGAAGTGGTTCACTAGGCTCACTGTGAATGTGTCCTTTTGGCTCAATCCTCATGAGAGACACTTGTCAAATGCATCCTGTGTAACTGTTCATTACCTACTGATGTCAACCACAGCCACATCTTAACTCTGTGCATAATACAAGGACCAAGTGCAAGAGAATGGTGAGTTGAAATAGATGAAAACTATCAGTTACCAAAGTAATGTCATCTCTGAATTCTAAATGCAAGATGCATCTTAATTGAAGAATAACAAAGGAACTGTTTTCTTCTTCTTTCCGTGAAAGGGTAACATAGCTACACCTATTGAATCTGTCACTGTGAGATGAATGAGTAATTCAAGAAGCTTCTATCAATAACATGATAGAGGACCGGGACAAAAATGAATGCATAATGACAGAGGCACACAGTGTGTAGTTATCTGCAGAAGTAAGGATATGGCAATGTACATTCATGTGCAGGTGGAGCAAAATGGTAGCATCCAATTTGCATCCTCTTTTGCATTTAGAATATGGAGGGGTCAATTTCAATTTGGCTTCAAGGATCAGAATTTGATCTCTGTCATGTCCCACTCAATTGGTTTTAGGGAAATTTCAGTATGAGTGGGCTTCTTCTCTCTTCCCTGTTTGTTCTCCCCCTTGCTTTACCCCTCCCCTTTCTAAAAGCAGATGGCTTTGCCAGAAGATGGGGTAGTATACCATAGGCTGACTTTGTATAGCAAGAATGATGGCAGTGGTGGACAAAGCTGTCAACAAAGCTGGATGCTTTAATTTTTTAAAATGTTAAATACAGCCTTCATCCCAAACCATAGTTAACCCCTCCCACCTTCCCCAAATTGTTTCAACCACCATCCCAAATAGTTCCCTTTCTCATATTTGGTTTGTTTAGTATTTTTGGTTGCAACACTCACCCTGGATCCATTCTGCAATCAATGCCTGGGGTGCAACAGATTGTGCAACAGCACTGGGGCCACGGCATAAATTACCATGTTGCCCTGCTGTCTACCACTGTCACAACTGCTTGGTCAGCCCTCCTGCTCTTAGGTTCAGTATTGACTGGTTGCTTCAGAACCAGGTAGGGAATTGGGGCCATGGTTAAATTTTGAAAAAGTAGTTTCACCCACCCCCTAATCAACCAATCCTACACTGTTCACTATTAGGCATACAGTTCAATTGAATAAAGGCTGTGCTTGCAAAATAGGCAGTCACTTGGCAAGTAATATGGAAAAGAGAAAAATAATCTGCATGAGTGAGCAACCAGAAGGCAATTTCCTGATAAACTTTCAGACTGGCATCTTCAGTTTTGTGGTACAGTCTTTAGGAAACCCTTCTTCCAGCTTCATTCCACTCTAAAGCCCTTTCTGCATGGCATTTGCAATGTGAAAGGGCACCTGGAGCGTCGCACAATTATGAGGAGTGATCTGTATGATGCACTCACAATTGTGCAATGCTCCATGGTCCAGCAGGCACCGATAGCGCACCTTTTCATTTTCAACTGGAAGCAGAAAACGGTGCACGATCGCACATTGCTCGTGGGCCCCGCACACACTTACCTGGTGTGCAGAGCCTCCAGAGCTGCACCAATCGCGCTTTCTGCCCCAGTGCAGCCTGGGAAACTCCACTGCTGAGGAAGAGTCAGGGCTCTTGCGTGAGCAGGCAGCTCGTGCGGAGCTGAAGCAGCAGGGGCGCAAGAGCCTCTTGCCAGAGGCTGCCCTCACGATCCCCGCACTCCAGCACTGGAAAAATGTAAGGTGCAGAAAGGGCCTAAATCTTGCTAAATCACTCTAAGGCAGTGGTTCTCAACCTGTGGGTCCCCAGATATTTTTGGACTTCAGCTCCCAGAAGCCCTGAGCATTGACCATAGTGGCTGGGGCTTCTGGGAGCTGAATCCCAAAAACATCTGGGGACCCACAGGTTGAGAACCACTGCTCTAAGGCCCTTTTTGCATGGCATTTGCCATGCAAAAGGGCACCTGAATCGTTGCACGATTGTGAGGCATGATTTGAACGATGCACTCACAATTGCATGACGCTCCAGGATCGGGCAGGCACCGCTTGTGCACTTTTTCATTTTTGGCTGAACGCACATTGCTCCAGGGCCCCGCACACACATGCTGTGCATGAGGAGCCTCCGGAGCCGTGGCAGTCCCACTTCCTGCCCCAGTGCAGCCTGGGAAACTCCCAGGCTGCACTGCAGAAGGAAGAGGCAGGGTTCTCACATGAGCAGCCAGCAGCTGTGGAGCTGAAGCAGCGGGGACGTGAGAGCCTCTCGCTGGAGGCTGCTCGCACGATCCCCACACCCCAGCGCCGAGAAAAGGTGAGTTGTGGAAAGGACCTCAGTTTTCCTATGTGGAAGGTCTGGAAAGGGCTTCCTGTTGCCAAAAAAGTCAACTAGTGGCAAACTGCAGCTGGGGCTATGCTGCTTGCCAAGTTACAGGGGAGGAAGACAAGAAGAACCCTATAACTCTACAATTCATTTAGTACATATGTTGTACCAGAGAAGGCCCTGCTGCAAGATGAACCTACGAACAGAATAAAAGTGGCCCAAATCTATCACATCACCTCTGTCACATCTCTTTATTTTCAAAGGAGAAATAATCAGACACAGACAGCATTTTTTGGCCTAAATCTTCATGTAAAATAAAAGGATATTAACACTATCTAAGCCCGGGTACAAATATTCCAGTCTCTCAATATTTGGCATTGACACAGTCTAGAATGTGGATGCAAAACCTGTTGTCTACTAGATGTTTTGAACTGTACCTCCTATGAACCCAACCAGCATGGCCAATGGTAAAGGAATGCAGGAGTTATTGGAACAAATGTCTAGAGGGTATCAGACTTTCTGTTCCTGGTCCATATGGTGAAAGAAAAAGAGAGAGAGAGAGAGAGAGAGAAATACCCTAGTTAGCCATATATAAGCCATGGGGCAGGAAAAAGTAGGGAAAGAGGTACCAACATGGTGGGGAGGATAAGATTGAGAGTCAGTATGCTGTAGTGGTTAATATCAGTCCCTGATATTAAGACTGTATTAAGATCAAGACTGTATTTTTCACTGAGCCATGAAATTCACTCACCTCTTGTCCTGATCAACCTGATAGGGTTATTATGACATTAAATGGGAACAGGGGAGGAGGGGGGGTTAAAGAGCCATTTAGTGGAAGAAAGCCATAATATGAGTGTAATTGACAAAATCATACAAATAAAAATGGAATAGTGCCTAACTTATCATAATTATAGTTATTTCTAGATGTTTTATAAACAGCAGCTTTGTTCTTCCATGATGTCACAGAAAAGAGCTTTTCTATGAATTATCAAGCATTAAGCAGATGTTTCCTCATTTTATATTGTTTTGTTTAATATCAGATATCTGATATAAAATAAAAACTGCTTTCCTAAATTGTTAAAACTTTTGTGAAAATCAAGATTATGGGCTATTTCGTGCACTGCAATTCATGAATGACACATTTTTCTGTTTGTTGTAGACTAAAGTTTTGTGATAAAGAGCTGCCATCTCCAAAGTTTGCATTCTGAAAGGATTCCTGAAATGCAGAATCCCCCCCCAAAAAAAAATCTTGCAGGACTTTTGACTTGCTTCTGCAATATGTATGATGACTCTCATATCTGTAAAGCACAATAGCAACTTCTTTAAAATAAAAATAAAAAAGAGGAAATAATACCTTTAATCACCAATGGACATAACAGGACAACCCTTGGAAGAATGGGGTTGCTGATAATAATCTTAGTGCCATGACAATTAAGCATATTCTATTTTTAATTATGGTATATTTATATTTTAAATGGTTTGTGTTTTAGTGTATTTTAACTATTATTTGTCTTTAGTTGTATCTATGCTGTATCTTGCCTTGAGCTTTGGGGAGGGATGGGTAACAAGTAAAATTTTCCTTTCTAGGCAGAACCAAGCAACTTAAATTTGGTATTTGTTTCATTACATCTGTTGGAAGTGTATATACGGTATGGATTTATTTGTTTTTTTAGTTATGAGAAGAAGTTATATGTATTTAGAAAACAATGGAGCTTTGAATACTTTTTGAACAGATGTGTGTATGTTTAGTTTCATTTTAAATAATCTGTGGGTAAATGTTTGACACCCAGATATTCAGATCAAAAACAAGCTATCAAAGCCCAATAGTTGGTAATTGATTAAAAGTGTTTTGGTACAACTGTAGACTCTGCTACAATTGTAAATTTCACTTTAGGATAAGATCCTACATTTAATATTAAAGTTTAATGCATTGTCTATTTTTAATGAATGTTCATTCTCTCTTTTTTAAAAAAGAACAACAAGACAATACGGAGTCACTGCCTCTTGAGTCCTCTATCCCTTCAACCCATGAAATTTAATCCTAAAGTTATATTTTATTAGTGAAACTTTAAATTCTAGTATGTCCTCATGCTGCCATCAAGCCAGTCTGAATTATCAGTCCAGAAAGTAGTGATACTAATGTCCTCAAGCAGGGGTAGGCAACTGTTTTCAGAAATACATTTTTGGAAAGCAGCTTTCATAACCCCCTCCACTGGCAATGCCATCTGGAGCTGATGGGAGTTGTAGGCCAGAAACAGAGAAGTACAGAAGCTTGAGTTTGGAACAGACTCTGCAAGTCAGCTAGTCTGATTCCCTGCCATGCAGGAATGCACAACTAAAACACTAATGAAAGATGCCTTTTCAACCTCTCTCTGAAGGCCTCCAAAGACAGTAGGCCACAGCTGACTGCCACTGGCTTGGAGAAGAAACAGACTGTGGCCATTTCGGCACTGGACTGTTATAGTGCTCTTATTCCATGAAGCCCCTCCCTAAACTGCAAACCCTAGGATTCCACAGAATGTTGAAAGTGGAATAATAGCGCTATAACAGTCCAGTGCTGAAATGGCCTGTATTCTTGTAGATACAGGAACCTGCCAAGGATGGAGCTGAGCATAGAATAGCTAGGCATAGCAAAGAAATACAAGCATACCCCAGTTAACGAAGCCTCTAACAGCAAAGCTTCTTTCTGCAAAGGCTGCCCAGTTCCTCCCTTTTTTGCCTGCCCTGTTTCCCTTTTCCTTCTCTTCCTCTAGCTGTTTTTACTAGCATCTGCGTAAAGAGGTTGGTGAAGTAGGGCTGGGGAAACACAGACTTTCAGTGGGAGATTTCAGCAATATATCTGCATGAAACCATGCAATAAACAAGCTTGACCGGATCAGTGGGATTCTTTTTTAGCTGACCTTACTGTATCTGTTTGTGTCTTTCTGAAACAGGTTAGATAAATAGCATTTGCCTCTAGAATCCTTTCCTGAACATTTGTGAACAGAAAAGAGAGAGTGGGGAAAGCTACCCCACCAGTTACCCCAGCATGTTAAAAACATTGATTCTGGCCATAAAAAAAAAAGGAGAAAAAAAAAAGAGTGGAGCTGGTGAAAGAAAAAAAATCATCCCTGGATGAATTTTGTATAAAACCTTCAAGTGATATCTAGAAGGTTCAGAATCTTTTTGTTTACTTATCTTATCTGGCTTATCTGACCAGTTATTTCATTTCACATGTGCATATTGTTAGTTTTGAACAAAGAATTTGCTGCAAACATGGTGAGCTTCTCCTTTTTGTGAAGGATGAATCTGTCCCCATTATTTCCATGTTATTCTGCCTTTGGTCTTAGTAATTTCCAGGAACACAGGTATATATGTATCGTGATGACCTATTTTTATTAGTTATGGCTTCTAACAGTTTTGCTGCACTGTCTCCTAGCTACTTTTTGGGGCACTGTGGGCCAAGAAACAGTGGACCAGTAAGTTTACATTGTTCACATTGATTTGAATGTAGCAACCAATTTTTGGACTGCATTCTTCTGGGGTTAGTTGTTTTCTGTAACAAACGCTGTACATACATTCCTTGAAATCTGCAGCTAAATAACAATGGTTTGTTTGTCCATACAGGACAAAAATTAACCCAAGAGGTTGTTTTTCTTTACTGCTGATTTGAATGTGGGCTGCTCACAAGCAGTCTATAATTGTTCTCTGTGCAGTTTGCAAAAAGCCAGAGAACATGCCTTATCTTTCCCCAAATCCAACGAGTTAGTACCAGCTAACTATCATTTCTTCACTGCTGGTAGAGAATTCTCTGAGCCCACAGGGACATAAATGTGTGTGCGCATGACACATACATACGCATTAATATTGTGTGGATAAGCGCATGCATGTACATGTGTGCCTTTCTGTACATATATATGTGTATGCACACAGATGTAATTCCTGATTCACTGTTCATCATTACACTACATGCAGCTTTCAGGGGTGCAAATGTTGCTCATCTGATCAATCAATGCTTTGATTTATGGGCTTATTTCTTACTTTTTTCTATTTCCTTACTACAGTAAGAACTGTGTTAACATTCTTGCTCCTTTTTTCCATGTCCTTTGTACTTTTGCCTCTAGCTTCATTCTCCAGGTACCTTTTTCTCAATCTTCTTGTTATATCCAGCTTGTTTGCCTCCAAACTCCAAACTCTTCTCTCCTTCCCAATAGGAATTCCCAGATGGATGAGGATTTTCTTTTTCCAAGTCTTTGGCCATAAGCTCTGAAGGCTTAGCAGCCAATGCGCAATAATCTCTTGCCTGACAAAAATGTGAACTATATATTTAGTCTGTAAACTATAAATTTAAATAAATATAGTTTATAAATTTAAATAAATAAACAAACAAGCAATTTTTGTCAGTTCAGTCAGTCAGTGTCACAATCACAGCCACAACATAATATAGGTATTTTTTTTCCTACTTATGGCTCTATATTTTAAAATACCATACCATGAAACACTCTCCCCAATTCTGATTTAAATTTTAAATCAAGAAGTAAGTAGTTCTACTCACATATCTGATTTCCCTTAGACAGTTCAATTCATTAACAACCAAGCTTACTGTGTACCAGAGGCAGCAATCATTCATGCTGGATATTTCTTCCACTGACACCTACGCTTAAAACCCCCTATATTACAGAAACCAAAATACTCCTTGACTGACTAATTCTGGAGGCCAAGGCTATGTTCAAGAATATTTTATTGGCTATGGCTCTTGCACTCAGTGAGAATGCCGGGCCACAACCCAAGAACTCCTCGTAAATTCAGACACTCCACGCTTCAGTTCACCAAACTTCACTACCAGCGACATTTGTTCTCTCCCGACAATATGCAGTCTCATCAGCTAAAATTGAAAATCCTACTGATGCATTTGCTCTCTCCACAATATAATTTCCCCTGCATTTGACCACAGATTTCAGCCAGTTCATTCCTGAAATGTAAGACATCCCAACTAGCAGGGTTTCCAATTCAAATTTTTCCTTAAAATGCAGGATCCAAATATCCTTTCCCTGTTTCTTGTTGTACTATGTTGTTTTCCACAAATTAAGGCTATAGTCCTATGTTGATTAGCCCAAGAGTAAGCTTTGTCCTTATAAGCTTGCTTCTAAAGAGATAGACACATAATTGTGAAAAATTAATCCATATTTTCTGGACTAACCTCTCATCCTCTTGAACTCAGTGGGTCATCTGAAGAAAAATGCATAGGATCATGCTGCAGAACTTTGACAGTATTTCGTCCTCTCAGATGGAGTTGCATACCGAAGGCGTCATTGCAGTTCTTCTTCTCCCTTTCATTTCTCCTGTCTTTCTAGGTTCTGAATTTGAGTATAGCACATGGTTTGCATGTAGCAGGTCCAAAGTTCATTTGATGATATCTCAAGAGAGGAAGAGGAAGAAGCAACAAAAGATTTTAGGTGCTGTTAAATTGTCTGAAATCTTGTTGAGCTGCTGAAAGTTAGAGTGTAGAGCACAGAGCCTGGCCATATCTGCACTAGACTGTTATAGCGCTATTCAACATCCTATGGAGTCCTGGGGTTTGCAGGCCTCAACGGTCTCTCCTTAAACTACAAACCCCAGGATTCCATAGGATGTTGAAAGGGGAATAATAGCACTATAAGAGTCTAGTGCGGAAATGGCCTCTGTTTTGTGTTGTCCAATTCTATATCCCCTCCTTTTCTCCACAAAGAATATTATCTAAATTTGCTGATATAGGGTCACTGGCCACTCATTAGCTGTCAAGTCTTACTTCTAGTCTGGCAGTGCATAAATCTTAGTGGTTCAGTTATACCACAGTCATAAAGAGCACTGGATACTCAACCAACACAACCCAACTGTGATACTTGGAGTGTTTGCCTCACTTACTTTTAGGCAGGGCCAGAAGCCATAGTTGAAATGTGATTGAAATTAGTTACCTTTAGGCAGTCACTCCTGTACTTAATATACCTCTGAGGTTACTTAGAATGTGATAATAGAAGAGGCAAATATCAGCTGTGATCAAGAAGATGATAGCTTTGTTAACATAATTAAAGAGGCCTGCTTTGAAAATGTTGGCATATAATAGAAAAAGAAGAAAGACTAGGAGCTGGCAATCAGAATTCTGTTTATTTAGTCTACATAGTTTCCCACACATTAGTGCATAACATCAATTAGGCCATTTAGGCAGTTCTATAGGAGAGTAAAAGGAAGCTAGAGTGGAAATTGCCAGCAATCTGGAAACTAGGATAATATAAATTCAAAAGGCAAGAAACTGACCTGAGAGAGGCAGAAAGCCTATGAAACATTCTGCATTGAAGATGATGCTAGAGATCTGAGACCTTTTTTAAATAAATAAATAAGTAAATAATGAGGGAGATCACATCCCTCAGGATCCTAGTCTCTGTGTCTAAAACAACCTCCAAACCATTCTCTGATCTAAAATTGAGAGTTTGTCAAATATTTATTCTACCTTTTTTTTAATCTTCTGGTGCATACATTTCACAACTTTTCTAGGAACATGAGCAATTCTAAGAGTTAAATTCACAAGCTACTTTAATGACTTTTTTTAAAGATCTAGATTTCTCTGCGGTGCTGTCTCCTGCTCTTAGTGGCAATGTAACTAATATTATCTGGCTTCTCTCAGCATCCTGCTTAAATTACAAAAACCATTATCAGGTTTCTTCCACAGAGTTCAATCTCCAAAGCAGGGCTTGTATAGGAGCAGGACTTGGTGGATTGTGTTCTTAATCTTCTTTTCTCTGAGCCTGGCATACCCACTTCCTTCAGTCCCTCTTATATGTCTTGCATGGTAAACCCTTGCTAAACCCTTTATCATCTATGTTATTGTGCACAAAATCTTCTTCACTGAATCTTTTTCACCATAATCCCTAGATCCTTCTCAGCAATACTACTTCCTTGTCATTTATGTCCAGTTTTCTATTTGTGCATTTGGATTTTCAGAACTATGTATATAAACGTAATTCCGAGAGGATATAATACTGTAAAATGCAGCATCTTTGAGTTCAAGATTGTGTATATTTGAGGTTATAAAAAGCTCCGCCATGATGGCTCTTCATAGGCATTAAATCTGTATTTTGTATTTGTGTTGGCATCGTCCTTGCACACCTAAGATGTCTTTCATTCTGGAAAAGGCTGCCTAGGAAATTGGTTCGTGGCATTTAGTAGCAAGAGGAACTTAGTATGCTATGCTACTTGCCTTTATTGTCACTGTAGTTCATCGACTGGTGTGCCCTCTATGTAACTTAGTTGATGGAATTGTCTCGCTGAAGTATACAAAGCTTGAGAACTTGCAAATATCTCCTCAGTTATCCAGCCAAGCAATCCACAGAGATACCTTTAAAATGGTCAATGTAGTTCTTCATTCCTATTGTGAAAAACACACTTTCAGACCACATTCCACATGTCTTTGGTCGAGCCAAAGCACATTGTCAGCTCTGAAGATCTGTCTGGGATACTCAAGAGCCTCCAACACTACCTTACTATTTCTATAGTGTCCTCCTTGCTCCCATATTTCCTCCTTTCTTTCTTCACCTTTATTAGTAGGAATCATACAATGGTCCTGTGTGAGGGATTGGGGTACTAATCAACTCTTCTTCTTCTGGACAACATTAATGGTAAAATAAACTTAAGACCTTTTGTGTTGTTGCTGTGTGCCTTCAAGTGGTTTCCAACAGCTGACAACCCTATCTCAAGGTCCTCTTAGTAAGATTTGTACAGAGGGGGGTTGCCTTTGCCTTCCTCTAAGTTTGTATGACTTGCCCAAGGTCACCCAATGGATTTCCATGGTTAAGCGGGGATTCAAACCCTACTCTCCAGAATCATAGTCCAATGTTGCTCTCCTAGAGCCTTTTATCCTCCACATTTCTAGTGCTGAAACTCCAAAGTTGCCACAGCAACTTTCTGTAGAATCCTGGACATAGTAATTTGATGAGGCACTACAGTATTCTGGCTGAGAATTTTAAATCCACTTCCCTAAACTTCAAATCCCAGGATTCCACAAGGTAGAACCACAGAAGTTAAAGTGCAATAAAAATGCTATAATTGTGTAGCATGATGGGGCCTTATTGGTCATGAGCTAATTTATTCACTGACAACAGTGGAGAATACACTGTAATATCTACAGTATTCACATCATAGCCTAAATCCAATTGTTAGTTCCAACTACAGTTAAAACACATTGTATCAATAGGATTTGCATAAGCATTATGTAAATCAGATTGATTCAATGTGTCTCCTCTGGCATTAGCTATAGAATCAATTACTGAATTGGTAAATTGACACTTATAACCAAGTGTTGACCTACCATCCAGCAATTGATTCAATAGGTCTATTCTAGGTAGGACTAGGATTTGGATTTAGAACAATGGTTCTGCCAAGAAAAATAAATAAATCTCCATCTTGCAGGCTCACTGAGTACATGTGTATGCATGTGATTTTGTATGCACATATAAAAGAACACATCCAGTGACATTCAACTGCAAACCTATCTGGATAACCTAGGCATGAATCCTAAAGCTTACTTCTGAATAAGCATATATAAGCATAGTATGTGATACCATTCTGCTGTTAGAGGCAAATAGCATAGACAAACAAAATCAATTTATGAAGCCTGAAAGAAAGGAAAGAAAAGGGCATGTACAGCAACAAGTAATAAACTACATTGGTGAATATGGGATTAAACTAAATCGAAGGCAAACTCATTTTGAAGATCTTCTAAAAGAAGCATTTGTCTTTCAAATCAAGTTTGAACTTGAAATATATGGCCTCTCTAATCACAAAATACAAGTTCTCAGTCAGCCAAAATCCACTAACATCTGGATCTTTTTATTGTTTGTAGTAAAATATATCTTCAGAAGAAAAGCTATGGTGATTCTACAAAATTAATTCCAGGTTTGTTTTGAAAGTGAGTATAATTTAGCAACCCACATACAGCTGAGCTCTGAGAAAGTATTTGCTTCCTTAAGAAGTTTTTTTAAAAAAAAAATCTTAGTGGCAAATTTAATCTGAAGTTTGCTAGAACTCATAATGATGCTGTTACCAGTGATGGGCAGGTACTGAAGTTATAAAACTTCATTGGGAATCTTATTCTGGATCTACATCCATAAACAATAACACCATCCACCCTGCCCAGCAGACACAAGTTTGATCTATCATTCTTCCACCTCCTTTGCTGCTCATATTCATTCTGCCACAAATTGGCATTCCTCTTCCTGAACAAACTCTTTTTTCTTATCCTGATGCAGTTATAGTCAGAAGATAAGCACTGCTAGCTGGTAGCTTCCACGTAAATGGAATGGTGAATCTATTCTGGTTTTAATCTTAACAGTAAACGAGCTATCCAAAGTGCTAAATAAGCCCTGCCTCCTCAAATAGGCCCAGCACCTAAGTTAAAATTTGGACTAAGACCTGGAGGAGATTTGCTGTCCCACCAACATGGAGGCCAGTTATATAAATTTCATGCCAGATTTAGCAAACTTTTTCTAAATCTAATTCTAAGGTTCCCAATCACACTATACTTTTATAGTGCTATTATTCCACTTTAACTGCCCTGGCTGCACCCTTTGGAATTCGGCGATTTGTAGTTTGATGGGGCACTGGCACTCTCTGGCTGAGAATTCTAAATGCCTCTCCCTAAACTGCAAATGCCATCATTCCTTGTGATATTGCCATGACAGTTGAAGTGAAATCATAGTACTATAACAGTGTAGTTTGATAAGACCCAAAGTCTATGGAGTCCAAACATAGAAATCAAAAAGTAAATTTGGCATTATGTTCTTCTTACATGGAGGATACTATCATAGAAATGATACTACTAGGAAATAATTCAGGTTTATTGTTGCAGTTTCAAAAGCATGGTCCTCCCAAAAATCCTACTTAGAAAATGTGTTTCTTATTGCTATTTTAATTTTGAAAGTGCCTTAATAATGGTAAAGCAAATCCTGCTCCATGTTTATTTCTTTGTGGAAAGAGGTTGACATTGACTTTGAGCAGGCCCTTTTCACTGGTTACCTGTACAACAGAAGTGTGATTTTAATCTGAGATCCTCATTACTAAATATAGTTTCCCTTGATTACCCTTGTTATCTATTTCATTATTTGATTTTAATATGTATTTTTAAATCAGTGTTGTAAGCCACATTGAAAGTTGGTATTAAAAAGCTGGTATTAAAAACCAGTAGTCAGATCTGGAAAATAAAATAAGCTGCAGACTAAAATGGGAAAGGAACTGTGGCGGCTGGTGGGGAAAGAAGCAATTTTCTAGTTTCCTGCTTTTGTAAGCAATGCCTATAATTGTTATAATATATAATACAATATTACACTACAATTACAATTTTAGAATATTCTAAGCAGTGCCTATCATCCTCTAGGCCCCATCTTTCTACTTTCTTATCCTGCATACTCTTTGGCCTATGGATTTCTCTTTTGCTGATCCAACCTTTAAAAACCCATTCTAGCAATAATATCATCCAAGTATACATATGTACATGAATAATATATTATGTACAAATTTTCTTTATGAACTTCTTGTCACTTATTATTCAGAAT
This sequence comes from Iguana delicatissima, assembly GCA_948472985.1. NCBI lineage: Eukaryota > Metazoa > Chordata > Lepidosauria > Squamata > Iguanidae > Iguana > Iguana delicatissima. The sequence continues at coordinate 13,596 of CAOKZL010001196.1, read as the reverse complement.
TGTTCTTTCAAGCTTAATTTAACATTTGTTCCTCTACTCTTCTCATAACTAGTATTAATAATAACATAAGACAGAACAGTCCATGACAGGGTCAAGCTATATGGTAAGTTAAGCACATGTTTGGGAGAAATGCTCCCTCAAACAGTGAACAAAATCTGTTTGTCAGAGCAAAATGATTGTCCTCTTCTGTGTATTTTTCATAGTATGCTTTGCTTTATAACCGTTCTTTGAAGGTAAAAGAAAAGCTTCAGGTCTAATTGTTGAAGAACGTATCTCTCCAAAAAACCTGTTGTGAGAGGGAAAATGTGTTAATCACAACATGTACATCCTTATCATCTAGTTTGTCCCACATTGTACAATAATGTTGGCTGGAGGGATTACAGTAATTGAGCTATGCTGAAAAAAACTTTCCATTTTTTAAAACCATGTGCACTTTGAAAGGAAAGAAATTGCTTTCAGAAATATTTTTACAAGAGAAGAGAATTTCAGTGAAATTGTTGTGGTTGTGTCATAAGGTTTCCTGAATTTCCTTTAGTTACAAGATAGCCGGAGGGGTGAATATGTTTTTCATTGTCCAGTAACGTCTAAAAGAGTTCACAATCTCCTTGTCTGCTTGTGCCACAATTAAATCTTAGGAGAAGGCATGAAGTAACTCTCCCATGGACTGGGTTTCTATTCTAGTTCAGGAAGCACAGGCAGCAATAGCTGCTGAAGAAGGATGGAGATGTGAGTAATTTTCAGAAAAGCATAACATTCTTGCACACCTCACAACAATATAGTAGTGTTAGAAATGCTGAAAGAGAGACAACAAAACAAAATAAAAGTCTTTTTCACTGAGAAAGAAAAGACACTGGAAGACAATTTTTTGACACAATATTAACCTGCACCTCTCAGTAGAGGTGTATTAAAGATTAAAATTATTCACAGTTGCTATTTTCCCTCAATCTTGCTTTCAGCTGCTGTTGATCTTCAGAGGTTGAAAAGTATCCTATTCATTCTTTTCCCTTCATTTCTCAAAGGGCCATATCCATCCATGAAAATACACTAATTCAAGAATCATAGTTATTATTACCTATGGTTTCATCAGATATGGAAAACTCCAATGAACAGATAGAAGACAATGATGCATCTTGTACTGATTCCTCCAATCTTGCAGTAACCAAAACCAAAACCAAAAATATTCTTTTCAGGATTAATGCTATTTCATCATGGGGGGAGAGTAAATGATCTTGCAAAGTTATACAACATATTTGGAAAGTTGATACTCAATAACACTTTTTTAAAAGAACTTGAAGTTTTTAAACTGTGCATCTAAGGCTGGAGTTTTTCTGAAGCTTCCAATTTAACAAATAGTCCATTTGTTTTAACTGAAATCCAGTGGACTGCTCTGTTCCCTGATCTTTGGTTGAACCAAATATGGATGCTATCATTTACATCTGCTGTAGAAGACTCAGAAACGACATGACATTGCATTATATTGACAGCTGTATAATATAGTGGTTACAGTGATGGACTGACATAGAGATCCAGGTTCATACTTGCACAGAGTCATGAAACTGATTGGCTGAAGTTGCAAATCAGCCAGTGATCACATTAGGTACTAATTTTATTGGGAATTCAAGACATCAAAGAAAAGAAAGAAAGAAAGAAAGAAAGAAAGAAAGAAAGAAAGAAAGAAAGAGAGAAAGAAAGAAAGCAAGCAAGCACTCAAAATGGGGGGAACCAGAGACACTGGGTATATGGAGCATATGTAGAGTTATTGAGATGGTTTTGCTAGGCAGAAAATCTTTCGTTGCAGTGTTGTATTCCTCAAAAAAACAAGAAAAGAAAAGAAAGCTGTTCAATCTCAGTGCACTATTTATCATACTAAAGGTAGTAATCATTGTTTAATAACAGGTAATGTGTCTGAATTATATGCATGTTACAATTGATGTGTTATAGGGTCCTCCCTGCCCTGGTCTTTATGGAAATAAAGATAGATCTTCAATTCCTAGATAGTTTTTCAATTCTATAAGTAACCTGAACTGCCCTTTATACATTACATTCAGCTAAAGAAATCCTCACAGATGTTAATAAAGTAGTCCCAGAATTGATTAAAGATCACACACTTTTGTCAATCTTTATTCTATTTAGAATCCATCTAGAAAAGATAGATACATTCATCATCCTTTGTGTAACTTTACATTCTCTGCATTTCAAAGGATTTAGGGTTGTTACAGAACACAGCAAATAATCAGGATTACTAAAGATGTAATGCTTCTCTCATTTCATTCTCACAGGAAGCAGTGAGTAAACTGTGAAGTTTTCAAAGACAATTCACAGCCTGGGATTTAGTCCATGCAAGATTTGCACATTGATTTTGGTGGAGGAAACCACATTTTCTGAACAGGAAACAGCATTTCCTGCAGAGAAGAAAAATCTGTGCAGGGATATTATTCTTTGCACAGAAAATTCTGTTTCCCATACAAAAAAAGTGTGGATTTTACACAGAGTAAGTCCCAAAAAGTCCCTGATCCTTGTCATCAAGATGTCTTGATATTTGAGAAATGTATTTTTCAAACTTTTCTCCCAATATTTTCCAATATTCTTTCAATCTCTACTACTTTTAAAATACAAGCCCTTCAGGTTTCTTTTGGTATTTCTGATACCAACAGACTTGCAACAATTAAAAAAAGGCCAGTACCAAATTAGTTACTATTGAGACATTCCATATGAGGGAGATGGATGCTTCTGTACAAAGCATGTCAATGTCAACAATATTAATCATACTTAAGATCTTCCTTGAATGTGAAGAAAATAACAATTTCTAGACAATGTTCAACATTGCATTAACAGACATTCGCTAGTACAACTTTCCCCTCTTCTCCTCCCCGCACACCTCCTCACACCAGCTCAAAATTGCCTAGGTTGCTTTCTAGCTATTTTGAGAAAGTTTAGAGATAACACAGGGTAAAATGTTGGTTATAGCCCCCAAATGAGTGGGGCAGTAAATCCATTCTATTTCAGTTTACACTTTAGAGCAGTGGTTCTCAACCTGTGGGTCCCCAGATGTTTGTGGACTTCAGCTCCCAGAAGCCCCAGCCACTATGGTCAATGCTCAGGGCTTCTGGGAGCTGAAGTCCACAAACGTCTGGGGACCCACAGGTTGAGAACCACTGCTTTAGAGGAACTATCCAAAATAATGTACTCCAAGCCTTAAATAAGGTCAGCATCCTAGATAGTTCTTTTAAAATTCAGCTTAAACCCCCTAGGAGCCAGGATTTAACTGCTGCACCTGAATAGAATCTAACAATAGGATCTAACTGCTGCACCTGAAGGAGATACGGGGGAAAAGAAGACTTCGAGGTACTCTGTGCCAAAAAAAGGATGAGATGTTGCAGACAATTAATTAATATATAGGAGTATAGTGTCAAGATCAAGAGAAGTAATAATACCACTCTATTCTACTGTGGTTAGTGCTCACCAGGAATACCGTGTTCCGTTCTGTGCACCACAATTCAACTAGGATATTGACAAGCTGGAACATGTCCAGAGGAGGGCAACTAAAATGGTGAAAGGTCTGGAAATATGCCCTATGAGGAGCAGCTTAAGAAGTTTATGATATGCTTAACCTGATGAAAAGAAGGTTAAGAGGTGACATGATAGCCATGTTTAAATATTTGAAGGGGTGTCATGTTGAATATGGTTGTTTTCTGCTGCTCCAGAAACTAGGACACAGAACAATAGATTCAAACTACAGGAAAAGAGAACTTTCTGACGGTAAGACCTGTTTGACAGCGGAATATGCTGCCTCGGATTGTGATGGAGTCACCTTCTTTGGAGGTTTTTAAACAGAAGCTGGATGGCCATTTGCTGGGGGTGCTTTGAGTGTGTGTTTCTGTATGGCAGGGGGTTGGACTCAATGCCCCTTTGGGGCTCTTCCAGCTCTATGATTCTATTATCATCTTCAAGGCAGCTAGAGGACAAAAAAAGTGCTGAGTACTGAAAACTCAAATTTTGTTGAATATCAGTGAGAAGCATACTCTTTGGTAATGGTGATGGTAGCTGCCATGGGGTTTTCTTTTCTGCCATCACTGTGTCTTTCAGAGCTACTTGATGTGGTTGGGGAATATTTTTTAATATATTAGTTCTGTTATGGAGCTGGAGATAGAACACTGGAGAGCTACGATGACAAGTTTTCAAAGAGTACTTCACAGATAACTGTTGTTTGATCTAATGTGGCAATGAGTATTATGGCAACTCCTATGGAAGTATTTGAATATCTAACTTATCTAGGTAGATTGGGTCCATTTTAATTAGTTTCTTTGAAGGAAGCAGACAAGCTTCTTCCCACATCATGAAAGTTGGACCCTAAAGTATTTTGTGCTGTGGACCCACATGGCATCAATTGTGCCAACATCCAAATAGGAATTGAACTGGCTGTGGTTTATGAGAATGAATTTTCTTTCTTATTGTTCTGGTACAGATATACTATACTATAAGTGATATGGGGATTCTCAGTTGAACAACTGTGACTGCAAAAGAAGGGAATGATAGTTATGCCTTATTTAACACAGATAAAAGTAAGGGTGGGGCATTTTTGCCCTTCCTGATGTTTTGGAACTCCAGTTCCCATCAGCCCAAGCCAACATAGAAAATGGTGAAAGATGATTGGCATTGCATTTCTATAAAATCTGGGCCACATGGAATATAGGAATATACCTTTTTGTAGGTAATGTGAGGCTTCAGTCATTATTATGGATCAATTGAACATGTGCAAAATGATGCAATTCTGTTTATAAAGAGGACTGGTATAAGGACCAGATATACATTGGTGTTAGATGTATGGATTTTTCCATATAATCCTATGTATTATTGGAATTAAGTTCCTGTGAGTTCAGTATCTTGTGTCTTGGAATCAAATTCATTCTATTATATTTTTAAAAAATTTATCATGGTGAAGCAGGAGTAACTCTTCATTTTGTGTATCATTATACAGTTATGCTATTGCGATGTTCAGATGAGCAGTATAGGGAAACAATGTTATCTTTCCTAAGCTTACCAAAAACCTTGATGCAAACGTGAGGTATCCAATGGGGATTTCCAGACAGGTTGGTTTTAAATACTTCATGTTTTGCGGGGATGAACAATCACAGTCCTCCAAATTCTTGTAACAGACATTGTAGCTTTATACTCAATCACCATGGAACATTTAACATTTTACATATTTATTTTATTTTGAACCATTAGCATGGGTTGATTATTGAAAATGTTAACAAAACAAATCTTGAAGGACAATGCAGTCACAAAATGCTACTTCACCAACAAGGTGTACTGATTTATAAAATACTGTCATGAAATATGTATCTTTGGAAGGAATACATTAAGAAATCAACACTTCTAGCCCACAACAAAAGTAACAACAAAATTCCTTTTTGAACCCAGAAAAATATGTGTCCTTTCAATATCCCTGGGGGGGGGGGGAGAACAAGTATCTGATTGAACTGCAAAGCACTCTGAAAAAATGGACACTTTTTTGAAAATCTAAACTAGCTGTATTTTATTTTAAAAAAATTGTGTAAATAGTTTTTTTTTTTAAAAAAAAGAGGAAACTCAATGAGGAGTATTAGTGCAAGTCATATCTTCCTTTCTCATATTTACATTCAGAATTTTAATGGCACTTGACTCTGAACTCATTCCAGTAAAGCGGAAAATTAATATTTTAATATGCCTACCTCTCCAGCAAATAGAAAGAAGTAAAGTGGAATAAATAGTAGAGAAGAAAATGTTTTGCTATTTAATACATATACATTAAAAATGAATATGTATAGTACTCTACCATCCAACATCTGCCTGAGGCTTCTGGTTTGTTATATATTGAAATCATTGCAAGAGACACTGTAGCAATTATTTCCAGTGGTACACAAAGGACAGTGACAACAACTGATGACGCAACTTCTCTGTAAGTATTTTCAGAATGTCAACCTAAGACTTTCCAACATTCTTAATAAGTTATTACACAAAGCAAGAGGACAGTAATGAAATGGCAACAGCTTTTTTCCAAACAGAAGAACAATGCGAGAGGTGGAAAAGTATAGCAGAGAATTAGACACTGTCCACAACTTCATCCAATACCTTAACAGTTGGTTCTGCTTAATGAACACATGCAACACAATTGATCCACATAGGCTAAGCCTTAATTGCATTTTCCCCAAAAAGGTGAATGTTTGAATAATGCAAGCAGCAAAAGCCAGCTTTTCAGCTAGCCGAATGGGTAGGTGGATGGATTTTTAACTGTATATATGTTTTTATGGATGTGTCACTGGTATTAAGGAATATTGTTAGCCTTCAGAAAGGCTAATTATATAGTCAAGAGCTGCAATAGCGGTGGCCTTTTATTTTTCAATTTGGTGTGAATTGACAGGGGTTTCAAAAACTCTGAGAAGAGACAATGAAAATGTTGGCTAATGTTAGGGATGGAGTTGCCAGGAACCATGTGAACTTTGCCCCCTACGTCTAGCTTTGCCAACATACCTCAGACTTAATTTGAAACAACCTTGCTATTTCTGCAGTGAGCATCTCTTAAAAAAAAAATAAAGAAGAGGGAAATAGTTGCATTAATTCAGCAGGAAGTGTTTGAAGTGCTAATGGAAATCCAAAACACCATGTGTGAGTTCAACTTGTGACCCTTCTAGCTGGGGAAAAGCAGATATGAGCTCCTAAGCTACTTGCATCAGAAACTGTTTATGTCTCTTGAAAGAAAATAAAATGTGTCCTCTTTAAAATATACACATTAACCATTCCTACCTGCCTCATCTGATTCGACTAATTATTCTTCACAAGCTGTCAAAGTATCACTTCAATATCCATAATCAATCTTGGAGAAGGTTCCAAAAATATATTCTACAAAGAATGTTCAGGCAATATCAACACATTATTTGACCATGGGCTCACTGTAAAGCCATCTCTGGACTTTGACAGTTCTCATAGCTCCCTGGGCATCACACATCTCTGAGCACACAGTCTGAAGCAGCAGAGAACAGGCCTGCAAACTCCACTTTATGGCTGCCCATCAAGTATTTAAAAAATGTGATCATGTCATATCACATGATCATGTTAAATGTTGGAAGGCATGCAGTACCAACTGCTAGCAGTCACAGAGCAAATGCTGACACCAAAAGGTACTACTATTCAAGTGGCTGTGGATTTAGAAATCAGGACAGATGTTGGGAAGGGACCAGTACAGATCACCAGGGCTCAGCATTCCAGAAAGGAGCACCTGGTGTGCAGTAATAATGCCTCAATTTACATACCAAATGATGCAGGATGTATTCTACTGCAAGTGCAGCTGGTACCCATTTTTCCTTCTCACCTCTAAATGCTCAGATGATTGACACTTCTAACCTTGTGGAGCACTGGAGCTCTAGCAAGAGGGTCTCCTCTTCTGAGTCTTGAGGTGATCTTTTTATAGGCCTGCCTCATGTGTACCAGCCAGTCTTGAGCTGGCCTAGCAACTGCGAGGGATATTTTATATCGCATTTTGCAAAATCTCTCAACTCTAGATAAAGGCCCCCCCCCAAAAAAAAAATTCACTGGTGCCTGACATTTTCTCAGCAGCCCTGAGCAAAATAACACAAAAAGTAGGATAGCCATCCACTCCCCTATGTCCCTAATCAAAATGTCCTTCATAGTGTCAGACTTTGGTCTTCTACACATTCTAGACAGCAGGGCGTTCAATAGACTGTTTCTAGTAGCTTTAGTTATGCTCTGCCCTCACACATTATCTTCTTCCACCTTTCAGCAGCACTTCTGCCAGATTCTAACTGTGGTGATTCATTGTTAGCTGCTCAGTTTAGGAAAAATGTCCCACAGGACCTAATTCTTTCTTCAGGGCCTGCAGTTTCTTCATCCTTCCTTTTCAAGCCCTTTCCCCTCAGTTTATAGCAACACCTGCAGCACAAGAGAGACTCCTGAAATGACACCTGATAAGCCCAGCAGACTGAACTAGGTAGGCTGTGGTATCCAAGCCCTCCATGCAAACAAAAGTGAAGTAAAAAATTATGTTATTATTCTGATAATCTAGTAAATCTAGATTTAGTTAAATATATGCAGAACTACTAATTGGCTGAAAAATACTTTTGAAATTTACTAGTGTTTGTGCACATTTTTTTTCCAAAAAAGAAAAAAGAATCCACAAGGAAGCAGTAATAAACTCTGCACATGGAGTCAAATCAGAGCTGGGGTCAAAAAGGCAGTTGTTTTCAGTGCATTTTCCGCAATCAGCAGAATGGTCAGCTCAGTTCCCTGGGCCAGAGCATTTTTGTGCTTTCTGCAGAGCAAAAGGGCAGGTATTACTGAAAATGAATGTTAATGTGTCCTATCATTTATGTGCTTAATGAGCAGTAATCCTAATGTGTCTGGTTCCCCTCCCATTTTCCCAACTGCACATTATAAGTTTCCAACTGCCTGATTTTTTCCCAACTGCATATTCTGTGTCCAAATGCATGGTACTACTACAACAACAACAACAACAACAACAACAACAACAACACTGCTATCTGGCTGATTTGTGGAGAAAGACAAGGAGAAAAGGGATTTGCCACTGTGCATATTTTCCATTTGTATTAGTTTTTTATTATTATTAGGTTTTATTGGCCTCTATTTTATTTATTTTTTTCAGTCTGCTCTGGTACTGTATTTTATATGATTAAGCATATTTTCATAATATAAACTTAATAAGTGCTGTGTGGTCCCATGATATCCACATGTGGGAAATGCCAATCCCTCAACATTGTAAAAACTGTTCACACAAATTGCACTTTGGTTTAGAGTGAGGCTGTTCTAGTTCTGTTTGAACCAGGGAGGTGAAAACTCTTCAGTCGCTTCATTTCACTTAGCCCCTTACTGCAGTATGCTATGATCCCACGTTGTTCCATTGCAATCCTGGCAATGCCCATCCCGGGATGAAATCAGGACTGGAATGCTGCTGGTGGATGAGTAGAGTTCGGAACATACTCCTTCCTTCTGCAGTACAGCCAGCCTCCTCCTGCACTGTTCCATGAAAGGAAGTGTTTGATACACTTCTGCCCCTCCAATACCCCCCGCAACTGACAGGATTATTGCACAAAGGGAGACCATTACCAGATTTTTTCCAGTAATGGTACATGGCATAATCACAACAGCTGGGGACGAGACAGCACTGGGATTGCAGTGACCTTGTGCAATGAATGGCACACGTTGCAGACCAGCAGCAATGCATCCCCATGTCGGGATGGCACTGTGGTGTGGTAAGGGCCTAAATTTCTCCAAATCCCACCTGTATTTTCATCCTACTTCAGCCGGGTAACTCAGTGGAGTGAAATCAGAGCGGTTGTTTGTATTGTTACTGTGGGATTTTGCTGAATAATGGAGGAAGCAAAAGAAGACTGTTTATATCATTCTTAAGTGAACTGGAGTGAAGCTTGTGCCTCACAGTGGCTGCTCAGGGAAGGCCTGTGCCCCATCACCCAACTACCCCAGCCTGACAGAAGTCTGAATAAGCAGTGTGCTGACAGAAGGAAGCACTCAATTTAAATATTAAAATTGTTGAAATGTTACTGTCTGTGTTTTATTGCCCTTTGTCCCTGGTCCCCAAATGACCAAGGGGGCGGTGGTGGTCTTTGCCTGCATTAAGGTTCTTCCAGACCAATTAGACTATAAGAGAAACAACACTTGATACAAAATGTAGGCCTGTGATTCCACCATCATCACCTTCCTTTTCCTGTATGATTTTTAAAATATCTTCTGCCTGATGAAGAAGCCAGTAGAGCTTTGAAAGCTTGCCAATAAAAGGCCATTTCCGCACGAGACGAGGGAATCGCCTCATGATGCTACTTACCGGACTTCTTGGCTCCCCGGTCCAGCCCACGCTGCTCCAGAGCAGTGCATGTTCATTGGTACGCACCGCTCCGGCGTCCCAAATGGCGGCTTCCAGTTGGTTGAGGGTCTCGATCAACCGCTGAAGCTCGCCAGCCTAAAACCCGCCCTCGGCAGATTGCAGGCTCGCATTGGGGCGAGCCTGCAAATCTGCATAAGAGACCAAGCTTGCAATGGCATGCTCCATGCTTTTGAAAGACCTGTTTTTAGCGGTCTTTCAAAAGCACACTGGATGACCACTTTGGATCGTTCTGGAGCAGGCTTAGGTGTGGATCTACGTTAAGTAGGTCCGAACCAGTCCGCTCCCAGGTGCAGACGTCTTCCCTGGAGGATGCTCTGCCCCGTTTTAAAAACCCTGTGTGGAAATGGCCAAAGTATCACTCTTTTCTGGATTTTGGATTTTGTTCCATATCCTGGTAAGTCAAGGCATTCATGCTCTTCAAAAGCATACCCTCCAACTATCCTTATTTGGCAAGGTCAGTTTTGATGAATCTTCTGTCTTTTCAGCTGCTTTTCAAATGCCAGAGTTTCTAACTTCTTCCACTTTCCCCCTTTGTCCTCAGCTTACTTCCACTTCAGCTGTAAAATAAGCTCAGATTGGAAAAGTAGTTTACACTCTATTAGCTCAGCTAGAGGAAAAGGAGAAGGAAAGGCCCCTTCCAGCAGGCTCAGGCAAAACAAAATGCTGCAGCCTTTCCTAGCTCATGTGGTCTTTCTCAATAATAACATTTTCCATCTTGACCACACTCTGACATTCCTTGGCCATATAAATAACAGTTTTCCATCTGTAAAATGATTGGAAGGTATGCAAAAGCACTCTGTAAATCTTGCAAATGTGCAAATCTTGAGGTGAGGTATGGACTTTCTCATAAATCTTGGAAGGTAAAAAAAAAAAAGATGACTTGTTGAAACTGTTGAGTCCAGCAAGGTTTCTTTCTATCCCTGTTCATAACCTAATTTGTTACTTGCATTCATATCTCAAACACCTAAAGACAATAAGTGAACAGACAGCATTATCTGTTCCCTCCAAGTGTAAAAATGCCAATAACATCACTTTGGTGCTTGTCACACAAATACCATCAGGAAAATTAAAAGCATCTCTTTAAGCTAAATGGATGAAGAATGACGACACAGAGGCCAAAAGCAGGAAGGAGGGAATTGAGAAAACTGGCTTCCATGGTCTCTTGATCCGAATCATGACCAGACATGCTATTGCTGGTTTATCTCAAAAAATGTATGCTTGGTAATGTTAATACCAATGTAGCTCAAGGCTTGAATGGCATAAGAACAGCATGAAAGATCTCTATCATTAAAAAAAAAGGAAAATATGAATAAGATTAGTAAGATAGAATCGAATGTAAATAATATGGCAAAATATTCTAGGTGAAGCAAGATACTGTGTTATAAGAAACGACGTTGCTGAAATTCTTTAATTACTTGGTTTGTTGTGTGAATTAGTCTAATTCAGCTTGCCTGACTGTCTTATGAATTAAGTGTCATTTTCCTCTAGAAATACTTTTAACATTTTGGAATGTTAAAACAGACTCTGAGCATATGCTGTCAGCATTCAACAGACAGGTGGCTAAAGACACATGCTATGACACCTGCTCAGCTGCTCTTATATCAAATAAAACTCTCAGGAAACTACATTCAGAATTCATTTAATGTTAAACTATTTCAGTGATTCCTATGAACTCTATGGCTAGACGAAAAAGCCTACTATTCAGTGTGTTCTCTAGCTGGATTAACCAATTTTACAGCCAACATGTATGCTATGCAATTATTTTTCAAACACTATGAAGTTTTTCTGCCATTTGGACCAAACTTTCTTCTGTTTCCAGGAGCAGGGGGAATGTTTTGAAGCAGGTCTGTGCAATTACTTTTTTAGGGTGGGATTTAATACAAGAATTGCCTCAATTTCTCGCTGATAGATTTGTAAGTATTGAGACTATTCCACTTTTAAAACCATTTTAAACTGTTTTAATTCAAATATGCTCAATGGCTGTGCTTCAAACCAGAAGGAGGTCTTGAGTGGAGTGCTTCAGGGTTCTGGCCCAGGACCATTACTCTTCAACATTTTTATCAGTGACTTAGATTACAGGGTAGAGAAGATCTTTATCAAGTTTCCAGATGACACAAACATGTGAGGAACAGCTAACACAGTGGAATACAGCCATTTATCTGGATTTCAGAAAAGCGTTTGATAAGGTCCCCCATGATTTTACCACTCGGTTCTGTGTTGGTCAGATCCCACTTGGAATATTGTGTCCAGTTCTGGGCACCACGGTTCAGGAAGGATATTAACAGGCTGGAACATGTCCAAGGGAGAGCCACCAAAATGGTAGAAGGCCTGGAAACCATGCTAGGTATCTTTAGCCTGAAGAAAAGAAGATTAAGAAGTGATATAATAGCTACATTTAAATATTTGAAGGTATGAGATATGGAGGATGGAGCAAGACTGTTTTCTGCTGCTGCAGAGACTAGGACACAGGGTAGCAGCTTCAAACCTGAGGAAATGAGATTCCATCTAAACATTAGTAAGAACTTCCTGGTGAGAAAAGTCTGACAATAGAATGTGCTGCCTTGGAGTGTGGTGGAAGCTCTTTCTTTAGAGGTTTTTAAACAGATGCTGAATGGCCATCTGTTGGGAATGATTTGATGGTGTATTCCTGCATAGCAAGAGGTTGAACTCGATGGCTTTCTATGAGTCTGTGATATTTTGATTAGCAAAGTGACTAAAGATGGAAACACCATCAGATGGATCCATAATTGGTTAGAAAACCATGTCAAAGAGTTGTCATCAGTGGTTGTGTTTCAGACTGGAAGAAAGTCTCAAGTGAAGTAGCACAGGGACCTGTCCTGGGACCTGTCACGGGGCCAACTGGTCATTACCTGGCACAGAGTGCTGGGCTAGCAGGAAGCCATTCACAGTTAATGGGAGTCGATGTTCAGGGTAGAACAGAAACACAGTCAAGAAAACAGTCCAAAGGTCTAGCCAGGAATCCAGCAGGCAACATGGTCAGACAGTCCAGGGTCAGAAAATCCAGGCAAGCAACAAGCAGGGAATCTAGAGTACACAAGGCCAGCAAACACATGAGTTATTTCTGGTGTTTGTAATAGATGATGCTGCCGTGATTGAGGAACAAGTGATTGTGCATGGGGCTTAGCCAGGGAGTGAGCATGTCAACTTGCAAACATCCCCTGCACTGGAAGGTCAAACAGAGACAGATTTGCCCCAGCCAGCTCTTTTTTTTTTATTAAAATATAAATTTTATTATTAATTGCACAAAGAAAAAGACAAAAAAAGAAAAAAAAACATAAAAAAAACATAAAAAAAATATAAAAACATCCATGACAACATATTACAAAACACATTCATTCTACCAATAACAAAAACAAACTAATATAACTAGCAAATCTAACAAGCAAAACTAAACAAAAACATAAGAAAAAAACAACAACAAAAAACAAACCCCACAACATTATATTACATTTAATACCACATTTTACACTAATAATCACCTTCATACTTACAAAATTTCACATTCTCTCTACTTTCATCCTTTGACTTCATTTAATATCGCCGGGGGCTGTTATTTTACCTTTATTCCTTTTTATCTATCCTGCTCACTCATTTTCACCTAAATTTCACAGCAAATAAAACCACCTCTATTCGGCAAGCAGTATATATTTCTCCTACCA